>OZ010786.1:452949092-453480592 GCA_963932465.1 Maratus speciosus | reverse complement strand
CTCCAATTAGCTTAATTTTTAATGTAGAATATCTTTTTAGAACTAATCATAGAAACTTACTAAAAATTTATATTTAAGCTATTTGAGGAATTAGATTGTATTCTGGGTCAAAATTAAGCGTTTGTACTGAAAATATAAAATTTATTATTATTCCCATATGGAGACGGTACCCAAATTTATTTCTCTAAGTATACATTCAGAAAAACACATAATGGCTATTTGTGTCTTTCTATATTAAAATTTGGCGATTGAAATGTATGGGGTGTTCGTTTTTCTTTGCCCGGCTGTATTTTTTGACGATGCTGGGTTTTATTCTTCTGTGAACTTATTTTGAAAAATAAAACTCTTCTACTTTGATGACATCACTTTTCGTAACTCTAATGTTTTAGGAAATTCTCGAATTCACACTTCTGGTGTAAACAATCAACAGCAGATGTAATACTGTTGTCAAGGTTAAAGTTAAAAAAATATAATTAAAAAATAAATCTCTAATTCTCTGAAATTATCGAGCGTAAAACATTTTTTGTATTTGTACTGAGGATAAAATAAGAAAACAAACTAGAGAACAGGAATTCTGCTTTTTCAGAATTTAGTGTCGCCCCGGCATTTCCATTACTTCATTTTCTTCTGGTGGACTGGTGGCTTCTATTATTATGAAACAGCCATTATAAATGAAGCGTTAAAAAAAAATTATGGCCATTTTTTTTCCATTCTGACCAGAAAATCAGAGTTCTAACTTTTTACGGCAGCTCTTTCATCTTCACCTAACGCTTCATTTATAATGGCTGTTTCATAATAATATTAGCCACCAGTCCATCAGAAGAAAATAACTCGGTTAAGCGTGACTCGGATAATCGGGACTCTACTGCAAAACATATTTCAGTTTTAAGACTTAAAGCACACGCTTTTATTTTATGTAAAATGACGTCATTTGCATTAATATAGAAACCTAAAATTAAATATAGTTTATAATAGCTCCCCGTTTTATCATAAATCCTTCATTTATATTTTTCTCAAAGTAGCACGTATTTTAATTTTTTTATTTAATTTTTTATAATTATTTTTTTTTCATTTTATGAGAAAATGGCAACAAAAAGATATAATTGCTATTTTTCAGCAATTTTTTCTTTACTTTCTACAGAAATGGCGTACTTGAGTTGCCAAAATGAAACAAATGTCGCTAAAAACTACAAAAAAATTAATATTTCAAAAACAAATAGAGATGCAGTTTTCAAACAAATTGCATTAAAAAGTACTTTTTTTCCCAATACGATGGTATAAAAACTGAAAATGTGCGATGTTTATAAATGCTATAGAGCATTTAATTGTACAATGTTACATCTACTTTGTTTATTGCTAGCGTCTGTAAGCTAACGTTATTTTTTGGACACAAAATAAGCTGGGAGAAAGAAATAGCATACCGTACCGGGGCTAATAAAATGTATTCACTTTTATATTAACACATTATTGACCGGTCACACCATTCTTGTGTTTGCATAGTTGCCAATTTCTGAGCTGTTTTGTTACCACTACTTTTGGATAATAACTCGCATCATATTTAATCAAAGATTTCTCCGATTAAAAAAGGCATAGATTATTATTAAAAAATATTAGCAACAAAAATTAAAAAAAAAAGTAAGAAGAAAAGTGATTTCATATTAAATTGCCTAAATTTGTACAATAGCTAATATAAATATAATAAATTATCGTTCTTATGTTACGCAGTACATTGTTCTGAAATGTTAATTTTGAAAGATATTACATTTAAAAATATTATTGTTACACACCAACAGTTACGAAGTAGAGTGCATTTCTTTGAATGGAGTTACAGTGATCAGTGAATAAAAAGGGCACTGCAAAACTGTGCCCTTTTTATATTAAAGAAGTGCAAAGTTATGTGTACCTTGTGCAGGAAATATCATGAATGAAATCAATAGAAGAATAAGAAATGGATGGAGTGCTTTTGGGAAGAACAATATTATTCTGAAGAGTAGCATGCCCCTTTGTTTGAAAAGAAAGGTATTTAACCAATGTGTTTTGCCTGTGCTAACTTATGGAGCAGAAACATGGACGCTAAAAAAAGGGATGGTACAAAGACAGGGGCGGACTGGCCCACCCCGCTACCCCGCGATCGCGGGGTGGGCCAAACGGCTGTAGTGGGCCAAAAAATAATAAATTTTTTGAGTTTTGTTTCTTTTCAATAAAACTAAAAAAAAAAAAAAAAACAACTCATTTTTAATTTTTCTTTTTCGTGAAGCGTGTTTTTTCTCCTTTGATCAGGTTAGTCAGATTTCTCTTTTCTCTCCCCCATCTGAAATCTTTGGAAGATCCTGTTCAAATTACTCATTTTGTATAGAAACCGAGAGATAGGGGATAAAGTAAAAAACACATATCGCTTACCCACAAGAAAAGTGACACATCGCGCAAAAATTCATTTTGCGTTTTATTCCACAGATAGATCTGTCATAGGTGCGTCTTGATACAGAAAAAGTTTCATAAGTGTAGTTACACGGATGTCCATTCGTGACTACAGAAGGGTCGGTGGTGGGTTGTGTGGGGAGGTAAAATTATTCAAACTTCCAAACTTCATTTATGTCTTTATTCTTAAGGCTTTTACACTTTTACTCCTGCATGCAGATATATATCACATAATATCTTTTTACAGTAAAATCATGTAAATTTTCTTTTGCCTCTCCTGTGAAATTTACTTTTGCCAAGATGTGCCACTTTTCTTGCGGGTGAGGAATATAGTGAGTGAAAGGTGGGAAGTTGTTTGATGGAATGGTTTGCCTGCGGACATTTGCGTAGTAACAAAAGATAGACAAGGATTAGTTTACATATATAGGGATGATCTACAGATTAATGATCTTGGAAAGCAAGGATTAGCTTATAGAGAAAAATGAGAGGAGGGCCCGGCAGACTTGAATAATAGTGACGTTAAGCACGGTAATTTTTTTAGAATTGGTAACACTGCTATGTAAATATATTGAAATTTTGCACGGTTATCGTGGTTTAGCTCGCGGTTTAGCAAGGCTATCAAGAGAAGCCAAGAAAGAAGATCTTCAGAGAGTATGAAGAAGCCTAGAATAGAGCAGATAGAAGAACAAAATGAAAATCCTAATTGACATGGAAGAAGTTCGTTGATTTCATTCCTGTCCAACTCATAAGTAAGTTAATTGCTGATCTCTCCATTCAGATCCAAATAAACATTGCCGATGAAGTAAAACAGTCAGTTTCATTCAATATTGAAGTAGATTTCACACAAGATATATCGGTAACGGCACAGTTGGCAAGTTGTATTCGTTGTATTCACGCAGCGTGGTAAAGGGAAGGTTAGCTTTAAAAATTGGTTGATGCTCCCAAATCAACAGGGGAAACTCTCTATCCCCAAGTAAAAGAAGAACTTAAAAAGTTTAAACTCCCTTCTTTACAAATAATTGGCACTTCTTTCAACGGTACAGCAAATATGAGTGGGAGATATAAAGGTTTGCTGTCACAACCTAAAAAGGACAATCCAAATATACAGCATGTGCAGTGATATGCTAAATTTCGACCTAAAAGATGCAAAAGAATGTTGCTAATTGACAACGGACTTCTTGGACTCAATGCAAGCTACAACCGTGTTTAGCTCAGAGGATATAAGCGAATGAAAGTATGGACTTCAGTGAATAATCAGCTTGTACGTGGAAATAAACTTCTTCGCCGATTACAAAAAGAAAACGCTACTAGGTGGTGGAGTAAGGATCGACTACTTAATAGCATGTTTGAGAAGTCTTCAAAACCTTTTAATGACAACATAAGTTTTCAACATTGCTTAAGTGACTACAAGGTATCACCGAAATGACAATTTCCCATCACGTGTCACTAATTGATAATTGTTGCGAGTTTTAGTATATATTAATAGTAACCATTTTAAGCAACCTATCCAATATATTTACGCCCACATCGAAGTATCTGCAGATAAGCGGCCTGGCTACGTAACTGCTACTAACAAAATCCAAACCCTGAAAACCAATCTGCTACACAAAATAGATCTCCAGAACCTTCAGAAACAACTAATAGAAAAGGAATAACCATTGAAATTGAGTTTCACACTGGAAAAGAGAATATCTATATCGAAACGTCTATGTGGTGAATATTATCACAATGAGGCAAGAAGTATTATCAGATCACCATCAGAAATATTTAAGGTAAATGTTTATAATATCATCTTAGACACAGATATTCAGCAGTTGAGTACGCGATTTACTGGAAATGACTTGCTCATGAATAACATTGCCTGGTTCGATCCTTGCCGCTTAGTGAGGTTAAATTTTTAAATGAATTTGCTGAAGAAGCTCTTAGTACTTACTCTGTTTGACTTGGCGAAAGTAAAAAAAGACTGTGTCAGGTTCAACCGAACAGGCCAGCCTACAAGAGTTTTAGATTACAGCCCTGCCGATAGGGGAATTTAACTGCAATCCACAAACAAGTGGTATAAACCTCTAAAAGTAAGACCCTCCCGACCAAAGCTTCGACTGAAAAGAGTTGCTGCAATTTTCCATGCACTATGTTGATTATAATCAGTCACTATTGCAGCAACAATGTCAATGTAGCAAATTTTCAGCAGTGTACAGAAAAGAAACGAGCAATTCAGAAGAACTCATTAAAGATGATGAAAATCGCTGTACAGTTAATAAAAAATGTAAAAAATTCTTAGCTTGCGTATTAGAATTGTTGTGCAAGTTGAATGCCTATGATCATATTTATCCACATTGTACATAGTCTATAAATACATATTAATTTTATCATGCCCTCAAGTGTCTTGTGAATGAGTGTTTTCAACGGTTAAAATTATAAAGAACTGCTTGTATTTATCTCTAGGACAAGAACCGTTAGAAGATTTTATTCGATTCAGTGTTGAATGATCTTTTGATTATGATTGTTATAATATAATAGAGAGAGTTTCCTCAATTCAAAAGAAATGTCCAGATATCTGACTCTTATATTCTAATTAATTAGTAGTGAGGGTATAAATCAAATGATTCAATTTTCAGGTACTTTATTGATATTTGAAATAAACATTAATCAATGTACAAAATGTATATAGGTTGATAATTTCAAATAACAAAATAAAATGCACAAATGAATACAATGATATTTCAAATGACAAATTAATCAATGTATGCGTGTCAATTTTAATAGAACTAACTCTTTCTGGTCAATGCTGACACTTTCTAGTATAAAATTTATAATGTCGTGTACAGACAAGTCTAAGGTTTTATTGACGGCATAGTGGTTAGCATGTTAGCCTTCCACGCAAAGGGTGAAGGATGGATGTTCCTAGGTGTTGTCAATGTGCATAGGTTAGGGTAAGCTGTGATCGATTCGCGTTTGGAGCCCCTTTACAAGTAGCCATCATTATTGTAACGATATCTTTGGCAGATGCTGACAGCGCAATTGATCCACAATTGGACTAAACAATTTTTTTAATGCAAAGAATACACGAAATCTGAACAGAATTCCCATTAGAAATTTAAAACATTTTTATTTATTATGTGTATATCTTTTAATTCTTTAAAGTTTACATATTCAAGAAATAAATCAAAATTAAGCAAGTTAACCTCCGCCCACCCCCCCCCCCCCGAGTTAGAGCAAAGGGCCATTCTAACAATGGAATTGTTGCTAAGTGGGCCAATGCCTAAGTCTAGCGGGGTGGGCCAAACTACGCCAGTCCGCCCCTGTACAAAGATTACAAACAACACAGAGAAGTATAGAAAGATGTATGCTAGGTATAACTAGAAGAGACAGAAAAAGAATAACCTGGATAAGAAGTCAGACGAAAGTTTTTGACATCATTGAAAGAATTAAACGGCTAAAATGGAAATGGGCTGGGCACATTGCAAGAAGACAAGACAATAGATGGAGCACAAACACCCTACAGTGGTATCCCATAGATGTAAAACGGCCAAGAAGACGACCTCAAGTAAGATGGAGTGATGAAATCAGAAAAGTAGCCGGTGTAAATTAGATGACTAAAGCACTAGACAGAAAACATTGGAAAAATCTGGGGTAGACCTACATCCAGCAGTGGATTGAAAACGGTTGATGATGATGATGATAGTATATATATAATAAATATGAAATCACAAATATATGAACAAATTGATAAAATTCTAAAGATGAACAAGATATGAACACGGGAAACCAGCACGTAAAATAAGAAACTATGGATAACCCACAGAATCATAAAAAGAGCTTGCAGGTTTAATTCATAGTAAAGATGCTTTATTTCATCCAATTTTGTCGGCATTAAGCCTAAAATGACAAAATTTAGCTCCTAATAACGCACCATAAAATAAAATAATAATAATAAACCAAGAGATTTAAAGAAAGATAACCCTCACACAAGATATTAAAAATTGAAAAATGATTAGAGATTAAATTATAGATTATAATTATAGACAAGAATACAAAACTTAAGAAAGTTGACCCACAATATTGTAACATGTGAGGATGCAATCAGATTTAAGACTATTAAATTATGTGGGCAGCAATTAGTTACTGTAAATCAAAATATCACTGCCATTTGGTGTGAAAAAGGAAAACTATATTGTAACCTCAGACACAGGAAAGAAGTTCTAGCTCTTTGATCTGAGATTGTAACTAGATTTTTAACAAAAATGTTAGGTGCTGCAATCTATACCCATAAAAAAGTTAAATCAATTGAAGGAAACAAAATATGACTTAATTTATTATTTATTTAAAGTAGAATGAAAAAATAGGAATAAACTTAATAAGTAATGAGTAAATATAAAAAAAAAATAAATAAAAATAAACAAATAAAAGGGTATTGATTAAATTAACCATTTTAAAACAAATATTATAAAATAAAAAAAATGAGTATATAAATAACATTTAAAAAACAATGAGGATTATTTTGAAATAGTAAAATATAGCGTTGTATTACGTGCCAATATGTGAAATATTAATGAAAAATTTATTATGTAAATTGCATATATATGTATAAATTTAATTAGTAACTTTAAATATAAAATTAATTTCTTCCCTATAAAACTGATATACCACTATAATGTTGGTCGTAAAAATATAGCTTAGTAACGGCGCTCCTATTGAATTAATTATCAAAGTTAAAATTCAATCAACACAATTTTAATAAATGTCTTACATACTAAATTTTTGTGAAATTCCATGAGATAGAGTCTGAGATATAGCTACAGGGCTACAACTGGCGACTATTTTTATATTCTATTGGCACCACTATTTTTTTTAAATAAATTTTGTAGTAAATATAATCAATATATTTGTCTTGTCTCTCTATATATGTCTTGTACATATTGTCAAAGTTTATATAAAAGATTTTTATTTTGAGAAATAGGTGCGAGATAAAGTTATTAAAAGAAAAGGGCCCAGTTAAACTGATGGCATTGAGCTCACAGGCTATTTGCACTAATTGTATATTATGAAAAATAAATTAATGGGAGGATTACCCCCCCCCCCCACCCCCAATAGATGTGAAATCTTTACACTTAACCAGTAGGCCTCCAAATCTCACCAGGGAAGCGCCTTATCAGACTAAACCGGTATATCAAATTTGAAGCAAATCGGATAGAAAAACCCATTTATCTAAATTAAGGGGGTATTAGCCTTCGTTTTCCCTTTATACTTAACCAATGAACCTCAAAATCCAATCAGGTAAGCGCCTTATCAGAATAAACCGGTATACCAAATTTGAAGCAAATCGGTGTAGAAAAACTCATTTATCTAAAGTAAAGGGGGAATTAGACCTCCGTTCCTTTTTTATACTTAAACAATGAACCTCCAAATCTAATCAGAGCAGCGTCTTATGAGATTTAACCGGTATACCAAATTTGAAGCAAATCTGACCAAATCGGATAAAAAAACATTTATCTAAAATAAGAGGGTATTAGCCCCCCGTTCCCCCTCTATACTTAAACAATGAACCTCCAAATTTAATCAGGGAAGCACCTTATCAGAAATAACCGGTATACCAAATTTGAAGCAAATCTGATAATTCAGTATGAAAACCCCATTTATATAAGTTAAAGTGAGGGTTAGCCCCCCGTACCCCCTTTATACTTAACCAATGAATCCCCCAAAATAATCAGGGAAATGTCTTATCAGAATGAACCGATATACCATATTTGAAGCAAATCTGATAATTCTGCATGAAAAACCCACTTATCTAAGCTAAGGGGGGTATTAGACCCCCGTACCCCCTCTATACTTAACAATGAACCCTCGAAACTAATCAGGGAAGAGCCTTATCAGAATTAGCCGGTTTATCAAATTTGAAGCAAATCTGATAATTCTGCATGAAAAACCCATTTATCTAAGTTAAAGGGGAGTGTTAGCCCCCCTACCCCCCCTTTATACTAAATCAACGAACACCCAAAACTAATCAGGGAAGCGCCTTATCAGAATCAACCAGTATACCAAACTTGAAGCAAATCTGACCAAATCGGATAAAAAAACACATTTATCTAAATTAAGGGGATATTAGGTCCCCGTTCCCCGTCTATACTTAAACAATGAACCTCCAAATTTAATCAGGGAAGCTTCTTATCAAAATTAACCGGTATGCCAAATTTGAAGCAAATCTGATAATTCTGCATGAAAACCCCATTTATCAAAGTTAAGGTGGGGGGTTAGCCCCCCGTACCCCCTTTATACTTAACCAATGAATCCCCAAAACTAATCAGGGAAGTGTCTTATCAGAATGAACCGGTATACCAAATTTGAAGCAAATCGAATAATTCTGCAGGAAAAACCCATTTATCTAAGTTAAGGGGGGATTAGCCCCCCGTACTCCCCCTCCTTTATACTTAATCAATGAACACCCAAAACTTATCAGGGAAGCGCCTTATCAGAATTAACCGGTTTACCAAATTTGAAGCAAATCTGATAATTCTGCATGAAAAACCAATTTATCTAAGTTAAGGGGGGGTTAGCCCCCCCGTACCCCACCCCCTTTATACTTAACCAATGAACCCCCCCAAAATAATCAGGGAAGCGCCTTAACAAAATTTACCGGTATAATAAATTTGAAGCAAATCTGATATTTCTGTATAAACAAACCATTTATCTAAGTTAAGGGGTGGATTAGCACCCCGTACCCCCTTTTATACTTAACCAATGAACCTCCAAAACTAATCCGGGAAGCGCCTTATCAGAATTAACCGGTATACCAAATTTGAAGCAAATCTGATAATTCTGCATGAAAAACACATTTATCTAAGTTAAGGTGATTATCCCCCCATACACCCCCTTTATACTTAACCAATGAAACCCCAAAACTAATCAGGGAAGCGCCTTATCAGGATGAACCTAGAAAAATTTTGAAACAAATCGGATATATCTATCAAGAGTTATCGCGTTACGTACGTACATACAGAACCGTCGGGCACATTAGCTCACAGGCTTTGATAGCCTGTGAGCTAAATAAAAAGTGCCCAGTTAAACTGATGGCATTGAGCTCACAGGCTATTTACACTAATTGTATAGTATACTCTTATTTCAAAGAATAACGCGCACAAAAAATAAATGAAGGGGGATTAGACCCCGTTCCCCCACATTAAACTTAACCAATGAACCTCCATATCTAATCAGGGAAGCACCTTAACATAATAAACCGGTATATCAAATTTGAAGCAAATCAGATAATTCTGCATGAAAAAACCATTTCGCTAAACTAAGGGGGGGGGGGGGTCTAACCCCATTTCCCCCTTTATACTTAACTAATGAATCTCCAAATCTAATTAGGTAAGCTCCTTATCAGAATGAACATAGAAAAATAATTAAAGTAAATTGAATAATTCTGCATGAAAATCCATTTATCTAAATTAAGGGAGGGGTCTAGACCCCTTTCCCCTTTTTATACTTAACCAATGAACTCCCAAATCTAATAAAGGAAGTACCATATCGGAATTAACCGGCATATCAAATTTGAAGCAAATCTGATAATTCTGCATGAAAAACACATTTATCTAAGTTAAGGTGATTATCCCCCCGTACACCCCCTTTATACTTAACCAAAGAACTCTCAAAACTAATCAGGGAAGCGCCTTATCAGAATGAACCTAGAAAAAAAATTTGAAGCAAATCGGACGTTTCTACCAAGAGTTATCGCGTTACGTACATACATACATACAGAACGGGCGGGCGCATTAGCTCTCAGGCTTTGATAGTCTGTGAACTAAAAAAAATAGTCGCCAGCGGCAGCTCTGTAGCTATCACGGAAATCTTTATAAATACAGCACGACAGAGCCAGCCGCTGAGCAAGATGCACTCAAACTTAATAAGAATCCACTTATGTCAAGGTCTAAAGTAGTGGTTAATTTTGTAGCAGTACGTGTAACTTATGTAAGTTTAAGCGAAGACAGACAGACGAACTGAAACCAAACACTTTTTAACTACTTTGTAAAGTATAACGCATAATGAAATGCCGACCATAATTAGGATTTACTTACTCATAGGTTCGTCTTACAAAGTTCCAGCAAAGTAGTCAAATAAGGATCTAAAAAATTTTTCAATTTTAAACGAAAACTCGAATCATATGCTCTAAAAAACTCTCATAAAGCATCTTATATATGGCAAAAAAGGTGAAATTGACTGAAGATGTTTAATTACATATATCGCTTTCAAGAATAACGTTTTCGACTATCTATATTATAAAGCAAAAACATGTTTGCGAATAACACTGATGTTATATCCACCCAGTGTCAACGGTTTAAGCAAACAATTTTACGTTTATCGCAAAATTATTAACTTCTCAACATTGCACAGTTTCAGTTTTTACGCCGTCGAATATGGGGTAGGAAGTGGGGAGTAATTAGAATGCAATTTGCTTGAAAAATGTATCTCAATTTACTGATTTTTTATGATTTTTAAAACAGTTTTCAAACATGAATTTTTAAAAATATGTCTCAAATATGAACGTTTGTTTATTACAGTGCGTGTAAAGTAACGTTGAGAAATAGAAATAAATATGCAAAACTGAGAAGGAATTATTAAAATTGCCACAATTGACGATTGATTACACATGGCAAGAGAGATATTCTTCTTCACCTTCTTGATATAACAACAATAAATAAGTAAAAAAAAAAAAAAATGTACCGATATTTTCTTTTGTAACATGTAAAAATGGCTGAACTATTTTCCTTTGAAACTTTGTACATAAATAGATTATAAAAGAGAGTAGGACACATGTTAATTTTTAACTTTATTATTCCATCACATAAATATGAATAAGATGCTTTCTCAAGACAAATTATATAATTTGTAATGATCTCATCTCACTTGAACAGTAGAAAGCGAGTTACCAGTTTAGAGTAACTGGTTTGGTCTTTAACTCGACGCTAACGTTCTTGCCTACTGTTCATGAGATCTCTGGTTCAACTCCCAGCGGCAGTGTCAATCCCAAGACTCCCTTATCATATTACACTGGTTATCAAAAATTAAGGAAAAGTCACAAAATGCTAATTTTCAAATACGCGAACACTCAAAAGGAAATAATATAATTCGAGTAATTACTATCTCTACAACACAGCTAGCCCATATAACATCTCATTCATCTCACACATGGTCACAAGTGTCACAGTCACTACGGTGAAGCAAAAAAAATAGGAAATTCCATACATCTCATTATGAGTCTCAAATGATCACTATATGTGACTCCATTGAGAAGTCAATGTGACTGCTGCTATGTGACGAGTCACCAGGTGACTTTACAATGTAGTTAAATTGTGACTCTCATGTGACTGTCATTTTGAGACTCAATTTCATAGTCATCATGAAAATTATGATCATCAGCATTATGATAAGTCACCAAATAATATCATATTATAGTCACATGGAGACTTTTCCCAAAAGAATACAATGGTGACTTCACAGTAGTCTCTCTCTGTCACCTGAAAGTCATATATTGAAAATTAGCATTTTGTGACTTTTCCTTAATTTTTGATAACCAGTGTATCAGACTTGACAATCCGATGAAAGTCTATGGGTGAAATTGTCCCCGATAATTGCCAACTTATTAACTGACTTTGTCCCGTAAGTTACGCCACCTGGTGCATACTACTGGTAATACTACGTAAACAAATGTATAGTGAAAAATGGAAAATATTGTGTTATTGACATTAAAAAACATTTTTTGAATTCCACTAAAATAAATATGTAAAGTCAAATTATTTTGCACAATTATTTTCTGGCTTTTAAAAATGTTGAAAATGAAGATTTGAATGCAAGATTTATTGATACTTTTTCAGTAAAGAGGCCTTTGTGGTTTTTTTTTTTTTTTTAATCTTGGCGCACTTCGGGCTTCAAAAAGTGAGATTTGTTGCCAAATGAGACGAACGGTTACACAAAAATTTATGAACTGTTAGCTTGTTTTATAAGAATTTATCTGTATAAATTTAAATTATAGATATTATTATTGTTTTTTATATACAATTTACTTATTTGTTTATAAAAATAGATAAATTGCTTTTTTATATTAAATAAATTGTATAAATATTGAAAAATATTGCTTCTTTATATGAAACAGTGATTGGTTTCCAGAAATTACGTTGCCAAATTTCGTTCTCTCGCCAAGGATTGAAAAGTACCGATTTTTTATTATATAATGTAGTATTAGCAAATTTTATGTAATCTGTTCCACAGCCAAAGTTAGATGCAAAAAGCGCGATGCTGGAACAATGTGGTATCATTTATACGGTTTAAAAATAAATTAATTTTGCGCTAAACTACACTTACTGTATTAAGCCAATTGGCTCTAGGTCTGATTAAGGAAGAATGCCCAAACCAAGATTTACAAACACCAAAATCGTAGAATGACAAGAATACGGTTTTTGGGGAAAATCTGAGGGACATGTATAAATTTAAGTGATTATTAAACTTTTTTATGTTTATAATTTTTTAAGTGTTTATGACTTCAGTCTGTTTTTTGTGTATCTATACGTGTTTTAACTTTCCTAAAATACTTTGTTACATTTTAGTAAAACTTACATAACATGTGTCAGTTAAAACAAGGAAATTAATTACGCATCAAACTATGCCAATTGGCTGTGGAGCCAATTATGAAACTTTCCATAGATTAATACATACAAACTTTATATGAAAAAACAGTGTTAAGCTTTCATCTAAAGTATGCTAAACTGAAATGATCCCCCATACCTTAAAAAATAAAACAAATGATAGGCCAATAAATAAATAAATGAAACTGTGCATTGAAAAAATTGAAGGAGCGATGTTAAATTAATACTGTAACATGAAATTAACTGTGAAAAGAAAAAAAATACCAGAAATAAAATTAATCACATATTTGAAAATATAAAAGAGAAAATAAAATATTTTACATTTTCCGGATCTAGGTGCTATTCATTTATTTCAATAACTAATATCACTGAGAAATTCATGGTAAAATATTTTACTTTCCTGATTATTATTATTATTATCATCATCATCATTTATTTACATAACGGAATACAGCAGTAAACTTTTTTTGTTTAACAGTAAAATAAGTTCATTTTTTAAATAAAATGTCTAGAACATATGAAAATTTTAAGATTAACAACTATCATTTGCAAACTACAAAGCACATCGTAAAGAAAATGGTAAAAGACAAATGAAAAACAAATTAAAAAATATTTCTGTTTCTCACGTTAGATGGCACTAGTCACAGGAAACCATGTGGTTTCCAACCACATGTACAGCGGACAAAGGAAACTTAGCGATTGCGAGGCCTGTTATTATGATAAGGAGGCCTTGGTCAATCCAATCTCTTCATTGGTAACCAGGACGCAAATCCATTATATAATAAGACTGATTAGATGAATGGTAGAAATTTCGCAAGTTGAAAATAGCGCCCTCTTACGACTGGTGTTCTTTTTGCATGCTGTAAAATGAAAAGTTTAAACCAGAAAATTTAAAAGAGAAATATTAATCCAACTTGAAGAGTAGCATTAATGGAGGATATTCCATTTTCGTTTTGATCACGTGATCAAGGTAAAAACTTCTAGCGTAAAGAATGGAAGTCTCCGTAGACGTGTAATGTAAATCCCCGCTAGCCAATGAAACAGTTCATGAGGCAAAGCAGTAGTATCTTCCCTTCTTATCAGTTAGAAGTTTCTTGGTTAAATTACCGGTATCACGTGACTTTTTTCAGCCTCGAACCCATATTTGGAATATCCTCCATGAAACAGTTCATGAGGCAAAGCAGTAGAACTTCCCTTCTTATCAGTTATAAGGTCTTTGGGTAAATTACCGGTATCACGTGACTTTTTTCAGCCTCGAACCCAGATTTGGAATATCCTCCATTGTGGATCTTAGATTGAAAACTCTTGCTGCGGTGAAGTCAATGAGATGGATTATGGAATCTAAGAATTAATTGTAGCTATTCTCTTCTCTCCACGGCTTATCCTTTGACAACTCATCGCAGCACAGTAAAAAAAAAAAAAAAATCTGTATTTTACAATAGAAGGTGCTCGCACCACGGCTGGAAACACAGTTGCTGTAAATTTTACAGGCTGCTGTCTTTAAGAGTGTTCTAAAATTTCTCAAGTCTGGAGAAAATAGCGTTGCTACAGCGTCTAGAATACCTAGTGTGATAATATGCTATCCAAACAGTGCTAAAAATTTGTATCCCTTAAATGTACGACGATACTGCTAAAATCTCAAGTGTCGATCGCAGCGACATCTGCGGGATTTTCGTATTACATTGTATAGACTACCAAAATCTTACAGTTGTAGAAAATATCCAGCAGATGTCGCTGCGATCTTTATATTTCAGCAGCATCGTTGGACATTTAAGGGATACAACATTGTAGCGCTTTTTTAAGTGTTAAAGGGATAGCCGATTTCCACAGTATACATTCTAGGCGCTATAGCGTTGCTATTGGCTGCGTGGTGCACGTGACAGAAAGAAATCTACTTTTCACTTGTTGCATGAATTTGCTTTCACAGCTTCGCTGCTTCAATTCGATTTTACAGCATCGGTGCTTGAAAAATTACAACTAAAATTTCTCAAGTCCGGGGAAAATCACCTTGCTATTGACTGCGTAGTGCACGTGACAGAAAGAATGCGATGCTTACTTCACTTGTTGCTTGAAGATGCTTTCAGAGCATCGGTGCTTGAATTCGATTTTACAGCATCAGTGCTTGAAAAATCACAACAAAAAGTGCATGAAAAATTACAATATTTTTTTTTTACAGTGAGGAGAAGGGGAGCTCATGTTTAGAAACAAAATTTACATATTCTGTGCTTGCAGATCAATTCTGTTTTGTACACCGGCCGATACGTGGCGCTAATGCGCGCTAGCAAATTTAACACGTACTGCGCAGGCTTATTATTCAAGGGCTTTGCTAGGACGTGATTCAACTCGCAACCTTCAAAACAGATGGCACCACGAAATAAATCATCTCCAGCCCGCAAGGCATGTTATGTCGCGCATCACATATGCGCACGACAGCAGAAAATCTGTCACGCCGCGCACGATAACACGACAGCATTGCTCGCGAGTGCGCATATCGCTCGTTGAACGTCAGCAAGATGTCTTCTTTACTGGGGATTAGGGTTGCCAGAGTTATCTCAGAAAAAACGGAAGATTGACAATAATTAGTTTTGGTTTTATCGCGCTATCGTCCTTTTTCATATTTTACTAAACTATGGTTATTGTTCATGTTGGCTATGTTATGTCAGTTCTAACAGAATATGAAGTTTGATGAAATTCCGTGCATTAGTTTTTGATATAGAGCGCCCACAAAATTTGTGTCACAGACAGACATTTTCTAAAAATAGTTAAATCGTGTACAGGACCTTCGAAGCCGTGCAAGTCCGTCGAAAACAGGAAGTCGAATTTTTTAACGAATCCAGTTCTTGCTTCTTGTAAAGATAGAAGAAAGTAACTAGTTATGTTGTGTATATCAAAAAACTTTCTTCTATATAAATCAAACCGTCTGCAACCAAAATTAAATGACAATTATTCGTTCCTGAGATATAGCTATCGTAGAATCGTGAAAAACAAAGCATAGCAGCGGGTGTTATACACCCAAACTTAATAAGAATCTACTTATGTCATGGTCTAACAGAATATGAATTTTGATGAAATTCCGTGCATTAGTTAAATATAGCTATTGCGAAAATCGGGAAAAATACAACATAGCAACGTCACCTATGTTGGGCGATTCACACCCAAACACAATCAGCGTCTATTTATGTAAGTTCTAACAGAATATAAAGTTTGATGAAATTTCGTGCATTAGTTTTTGATATACAGCGCCCACAAAATTTGCGTCACATAGCGACAGACTGACTCACGAACAGACATTTTCTAAAAAAAGTCAAATCGGGTTCCGTTGAAAACCTGAAGTCGAAATTTTCCTCGAATCCAATATTTTCTTCTTGCAAAAATAGATAAAAGTAATAAACAA
Source organism: Maratus speciosus (assembly GCA_963932465.1). Taxonomy (NCBI): domain Eukaryota; kingdom Metazoa; phylum Arthropoda; class Arachnida; order Araneae; family Salticidae; genus Maratus; species Maratus speciosus. Next base: position 453,464,143 of record OZ010786.1, on the reverse strand, counting down.
TAATAAAACCTGCCTTATTAGCAGATTTTATTTACCTGCCAGAGTACTGAACTAGTGTATGAGTTTATAAGGGTTATTCCTTAAAACAAAAGACAAGTAATATACCGTATTTATTGGCTTAATTTTATGCCCCCTTACTTTTCAAAGAAAATTTTAGTAAAAAAGATTCACGTAACCTTCGCACGTAGAATATGCAATATTATAAATTAATGAAATGATTAATCCAACTGCATATGTTCGAAAAATTTTCATTTCGCGTTATTTCTGTTAGGATCTTAGAATTTTTTTGGTACTTTTCGGTTAGCCGGGCGCCAGTGTTATATATACATACATATGCCTATATATATGCATATACACATGTATATACATATATGTGTATATATACAATATGTGTATACATATATGTATCTATACATATATATGATGTATATAATATACTATATAACACTGGCGCCCGGCTAACCGAAAAGTACCAGTTTTTTTTTCAGCGACTTTTCCTTATCATCTTAAACTATAATGCACAGACAGTCTGTGCTATAATGCTGTTCAGTGGTGAATTCAGACACTTTTCTCCGAAAGGAATTTCTGTGGCTCCGAGAAGGGGGGGATGTCCTCCCCCCCCCCCCCCGGGCCACCCCCTGAATTCAACACTGATGCTGTTTCACTAGTATCTATATTAGTATTAATTAATATTCAAAGAAAATATGCATTGTAACATAAAATTTTTAACAAAAATCAATTTCTAGTTTCCAGGGATTCATTCGTGCTGATTTGTAACATTCGCAATAACAATTTCACGGAAGTTTTCATATGCATGGTACACTGTTCGGTTGAAAATAAATAATTAGTAAAAGGGCAACTGGAAGAGAATACGAAGGGAATGAAGCACTTATTCGATATTACCTCAAAAAAGAAATACGTTCTATCTAAACAAAGCAATTAAAAGTATGTCAGTATTTTGTGGTTCCGAATCCGGGAAATACATCTCAGTCAGAGGCGCTAAAAGAGTTTTCATGCTTAAAAGAGCAAAAGATTTTGTTATACTAAATGCTTCTGTGAAATCCGTAAAAGTTTTGAGCGTTTGATGACTTCGATAGAGAGACCATTTTCTTTCAGATTCTAGGGTGCTCATAAAATTGTATTACTTCTGGTCAAAACCTATTTACGAACTGTTTGAACTCTTATACATTTTATTTACTCTAAATTATTCCTTCATTAAAAAGTTATATAGTTATAGTCATATCATAGATAGCCGTTTCTTTTACGTTACTTTTTTAAACTCTTCCTTTGAAAGAAAATGAATAATTTAACGGAAAATAAAAACCCCATGTAATTTTCGCACCCCTGTAAACTGTACGTGTGTGAGTAAGCTGCGTTTCGAAGAGAACGCTGCGAGCAGAGCTACAGGATTTGGCAGGAAGGTACCTGTATGCGTGAAATTGTGTACCTCGAAACCAGATTTTCGATTTTTATTAGATTTTTACAATTTTTCCCAATTAGTAAAAAGAATACCGCTTCATTTTCAGCCCAATACGAGTATAGTAAATTTTACGCATAGTAAATTGTCTTATTTTCAATAAAATTCATTCAGAATTCCTGCAGCAATTTTTGAAAATTTCACGAATTTTTTTTATGCGCTTTTATCCCGATTTTATTAATTTCGTAAAAGGAATCCTGTTTCAATAGTCCAATGTAATAAACTTTCTGTTTTGCCATTTTTTAATTTTTTGCATTACGAGAAAGCAAAAGAGGGAAGGGGGCATTTAAAAGAGATCCTGAGCGCATTCATTTAGTGTGCAAAAATTGTGACAGTGAGGAGAGGAAAGATGCATTCTGACTTCGAAAGAGGCCAAATTCTAGCTTATAACATAGGAAGGTCATTCCAAAAAATTGCTGAGTTTTCGTGGTTTTCTTCGAACCATGGATTTCCATGCGTTAATACGGGTTAGGTTCCCTTAGAAAGACCCTCACGAAGGGCACTCCCCCTCGGGCCTATATCCCTAGTGTAGATAATCGGCCGTCACAAAATCAACCAACCAACCAACCAACCAAAAAATTGCTGATAAAATTAAATGTTTAAAAACTGTCTTTTTTAATTTCTTACAATATCAAACTACTTGTGGGACTGCAAAATCTACGGGAAGACCGACAATTTAACGATCGGAAAATTTGATTGTTCATAGGGTCGTAAGTAAAAGAATGACAGAAAAAGAAAATGGAAGACAAGTAATGATGCCAGCATCAGCATGCACTAAAGAGCAATAAACAGATAATCTTTAAATATGTAAAACCATATCGGTGTCCACGTTTAACATCTGGCCATAAAATAGCCCGCATTCAGTTTGTTGAGAAACGTCTCAAGCAACAAATGAATTGATCCAAAAATTATTTTCAGTGATGAAAAGTAGTTTATTTTCTATGGTTTTAATGGTATCCATTCATATTGGTATGACTTTCGAAAGGAAAATGGTGTATTTTCCACGCGTCAACTAGATAGAGGCTCCCTAATGGTTTGGGCTGCTTTTTCATCAGGATGTAAGCTTAGAATTGCTTTTTTTAGGACACCAAGATAGACATAGCTATATTCACATGTTAGAACGTCATTTGTTGAACCAGGGTAAAAAAAAATGCCTCAATTCACTCAACACAAAGAAGTAGTATGAAGATAAGATTCCCATAGTTGATTGGATGGCAAATAGTACAAACCTAAATCTCATAGAGAATGTTTGGAGTATTATAATGCACAATATCTACTAAAAAGATGGTCAAATGGTTCAGTATAACTCGAAAGAAAAATTAAAATCTCCCATTTGTGAGGCATCACATGTTTTGTAACCTCAACGAGTTCAAAATCTTCCAAACTATACCACAATACTGCAGTGAAATTGTAAAACAAAAGGAAGCACAATTGACATTGACACGTAATCCATTCTTACCATTTTGCTCCTATTGCATATCCAGTGAAAATGCAATTTATTATACTGTAGTAATAACAATTTTTTTTCCAATGTTTTCTTTGTGTTTGTATTGTCTATCTAGTTTGATAAAATCAATTTACATAATTTATATGTAGTTCAATAAAATTATATCTATTATTTAGTCAAGTTATCATTCCAATCACCTTGAACACCAGTTTATTATACAATATACCGGGTGTCCCAAAAAGGACTGACTGATTTTAAAATTCAATAACTTGCAAACGGTGACAGATATTTAAAAAATTCTTGCAGGAGAGTTATGCATAAGGTCAAAAGTTTTTTTACAGTGATTTTCAATTTTAGTTCGAATTACAAACAATAGATGGCGCTGCGATCAATAGACGCTGAATTCAGGCTCGATTTTTGGTACTTCGTGGCCCGGATAATACATTTCCATCTCCTTTTTCAGCATGGAACAAGAGAAAGGACCAGAATTCGAGCCTGTATTTAGCGACTATTGCTTACAGCGCCATCTATTGTTTGTAATTCGAACTAAAATCGAAAATCACTGTAATAAAACTTTTGACCTTATGCATAACCCTCCTGCAAGAATTTTTTAAATATCTGTCACCGTTTGCAAGTTATTGAATTTTAAAATCAGTCAGTCCTTTTTGGGACACCTGGTATATACAGAGTGTGTACACAAAGTAATTCAAGTGTTGTCATAAAAAAGAAATTATTCAAGATATAGTTACAACAGGGTTCCTACACAATTCTGATAAAAAAATTCCCTGACTTTTCCAGGTTTTACCTGACTTTATTCAAAAATTTCCCTGACCTTTGTCAGTAAAAATTTGGCTTGTATATTGTTGTAAAACCCTCCACAATGAACTTTAATCTAGATAAATGCTAGAAAAAAATATGTGCTGTATGAATTTCCGATTTTTTAATTATTTTTCATATTGTTATATAGTTTGCATAAATTTTATATGAAAATTTTAGATTGGTTGAACAAGTAATTCAAAATTTCTTCATTCACGACGATAATAGAAATTCTGATGGAAGTAGTATATAAAAAAGTCCCTGACCTTTTCAAATATTTAAAAAATTCCCTGATATTTCCCTGACTTTTGCATAAATTTTCGAATTCCCTAACGTTTCCCTGATCTGTAGGAACCCCGTACAAATGTTTAGAAATCTTCGAAGTACACGCCTCAAGCATCTACACATTCTGTCTAACAATTTTCTCAGACATGGTATGCGGCCTTGACGGCAGCCTCATTCAGAGTGGTCATCATGTCAGCTTGGATCACCTCATGGGCATACAAATGATGCCCTGTGAGGGCAGTCTTAGGCTAATATCAGGTGGACGTCTTTTTGCACGCTTTTTCCTTAGGTATTGGCATTGTGTAGGGATAATACGTAAGGAAAAAAGCGTGCAAAAAGACGTCCACCTGATATTAGATTTAATCCTAGGAAGCTATAGCAGAGTTGCCAAGTTGTGCTTCGTCAGAAACTCAGATGTGCAAAGCAGTGTGGCAGGGAGCATTGTCATGAATGAGCACTCTGTTTGCGACAATCTCCTTTTGCACATGGGGGACACTTTTGATGGTCTATTTTGGAGGTACAAATTCATTTTGGATTGAACCTTTTGCGTCGAAAATGACTGCACTGTGACATGGTCTTTGAGACGAGGTTCACAAAATCAAGGATGGTGGTGCAACCACGGCTTGAAGAAGACTGAGTTTGGGCGTGTTGCAAAGCCAAGTCTCCCCTCTGCCTAACCCAGTGGTTCCCAACGTGGGGCGTACGCCCCACCGGGGGGCAATTTGACCTTCTAGGGGGGCAATTTCAAGTTTCTTACTCCCTCATTCACTATCAGTTTCTTTTTTCTTTTTTTTTGGGGGGGGGGGGGGAAGTAGTGTTGTAGGCTAAAAATAAATGTAATACAAGAAAAATTTAAGAAATCAGTTGTTTTATTGAACTTTTACAATGTTCCCTATCAAATTTTAAAATAGATTTAACACCAGAATAATTATGCGAATAATTATTTAAAATTTTTTGATGTAATCACTTAAAATATTTTGATATATTTTAAAATATTAAAGCTCGCGATAATTTTCTGGTGATGAATTTTAAAATTTTTCGTAACACTTTCGATTATTTATTGAATGAAATTCTATTTCTATTTGCGAAGACAATGATATTGGGAAAGGGAAAACAGAGAGAATGTGTTAAACGGAATAATGACTACTTAATTTGATAAAGAGGAGAATATTGAAATACTTTTTGTGTACTGTATTATCCATAGAAAGAAAAGTCTGTGTTCAAAGCTTTTCTACCAACTCTTAATAAGTAACAAGAATGCGTTATAAAATGTATAAATTTATCAATTTTAATGTCAAATGTTTTAAATTTAAGATATTTTGCGAAAATAAAAATGCAGGCCGTATAACATATTTCTTTAACGTTAAGTTGGAAAAGTAGAAAAAAACTCATTTTGGCATACAGGCAAAGATGTATAATCTCATTGCATTTATAAAATTATGTTAAAAACACATTTGTGACAGAAGAGTCACCTCTTTGATAAGTTAAAAAATGTGAAATGAATTGTTATTGTTAAGGTTCTATTATACATCCACTGTGTCAATAGAGTTCACTTTTTAAATAATGAGACATAATTTACAGGTTAGGGAGGGGGGGGGGGACATAGTGACTTTACAGATACTTTGGTGGGGTGTGGCCAATAAAAGGTTGGGAACCACTGGCCAAACCCTAGTGGTTAGAATGCACTGCAATGTATAGTCACTTCACAATAAAATCACTTGCATTACTTTGTGAACAAATGTCAATATTAACAAAAAACCACAAAAATTAAATAAAAGTAATTCACATTTAATCGTTACCTTTACCAATCCTGTTTTTAATAAAATTAAACTTAATTATTTCCCAACGAGCAATGTAAATTCCCACTTCAAAGTGTTAATCTGAAAAGCTCTTTTAAATATCCTATTAGTTTAGGTCATAAAATTTTCAATTATAATAAGTTTTCTAAAAATTTCACACACACTGGTATTTTTACATGTAAATGCAATGATCCCCATCTAAATACATATATTAATGCCCATCATGGACATGTTATAACTGGTAATTTAGACATTGTCAATAATATTCATTTAAGATCTTTGATGCATCATGGCACTAAATATCGTATTCCTTCACAGTGTAATATACAGTCTATCATTAAACAATTCACATATGATTTAGATTTCTTCATTTACAAAATTGCTATCTACTATAATAAACCTACTGAATATTTTGTAGATTGGAAGTATCATGTCATCTTTCTTTTGAAACAACAATTATTAAAACTGCATATTGCCAAAAATTCAGTTTCTTTCTCCACCCTTAAACCACCTATTGCAGAATTTCAAAATAATTTCATCATTACATATGTAGATAAGGCTGCTAACAACTATGCTATCATATGCAAATATTACTATCATCACCTCCTAACTAAAGCAGTCACTTCTAATAATATTTTCAAACTTCATCATGTTACTTTAAAGGAAAATAATAATCATATATTAAGCTATCACAAATTATTAGGCATTAAAAATAACCTCAATTATCCTTATGTAGTCATGATTCCAAAATTTCACAAAAATCCTCTTAAATTCCGCACTGTCACTGTAGGATGTAATACATATAATACTCGTGCTAATACACTCTTTTTAAATATTCTTACACAAATTTATGAGTTATCAGTTAAAAAAGACAACACTCACTGCATTAAAAACAGTTTTGAATTGGTGGATAAAATAAAGCCATTAACAAATGTCAATAATATTATTACTTTAGATTTCAAAGACCTATTTAATAATATCATTTTAAAAGACTTGCATTCTATTATCAATTCATTATTTATAGAATATCTTCCTTTATTAAATTTACCTGATAACATTGATACTGACTACTTCACATCTTTGACTAACTTTCTACTATTTCATAATTTTATTTTCCAAGACAATGCTTTTTTTATTCAAATACAGGGCACCCCTCAAGGAGCTGCTTCATCAAGCATGTTATCTGATTTATATCTTTACTTTTATGAATGTAAATTTATTAATAATAATTTATTGCTCTACAGATACATAGATGATATAATTATTCTTTCTGTTACAGATAATAATTCTATATCTCTTCCTGTAAAGTACCCTTCTAATCTAGAACTTAGTACTACCTTTTCACATAATTCTAGTATCAATTTTATGGATGTTAAAATTAATATTCTCCCTAATAACAACCTAACATTCAACATTTATGATAAACGCAATGAATTTTCATTTAATTAATTTTACGAACTTTAATTCCTGCTTGCATATTTCAGTATATAGAAATATTCTGCTTAATCACAGTCTTCGTATCAAACGTTTATGTTCCTCCCAATTCTTACAGCCTAACATTTTTAAATTAAAGCAATTAGCATTGTCTTATAATTATCCCATCTCTTTTATATCTGCATGGCTCAAATCTTAATATTCATTTTTTTCTACTTCTTACCAGTATAGGTATTTAATATGTTTAAAAAAACTAAAAAATTGAAAGCACTATTATGGAGGGTGGGATGTGGATTGCTGAAAAAATTATTAAAATCATACACACAAAAATTTATATGTGTATATATATATATATTCTTATAAAGGAAAAAAAAGTTTTGGTGTATGTGTATGTTTTTTTCATACATTATACACTAAAAACATAAAAAATAAAAATACCACTATGGAGGGTTGAGGTCGGGAATGCTAAAAAAAGTTTAAAACCTTATATGTTTTTATGTGTGTGAGCGTGTATAAGTGTATGTATATATGCTTATATATTGCATGGACATATAATAATAATAATTTTAAAAAAAATATGTGGTATCATGTATTTAACATAATAAATTTTCACATATTGCATCATCATTTAAGGTTATATTTTACTATCTCAATATTCCTCATTGCTTTTTAAATTTTCACATTTATTTGCATAATACAAGGCTAAATTTTACTATCTCAAATATTCCTCATCTTTTTTAAATGTTATTTATATTCTCATTTTTTTATATTATAATTTTTTGTCTTTAAAACATTAATTTAATCAATTGCCCTTTTATTTATTTTTATATAATTCTTTATTTCTTTATTTGTATTAATTTATTCTTTTTCTTTATTTTATTTTGTATTCACTCAGTACTTATTAAGTTTATTCCTATTTTTTCATTCTAGTTTAACTAAAAGTTAATCTAAGTCTTTTCTTGATTTCTTCAATCATTTTCATTCCTTTTATTTATTTATTTATTTTTTTTTGGACTTAAGATGGCAACTCTAAACATTATTGTTATTAATCCAGTTCCATTATAAGGAGCTAAATTTTGTCATTTTAGGCTCAATGCCGACAAAATTGGATGAAATAACGCATCTTCTATGAATAAACTCACAAACTCCTCTGATGATTCTGTGAGTCATTCATAGTTTCTTATTTTACATACTGGTTTCATATGTTCATTTCTAAATCGTCTTTAGAACTTTATCAATTTCTTCATATATTTGTGATTTCAATTTTATTATATATATATATATATACACACCATTAAAAATTACCAACAAAAATTGTGAATTGTAAATAAAAAAGAAATTTATTCAGTAACAATAAAACAGTTCCACTTAACCTTTTCATCACGGATATTAAAAACATAGTAAAAATAGGAGAAAAGGAATAATGGGAATTTGTAGAACAAGAACAGATTCATCAGGTTCTAAATGCCTTGAGTTCCACAAATAAAGTGTGTGGTTTCATCTTCATATTAGTCATAAAAAAGCTAAAGAATACGAATTCAGGACTACCACACATAATAAATAGAGAAATAAAATATTGGGAAAACAAGTTTAAAATAAAACAAGATAAAAAAGGATTGAAAAAAAAAACAAAACATATAGCCAATTTGAAAGCCTTTCTAACCTAGAATGATGCAGCAAAAAATAAGTGTAAGAGATTATTTGCACATGTTGCCAAAAAAGATTTTTAAATGATGATAGACCAAGGAGTAACAATGTACAGTATAGTCATGTACAAACCACAATATGTGACCAATGCCCTCTATAGAACATTTAGAATGATATATATATATATGGAAAGTATTAAAATATTAAAACTCCATTTTAAATCTAAAATTTTAATTAATTTCCATACTTTCTAACTCTTAATGTCCAATTCTGAAGCTGCCCTTTTTAAATTAAATCGTAATCAAATTTAAGATTCAAAGTGCAAGCTAAGCATACAACAGCCTGTGGTTTCAGTTGCATCCAGACTTTGATCACACTACAGGCTTGGACATCAGTCAAAAACTAAAAAAACCAATAAAGTTTAAGTTTGCCCCAATTTGACATCTTCACACCCCCTGCTGGAAAATATTGCAAGATCTCATCAAAAATCCAGAATGTGTGTAAAAAAGAAAGATTTTGGAAAACAGATATTCAGCTTGTCCAAAAATCCCCTAGGAATTTAAATAATTATACAGTTACCGGGCCTCCTTTGAACTTCTACGATTATGAATGTATGATGGAACTGCTAAATAAGTTCGTTCAACGAAGATGTCTCAAATAATTATTTCCATGGGTCAAGTTATTTTAACGCACCAATAAATCTGATACTTGACAGAATACACTCCCATAAGCCAATATTCATCACACATATATGTATATCAACATATTTTCTGTAACAAGTAAAGAAAAAAAATAATTTTTGTATTGTCAGAACTTATCAAGTTATATGATATCTGGAATTTTATGAATTTTTACCATTTTCCAGAACAGCACCTCCATGTTACAACTAGAAAATGGCAAAAATTCATACAATTTGAAGTAACATAACTCAATAAGTTTTGTGTCAGAAGAATAGTTGGTTTTCCTTGTCACAGCATAAAGCATATTTTTCTAAGTATAACTTATGAAACCAGAACCTTAAAGGTTATATTTTGTAAATTTTATAAAAATAACTATTTTAACTTAAATGCCTTTAAAGGTATGAAGAACAAACTTTTGAAACATTTTTGCGATTGGAAGTACAGTAGTACTCCAACTTACGTCACCCCACATTTACGTCGTCTTGTCTGGAAAAAATATTTCATTAATTAAGACTCACTTTGAAGTTTTTTGAAGACTTTTGTTTCTATGAAGGGAAAATTTCCTGCAACAGTCACATGATAGTCACAAATACATAAAAAAAAGTCACTAGAAAAAGCTTAGAAAACTCACTCTTCTATTACAAAATGCTTCTAAGAGAAAAAAAGAAAAATTGTTCAAACTTTATTGCAAGATCTTTTCACATCCACAAAAATTTGAACGGGGCAGCTAGAAGAGCAATAAATTGTAAAGTTAACTTCTTATATTGCAAATGCATTTTTTACTAATGTTTAATGTATGTAACATAATTCCTAAATACAATAGAACATGTTCATTAGATTTTGAAGTATTTTTATTACTTATCCATTTTTGCTTATCTAAATGTACCTCGACTTACGTCGCTAGTCTTGTAACGAATTGCTGACATACGATGAGGTATTACTGTAAACCATTAAAATTAACTGTTTAAGAATTAGCCATTGGTGGCCTTAAGAGGAGACACCTTGTACCGGGTGTCCCAAAAATGACTGATGGATTTTAAAATTCAATAACTTGCAAATAGTCACAGATATTGAAAAAATTCTTGCAGGAGTGCTATGTAAAATGTCAGGAGTTTTTATGCTGTGATTATCAGTTTTAGTTACAAATAGCATCGATAGATGGCACTGCACGCAATAACCGCTAAATCCAGACTTGATTTTTCGGCCTCTCCCTTCTTCCATGCAAAAAAAGGAGATTAAAATGCATTGAATGGATCCCAAAGAACCAAAAATCGGGTCTGGACTGAGCACCTATTGCGCTGAGCATCTCAGCACCATCTATTGTTTGAAATTCGAACTAAAATCAAGAATCACTGTAAAAAAACTCCTGACATCATACATAACACTCCTGCAAGAATTTTTTTTAATATCTGGTCACCGTTTGCAAGTTATTAAATTTTAAAATCCATCAGTCATTTTTGGGACACCCGGTATAATAGATGCAACAACCTTTTTTGTGTTCAACAAATGACAGTAGTAGTGACTAGTGAGGTGTCTTTCATAATCTCAATCTACAACCCCTACAACAATAGTTTCTTTTAACCCTTTATATCCTTAATTATGAATTCATGAGAATTTCATCTTTTAAAGCAATTTTCGTGAATTTTCGAAACTACATTAGAAGATTTACCTAATCATTTAATAAATTTTAGAAGGATTAATTAAATTTGAATTTATACGGATTTTGTGCAATATTTATAACTCCACTCAAATCTTTTATTTAAAATGTTTTTTAGTACTTTGTAGAATTAGGAAATGTACAAATATAATGTTTTTACAATAGAAATATTTCCGAACTGAAAATTTCTCCACCCAATTCTTTAACCAGAGGTCGATCCAGAAAAAATTTGGGGCCCCTTCACAAAAATCTATTTAATAAAACAGGTCCCTTCACAAAAATCTATTTAATAAAACAGGCCCCTTCACAAAAATCTATTTAACAAAATGGGCCCCTTCACAAAAATGAATTTAACAAAATGGGACCCTTCACAAAAATGAATTTAACAAAATGGGACCCTTCACAAAAATGAATTTAACAAAATGGGCCCCTTCACAAAATTCCTTTTCATAAAACAGGCACCTTCACAAAATTCCTTTCCATAAAAGCTTACTACTATTTATTATTTTTATTTTGCTAGGTTTCAAAATGTGAGATTTGTAAATGAAACCAGCTTACCAGAAACGAAAACTTCAGAAAAAAGGTTTAAAGAAATTTTTGTTAATAAATGCTTCATTCGAATTTGAGTAACTGGATTTAAGCTTTTATTAAAAAATGTTATTTTTCACAAAAATAATAAAATTCACAAAATTAACTTTTACTTTCCACAAAATGGGCCCCAAGATAAAAAACCTGCATCGACCCCTGTCAACATCAAGAAAGCTGAAAAGGCATCAAAGGCAAAAGAAATCACCCTTTTAAAAATATTTTTGTTTTGTGTAACCAATAATGCTTTTGGAACAAGATAACATAATGTATCTATAACTCATTCTAAACTGTATTACTACTAATCGATGTGTTAAATTAATTTTATAACAAGTTATTTTAATTGTACTTATAAGTACCGTCAGTAGATAAATAGCAAGTTATTATAACAAGTTATTTTAATGACACTTTAAAATACCATCAGGATATAAAGGGTTAATGATCAAGAGTGTTTTATTTTAAATAACACAATTTTTTCGAATTTTTAAACTGAAAACAATAATCAATTGCGCTGCTTAACAAGTTATTTTATTCATAAAGTAGAATAAAATATATGAAATTATTAAACATTTAATGCCAAATACAGCTAAGTAAAAAGAACAGAATTAATATTAATAACCGAAATATTTTAATATAATTATTTTAACATTACACAACACCATAAACAACATAACCTTCAAAAGAAGAAAAAATATACAAATGCTGGTTCAACTTAGGCAATATATGACAGTATAAAGGAACATATGGAAAATAAAAAAATGAAAACAAATAAAAATCCTAAAATCAACCATTTGAAACAAATAAAATCTGTATTACAAAACTATATGGGTTAAAGTTTTATAACATGATTTCTTAATTAAAAAATTAATAAAATTTCAACAAACACATTATTTTACAAAAATATAAATTCATTTTATTAGTCATATTAAATATAAAGAAATAACATAACTGAGCTTTAAAAAATAATAATAATAATAATTAAAAAAATCAACTTAGACTAGAAATTTGTAGCACATAAAATACAATATTAACTTAACAAATTTAAATACAAAAAAGAATATGGTTCTATAAATTTAATATTAAAAAAAAAATAAATATCTGTAATTTAGAATTTGAAAATTTCAAAGGAAACTTTATGATTAAACAGAAAGAAAAACGTGTTTTACAGTAGACTCCCTAAATTCCGCATAGCTTGGGATCTGAGGTTATGCGGATTTTAGATTTTTGCAGATTTCTGGTCATTGCTTTGTTTACACTTTTTAAACAGTAATTTGAATATAATAATGCAATCAAAATTATAATGAATCCTTGCAATATAGTCAAATATTAAAATAATTAAGTAAAGTAATAAACTAAAATGATAAGGAGTAAGATAATTTTTTAAATGATTAAATTATTAAAAGTAAAGGTCAAGTAAATAATTAATAATGTATAATTAAATCCGCATAATAAAGATAAGATACATTTTCCTTGCATTATTGAATGAAACTTGCCTCATAAAGGTACCCTATTAATCCACATTAAAATAATAAAATAAGGAAGTTTTATTTTAGGTTTAGCCAGTCTTAATAACCAAATTATCTCAATTAATGCATAAAAGATTTGGTAAAAAGATTGTGATTACCAAAGATATTAGCAGTATCTTTATTTATTTATTTATTTATTTATTTTTTTCAGAAATGAATTGTACTTTTCTTCATGAAAAACCATGAGTTCAGTCATATTATAAAGAATTAATCACATATTAAAATACAAAAGGAATGATATAAAAGTAAAAAATTCTGTACTTTGCTCTTACATCTGAACTGAAAGTTTCACTGTTTACATCTGCGATGATGTGCAGATTTCAGGCATTTGCAGATTTTAGGGTTGCGGATTTGAGGGAGTCTACTGTATAAGGGAATTTTAAAAGAAATCCTTTTATATTATTATAAAACGATAATGTTCAACTAAATTCAGACACTCAGTAGCAGAAAATTCTCCAAGCGTCTGCGACAGATACTTCAGGGCAGGAAATAATCTGCAGGTAAAATATTTTACAATTGAAGCATTAATTAATCAAACGATCACTTAACTAATTTTTTTAGGCATTTTTTCATTTTTATAAATAATAATCTTAAGTTTTTGTATTAAATGATAAGGAGCTAAACATAATATAAAGTGAAATAAAGGTTCAATGGAAAAATAATCTGCAAAAGAGAAAAAATCTGTGATGCCCATCTCCCATCTTGAACTTTCTGCTACTGGGTCCAGACAGATAATTTATTTGAAGAAAAATATATTTGATGCCATATTTTTAAATACAGTTATTTAAAAAGAAGTAAAAACAAGTAAAGAGAAGTTATAAATTTTAAATTAAAAAAAAGGCATAATAAATGGTAGGATTTGGTCAGCTCGGTATTAACTGTATCCTTTTTACTTTCTTCTAATCTATACAAGTAAGTAAGTATTGGATTAGTTAAAAAAATTTTACTTCTGGTTTTCGATGAATTTAGACGTTCTGGAAGGTCCTGTACACGATTGGACTTATTTTAGAAAATGTCTCTCTGTGGGTCTCAGTAGCACCAACTTTTCAAAAATATTGGGTGGGCTAAAAAAAATTTGTGTAAAGTAACACATATAATTTTTTCTCTTAGTGTGTATGCGTGTGGAAAGAAAGAGGGGGAGGAACGAATGACTAAAGATGAAAATTCAAAATTAAATTATAATCTTATAAATAATTTGATTAAATCATATTCTTATAAGTTCTTCCTTATAAATACATTAATATTTATTTTAAATAACATTGGAATTGCTAACTATTATAAGTGAAAAAAACTAAATGTCAAGAAAAGCATACATTTTAGTCAGCAAGCACTTTATCAATTCAAAACATCAAAAGAGATAGCAAAATATGCAGGAAATTTGCTTTTGTGAGAAATTTAAGTATATAGGCATCCCCTGACTTATGCAAGTAATGCATTCTGTAAACTTTTGCGTAAGTCGAATTTGTAAATTCCTTAGGTAAAATTTCGTCAGAAACTGCAATATTTATTACATATATATATATATACATTATTTACACAGTATTATTTTATAGATAAAGTACCATGCAGCAGTATTTACTTGGATATAAACATAAAAGTATGAAAAAATATAAAAACAAACTAAAAGAACTCTTTTCAAATAAAAAGTATCTTGTGGAATATGGGATTTATAAAATTAACATTGATGAATTAATTTATATCAATTTTGAATCTATATCAAACGAACACCTCTGAAGCTGGAAGAAAAAATACACTCATTCCTCTTCACCAAAACTTTAAAATTAGGTTTCGTTATGGTTTGAATTCAGCTAACAAAATTCTAACGGTTAAACAGAGGTTTTTTTGGCTCATCTTATTCAGATTTGTGTTTGTTTTGTTAAAGATTTGATTGTATATCCCAATAAAAATATAACTATATCTAATATATAAAACTATGTTATTGTTGTGATTTTTATCTGCATATTTTATTTATAAAACAATTATCAAAAGTTTTATATTCGTATCAAATGCACTAGTATGTTCTTAAATGTAATTTTTGAAATTTCTTACGTAAGTGCGAATTTACGTAAACAGAGTATTATGTAAGTTGAGGGATGCCTGTACATCCACTGAATGGATTTTCAGTGGATGTATACTTAAATTTCTGAAGGGATTTTCAGTGCACACGTAAATCTAATTTATGTCCTTACTGTTTTCAAACAAAAATATTTTGAGAACGTTAATAAAACCAAACTTCATTTCAGTGATTAAATAATTAAAAAAATAAATTATGAATTAAATCAATTGAAACTGGGGGAGGGGGGCTCATGTCCCGTTAGGTGCCACTGGTGGGTTTGTGTGTATGTGACACAAACATTGTGGGTACTTACGAACTACTGTGTAGAATAGGATGACATTTCATATGAAGTTCTATCGTTATATGAACTGATGGCAATTAGTTTTTGGGTAAAATCTCCAAGAGGGGATGCCACAAATCTATGATTTGCTGGATTTAAGTGATGCTTATATCTCCACATTATGTGTGCAGAATTTAAAGAAACATCAAATTTTAGAATCTTCATGATAAGAATAGATTGTTATTCAATTTTGGCTGAAGTCATCTAAGAAACACTACTGAATTCAAAGATTTGTTCAAAATATAGAACGAAGTTTTGTGATAGCCACAAATAAGTTTTTGTTGAGTTTAGAAAACCGGTTGTTAAAATGGCTTTGCAATGTGGAAATCATAAATTAAAATTAATTTCTCTCTTCAAATGTTCATCTGAATAACAATATATTCTAAGTATAAAGTCATGACAAGTTTCCATTTCTTTCAGCTCGGTGTTATGTTCAAAACTCACACTAGATAAATGTGCTGATGGTCCATAGAATATAATAGTAACATACATACAGATTGAATGTCTAGATGAGAAGATTGTCAAATTATAGCAGGTATAAAAGCCACATTATTATCTTTTCATAAAAAGCCAGTTTTAATCAAAGTAAGAACTGTATTTACTCGTGAGCACTCTTTTACCCTAAAATTTTTTGCCAAATATGCAGAGTACGCATCATACACAGGATATTTCCAAAAATTATATGTAATGTACATGCTTTTACTAAGTTACTGAATCATCGTTTTAGAGATGGGGCTCTTTTCAGTTGTTCTTCAGTCATTCCATAATCATACGCAATTCTCACCAATATAGAATTTTCGAGATGTGTTGCCCTTTGCTTTAGCATAATTTAAAACTTGCAGTTTGACAGCATGTGTGTAACTTATTTCCATTGTAATCACTCTCTCTCGCTCTCTCTGAAAGCAGAATAAATTAAAGTATGGACTACAGAACTTTGTTTGTTTGTCTGTTTTATTTGCTGTGCCAATTTCTACTAATTACACATAGTATTATATTTCCAGAGTTGATAAACATAAAAAATATATATATATTTCTTAATGCGAGAAAGGCATATATTGTGAAAACCTCAATTTTATGTCATTTTACAGAATAATAAATATAAAAGAATATGGAAATTTGTATTTGATTATTATATTTTTAAAAATTGAGCTAGGATTTTTACAGAAATTTCTTCAAATTCCTCAATTTTCTTCCACTAAAACATTATGGATACTAACATAATACACAGGACCTATTTTTTTTTCATTTTTCCCTATCAAAAAAGAAGGGGTGTGCATTATGCAAGAGTAAATACAGTATGTCACGTTAATAGCTAACTTCTTGTAAATTCTGACAGTGAGCTTGAATTTATATTACTTTTGCATTCTGCTTATTGTATAATGTCTTGATGCATTCTCTAAAAGTTCTTTATCAGAACACCATAATTGTCTCACATTTCGCTGAATAAATTGTGGCCTTTTAATGGGAAACAGTATGCTCAAGGACAATTTTTTCACTGTTACTAAAACATAAAAATTTTGTATCAATGTTCCTATAATGTTGGAAAAAATATATATGTGAGGCATTGTTTCGCTTTCTTGTTTATTATGGAAAAAGTCACTAAGGCAAAAGGTGGTTGTTAAAACATCTGAATTCCAGCAATGGACATAATATGCATAACTTTGATTTTTTTTAAAGCAGGCTTAATATGAAATTATACCAAATTAAATACAATAATCCCTTAACATTCGCGAGAGTTAGGTTCGTGGAAACCTCTGCGAAAGTCAAAACCACGAATGTTGAGGCTACCTTCACATGCATAAAACATGGTTAAGTTTTATGATTTTTTTAAATGGAAAAAATCAACTGAAATGTAAAAATTAAGCAGTAAAAAGTACATGCTGTAAATAAGTTTTAATAATTATCAACATATGGTACAAAGTTTAGTTGCTAGTTGATGGCTGAGAAAATTTATCGATATACTATAGTTTGGAAGAACAGATCTTTTGTTTATGAATTTCCATATAAGGAAAAGTTGCAGTCTCGATTTCTCTTTTAAATTTAACACTCCGGAGCAGTTAAGGATTGCATTCTGATGCTTTCTCAACAAGTTGTCATTGAAGCTTTGAAATTTCCCATATAATTTTTGCAGAAAATTTTTTACTTGCAATAAATATTTTTTTTTTTTTTTTAAATCTAGTCATGTTTTGGCTTTCTTGGAATTACTGATCTATATTTTGCCTCAATACAACGGTTGAAATACTCGGATATTAGGTTGTAGAGTACAATGCAGCTGTCCAGTGTCAAACAGTTTATGGAATTGGTAAGGCAAAACGAGTTTACTTTGTAAAAAAATATTCTTTATGAAACAAAATTCGCGAATAACCAAGTTAAGTATTCACAAATGTTGAAAAATGTTCATTTTTTATTTTGCAAATGTTATGGGATTACTGTACAGGATGTGCATAAAAGAATGTCCCAGTTTCATTGTTATATAGCACACATCCAACCAAAAGTTCAATTCTTCCCACACTTCAGTTAACAAATCCAGAGTAATAGAAACCTCTTCAATTATGTGTCCCAACTATGGTAAATCATTAGGTAGCGGCGGAAGCCCCAAAGCAGGGCCGAAACTAGCCTTTTTTGCGCCCGGGGCAAAAATGAATTTTGGCGCCCCCTTCCCCCCCCCCCACCCCCCTTTCTTCTTCAAAGTATATTTACAAAGAAAATTTTACTAATTTTCTAATGGTCGACTTATTTTAAAATTTAAAATATGTAATCATAAAATATGTAATACTGAACTACGTAAATTGAGTGTGACGTTTCTTGCAATTATAGTTCGTTCACATAAAAGAATTTGCATGCATTACGAGGCTATTTACAGTGTTTGTTTATACAGTAGCGTACCGATTATCCGAGTCCCGCTTAACTGAGTTATTTTCTTCTGATGGACTGATGGCTTTCATTATTATGAAACAGCCATTATAAATGAAATGTTAGGAGAAGATGAAAGAGCAGCCGTAAAAAGTTTGAACTCTGATTTTCTGGTCAGAACGGGAGAAAAAAAAAATGGCCATAATTTAAAAAAAAAAAAATTATGGCCATTTTTTTTTTCCCATTCTAACCAGAAAATCAGAGTTCAAACTTTTTATGCCTGCTCTTTCATCTCCACCTAACACTTCATTTATAATGGCTGTTTCATAATAATGAAAGCCATCAGTCCATCAGAAGAAAATGATTGATTCCAAAGGTATAATCTTTCATTTGGCGCCCCTTGACTCTGGTGCCCGAGGCACATGCCCCCCCCCTCCCCCCCTAGTTTCGGCCCTGCCCAAAGGAAAAATTCGCACGGCTCTAATGGCTTTTAATCTTCAGTCCAGCAATAACGCCATAAACTCAGGAACGTACATGGCACTGCAAGTGAGTCAATAAAAAAGCAGTACTTGCACATGCGCTTACCTAAAACTGTTCGAGTTACTCTTTATTTGGGACCTTGGACCAACACTCTACAACACTTACAGTTGATACCATTAAAATTTATAACGGGGACATTTTTTTTTATGAACACCCTGTATATTTAAGTTTTCTTGAAATCCATTAGACAGCATAAAAACATATCAGCTAGAGAATTTATATACGTATATATATCATTTTTAATTTGAGTAAATTTCTTTATAATTTACACATTCGCATTAGTTGTTGATAATTTGTATTGGTTTATAGTGGTTTTATATATATATATATATATATATTTTCACATTAGTTGTTGATAATTTGTACTGGTTTATAATGCTTATTTATAAATATATATATAATATATATATATATATATAACAATATAATTATGGTTCACTATTTATGAATAAAATTAGATGGTACTATGGACACTACTATAAAATTATTTGATTAAAAAAAAATATAAAAATTCATAGCATTGCATATACACAGAATACAGAAATTGAAAATTTCTAAAAGGATTCATTTTTAAGTCAGATGATTTTTCCCATTTCTAACCATGACTACAAGTATTGTCATTAAATATGATTAAATAAAGAATCACTGTTAATAGTTTATTTAATTGAATTTACAATAGATAAATGGAAAGTAAAAAAATCTGCTCATATTATGAGCATTCTATGCTTAAAACCCTGTAAACGAAACTGAATGAAATCTTATCTAGATTAGTTGTCTGGTTTTTATGCTGAATTTGGTAATCTTTCAAATATTTTAGGTTATTTTTCTTCTTTTTGGAGAATATGAACCTTAAAACTTAAATTTTAAATTAGCCAAAGCTGTTTTTAAATGCAAACTCATCACCTTTAGACATAATTACAAAATCACTGTAATTCATACATGCAAGACAGCTCCATTTTTTTTCTCTGAGGTGGGGAAACCTTACAGATTTTAAGCTACAATCACAATTATCTTTAGTTTTAAATGAAGTACATGAATGAACACTTTTTAGCTTATTTCGAGAAGACCTATGGCCTTGCATGCATGCATACATTTTTCAAATTTCTCATTCAGGTCATTCAACATTCTAAATTAAAAGAAATTGACAAACTTTTTATTTTGTAATAAAACCTTAAAACTTTGTCTTCTAAATTCTTAAAACTATCTTGGAATATAAACACACTACTTTTTGAAACAATTACAAAACCATTGTAATCCAAAGATACTTTTTTTTTGGGGGGGGGGGGGGCAGTGGAACATTAAAACTACTTTCTTCTGAATTATCAAAGCTCTTTTTAAGAACAAACCCACTATTAAGTGCAAACCCAAATAAATAAATTTTTGATATATTCTTACTGTTTGGAAATGACAATAATGGGAAGACTGTCATCAGAGAATACAAAATTATAATTGAAATGCATAACATTTACTGAAAGAAGAAAAAAAAAGTTTTCTTATTTTTGGCATCTAAATGAGAATACCTAAAATTCTAATGTATACAGGGGGGAAAAAATCATAACTGTCTGACAGATACACATGGTTGAGAGGAGAAAATATTTTTGAAAACAAATCAAATTCTGAAAACATCTTACTATATGCAATAAGTTTAAACAATACTTTTTAAATAAAGTTATCAAGTTAGTCAAACAATATTAAAGCAGAGAAAATGTGGAGATCAGGGTAACTAATTAGGCAGTGCTGTAGTTGGAAAAAAATATCTGTGGGAACTCACCTTTTCATAGAGTAGATGTTGATGCTACCAGATTTTTGCTAAGTCAAAATCCTATTTAAAACATTTAGCTAAGAACAGATAGTATGGTATTTGTATAGCATTTACCTAAAAGCAATATTTAATCACTCACATAGTAACATTTTCCATTATAAATCAAAATTTAATTGAAATAACAGAAATAAATCCATTTATTACTTATGGACTTATCCTAGAAGTTTCCATAAAGAACAATAATAAGATGTGTTTCCTGTGTTCTCTGATTTATGACAAGATGTCTTGTCTTCTAATCTTCTTTATGATAGCAACCAAGATTTCACATATGGTTCAGGACAAAATTCTTTTAAGGGAGGTCCTACACGGCTTATGAATATAAATGAACAAACTCTTTCTATAAGGAGTGAATTTCTAGCATTGGTCATGATGTTATTCATACACCTGAATGCTCTTTTGCATTCAGACGTTGAAGTAGGCACAGTTTTACAGTCTGAAGAAGAGGATTTAGCTATCTAGGCTCATTTCCAGGCTAGGTTCATTTCGCTTGAAAAAAAAAAAAAAAAAAAAAAAGTTTGTGTTTGTATGTGATATATATTTTTTACAATAACAAACGAATTACTTCTGGGGACGGCGTTCCCACCTGTGTTCTATAAGGAGTTTCCTGTAGTTTCCTGTGAACACAGGAAACTACAGCACTGTACTTACGATAAATTAATATTTTTAGTGCATAAAAGGGTTATTCATACTGTCTCAGTTAAACAGGCAAAAATAATACCAGAAAACAAAGTTCATAACAGAATTGAGAATTCAATAATCAAAAGGTTAAATAACTCACATTTTTACTTTAATGACATCACAATAACATTAGAGCAATATTAGATCTGAGCTTGCACAACAATTCCATTTTGAGAATTTTTTTACTTACAGTTGTTATAAAAACAGACCAAATTTGATTAATATAAATTGGCATTATACAGTGTCTAATTTGTCAACTGAAATTTACCATTCACTACCCTCCCCTTCCCTCTTTTTAAACAAATATAAATATCACCTCCATAAATTTTTGTATAAATGTAGAAAGTAACATTTCTTCCACGAGAATAAAGAAATTATATACAGTCCAATTCAATTATAATGAGGAAGAAGGGAGCTGACAATTTGCTCACTGTAACAGGTTTTGCCATAAAGAAGCTTATGATTTCATATGATAAAGGGTAAGAAAAAGTTCAGGTAAATTAATAAAAATTACACAGAATGATTACTCTGTGAGAACCTGAAATAAAATTGCTAACGATCGATTGACATTCATTTTTATCAATTTTAAATTTATAAACAAAAATTTAAAATAAATGAAAATTTCTAAGAAAACAATTCAGAAACCACAACCTTCTAATTACAGTCGAACCTCGTTATCCCGACACTCTAATGACCAGAAAAAAGTGTCGTCATAAGCGGGGTGTCGCGGTAACCGGAGTTGGAGAAAAATACGTTTATAAAAAGCTGTATTTTTAATTAATTTAAAACAATTTTAAATTAATAACTGTTCTAGCAGGTTTAAGCAATAAAACATTACTATTAAACAAACTAAACAAAAAAAAAAAAAAAAAAAAAAAAAAAAAAAAAAATTAAAAAGAATAAAAATCAGATTTATGATGACTTGTTTTTTATTGTTGCATGAAATATTGATGAATTAAGGTTTGCTTATCACTAAATGTGCTTCCTACAATTCTTTTTTCAATATTATACATTGAATTGTAATCGATATTCGTTGTTACAGAAATGGGTGTTAAATAATTTCTGATCGTTTCAATGCAATGCAAATGCTTCGGTTTTAGTCGGATGAAAAACGCCATGTAACCACAAGAAAGCGCCGCCTGACATGAACAAAAAGACCGCAAGTAGACTGATAGATTTATCTGGAACTTAAGTGGGTCATTGATAGTGTATGGTTTTATTTATTCAGATAAAGGATTGAAGTAAAATTTCTCATTTATCTTAATGGAAAATGTAGACACTTTTGTGAAAAATTTGGCCAAGACATTTCTTACCGCTTAGTTTCCGTGCTTATAAGATGGTTATGGAAAATGGACAATTTTCCTAAACTGTCGGGATATCCGGAGTTGAAAATTATTCAACGACACAAAATCCAGAGTTTATTTACCTTAAAATCATATGCAGAAAATCTGGACTTTGAAAAACTGTCGTGATAAGCGGAGTGACGTGAAAACCGGGTGTCATGATAACGAGGTTCGACTGTATTCTAAATTCTAACTTATTTTTTTCTTTAGTGTGTATATGTGGTGTGAGGGGCGGGGGGAATCGCACGAATCTTTAATTTACATAGCAAACGACATTTACTCATTTTATATAATTTTATTGACTTTTGCGTTCAGACCTAAGCTCTCAACTTAAAAATTACCAATTACAAAAAAAAAAAAAAAATCTAAATTAAACAAGTTATTAAAATGAATCATGTTCAGCATGAAACATGTTTCTAAATGAATCATGTTCAGCATGAAAAATGTTTCTAAATGAATCATGTGTGCGACATTATCTACAACTTTTATATAGCATCAAAAATTTAAAATGAGTATTTGCATTAAAAATAGTATTTTACATATGATTATGAAAAATAAATTAGAATTTCTGCAGTAACGATACAATACAACATAAATTTTAAATTAACATTCCATTACTTATAAAATATTGAAGTATATAATTTTAAGAAAAATTTTTTCAATTAGTCTTTACTTTCCTTAAAGTACATTATTATCTTGTCTGATTTTTTTCTTAAAATTGTAGAAATATTTATTCTACAATTCATATAAGGAGATCCAATTCAGTTTAAAATTTATAATGTACTCTTTTTTATATACAGTGAAACCTCCGTGTGCGACCACCTCCATTAAGCAACCACCTCCCTGAATGACCATTTTTCATTGGAACGAAATTTATTCCCATAGGCTCAATACTAATTTTACCTCCATTCAGAGACTTAGTTGAACTCCCTCCATGGGCGACCCATTTCTTTGAAGAAAATAAAACAAATTCAGTTTTTTCCTGGTTGCTTGAAGGTGGTTTCTTTTTAAAAAATAATACCCAAGAGCGAATTATTCATCAAACTTCTAAACAAAGTTTAGATTTTTTTTTTATTATTATTCTGGTAACTTTTAAGTGTTTAAACCCTTTTGTGCCTTTTTAGGTAATGAATTTAACTTTGATGAGAAATTAAGAATGACAGTCAATAAACTCCCCTGCCCTATTCTGTCAGGAAACTCTCAAAGAAATAGATAAATTAACGAAATCATCATTATTTGTTTCCGTCCAAAAAGAATTGCATTTATTTACTGAACTTCAAAATAAGAGTTATAAAAGATAAAACCGCAAAATCAAAGCAAACGTCAACGTATTCATTTTTTAAACTCTGCAGTAATTAACTTATGTAATTAACTTTTGTTTTGATACTTAAATTTTTATATTTTTTCCTCATGTGAAAAATAAATTTTATTAACGTTAATTGTTACCTTTTTTGAACAATTTATTAAAATCTAAATTTAAACATGACCTTCATTAAGAGACCACCTCTCGGAGCGAACAATTTTTATTGGAACAGAATGTGGTCGCTTTAGGGAGGTTTTACTGTATATATATATTTTCTACATACTGTAATATATTAAGAATTCATATCCCATAAAATTACAAAATAATAGAAAAACGAAAGATACATAGTTTACAATGCAATTACTCAACCAAGCAATTAAAATTTTTATACATTTTATTGAAGTTGAAGTAATTATAATGGGGAATTCTAAAAAATCCTAGCAATAAGTTAATTTCAAAAGATACTTTTCTAAACTTGTAAAATAACAAAACAGGAATCATAATTTATGAATTTCTTAAAAGAAATAGATTAATAGAAGTTATGAAAATCCTAAATTACAGATCATTCCACCAAGTAATTTTTTAATTATGCTCAGAAAAAAATTATCTGTTAAAGGTTAAAATTATTTATTTGCATTGGTAGTCAGTGGCTGGTAGAGATTGTATGTTTAGTAGTCACTACTGACAAGTTAGGGCAACTTATAACTGTGGTGACATCTTTTCAAGTATATAAAAATAAAATTATTACAGTGGTAGTTTACTTACCCCCAACAAAAACAATTAGCAGTTATTAAATGAAAAAAAAAAAAAGAGGGAATTTATTGAACAATGGACACAATTGAAAGATGTCGCTCAAGACAGAGGTCAAAGATTGGTTCACATGTATACATTTGTAGCCCAAGACCAAAATTATTTCTGAAAATAGACCTGAAATATATCACATGTGACAAAATTCACAATTAATTTCTGAAATTGTTTGAAGAAATTTGTGATATTTTTACGTGACCTCTTGATGAAATTCGTGAATTTTTTACCACGATCGTTTAATGAAATTTGAAATTTAATTCATCGATCACCCGATGAAATTTGAGATTTTATTCCACGATCGTTTGACTAAATTTGTGATTTTTTTTCATGACCTATTGATGAAATTTATGATTTTTTCCGCAATCAACTGACGAAATTCAAGATTTTATTCCTTAAGCGATTGACAAAATTCACAATTTTTTTTCTGCAATTGTTTGATGAAATTCTATATTTCTTTGTGGTGACAGATTGACGAAATGCAAGTTTTTTTTCACATGACTGATTGATGAAATTCGCAACTTTTTCTTATGTGACCTCTTAACGAAATTAATGAGTTATTCCACAATTATTTGACGAAAGTCACGATTTTTTGCTCAAGTGATAGACAGAAATTTGTGATTTTATTTATCGATCGTTTGACGAAATTCTCAGTTTTTTTCATGCGATACACATCAACATTTTTTTTTCCCCTATGATTCCACAGAAATCGCTGATCAATTGAAAACAAAAAGCAGAAAGGTGGCATCCTTGATATGTATCTACTACTACATGAAAAATAGAAATTGCCACTTTGATAGCATAAAGTCGTCAATTTTTTTACATTTAGTCGGCCTATTTCTTCCATAATTGTTACATCTTTACAGAATAATATAGAGCAGTGATTCTTAATCTGTGGTCTGCAAAGTATTTTCAGGGGTCTGCTAAGGTTTTGCATTTAATGTAAAATTTTTTACATCTTTAGAATCTGAAAAGTCTTGTGAAATAAAATGAAAAGAAAAATTATGATTAGTGTTAGAAAATATAGCATAATTAGTTTCTAAATCTCTACTAGCTTACAAAATCTTGTGTCTGGTATCCTAAACAATATCAGTAATTTTAGCCTTAAATTTTGGGGATCTTTAAATTACAAATTAAATGCAAAATACCCTTTTAATCATGTGATTAAAAAACACTGACATAATGCCATTTAATGGATGTTCACAGTACTAGTCAATCTTCAGATCAAGGCCCTCAAGATCAATTTTATAAGACATTTTAATTTTCATCTTACTTTATTCAAATCTAACATGCTGAAATCAATAATTAATAATGTTAGATGATTTGTATATTTCTAAGTATACAAGATTCCTCAAAGATTCAGAAAATCTAATTTTTGAGAAAGTCAATAACATTTAGTTGCTATGCAACCATTAAATGAAAACAGGGTGGGGGGAAGAAAAAGACAATTATTTTAAAATTGTAAAAAATGATAGAAAGAAAATGAATGGCAAGGAAAATTATTGACAAAATTTCCAACCGATTTGATTAATTTAAGTGATTGCAATAGCAAAAATTTAGCATTTAATGTAACATTTTAATCAATCATTCAAATGTTTCATTTTCATTTCAGTAAATGATAAAATATGAAAAACATCGGAATTCTAATAGAAAAGCAGTAAGATGAAAAATAAAATGTTCCATATTTTTTGGAACCAAAAAAAAACAAATTTAAGAAAAAACTATACAGCTAATTTTGGGTTCCTCACTAACATATCTACATAATTACAAGCTAATTGAATGTATTTTGAGACAGCTATCTTGAGACATACAATCAGACATGAAAAATTTTTGTGCCTCTCCTGTAAGCCTCATTGAGATTTTGGTAGTAATATATTTCAATAGTTGTAGGTCCTAAGGCCTTAATGATAAAGATCACTATGAAAAGAGCTAACAATGAAAAAAAAAAAAAATCTACTTAGAAATGTTTCTATCAGTACAATAAAAAACAAGTAAGTCAAAATTTTCTAGAAACTACCACACTAAAATTTTGAGCCCAATACAAGGTTTAACTATTTTGTTTCCTTATTCATAACAACTTATAAAATGACGCAAAGCTACTTAATGGGTGTTGCCGTAATAATACATTTCAGTAATTATTGATCTTAAGGGTCTAATAAGAAAAATCACTGGCAAAAGAATTAAAAGAAAAAAAAAACATCAATATTGCTATTCGGAAAAATTTCTTCAATATCAATACAATAATAATAATAAAAAAAAGCATATAGATGGAAAATATGCTGGAAGTTACCACATTAAAATTTCCTATAATCAATAATCCATAAAAATCCAAAAGAGTCCAATACAAAGTTTGGCTAGCTTTACTTTTTCTATTATTCATAACATGTTTAGATAATGACATAAAGTCAACTGATGGATGTTGCCAAAATAATACATTTCAATAGAAAAGAATTAATAATAAAAATAGCTGGCAAAAGAATTAAAATTGCAAATTTAAAAAATAAAAAAAATTCTATTTAGTAAGATTTCTTCAATATCAGTAAAAGAGAAAAAGGCAGGAATTTGCCACACGACAATATTTTGTCCAATTCAAAATTTGGCTATTTTTTTTTATACATTATCTTTAGAGAATGATATAAAACCATTTAGAGGATGTTACCAAACTAATAATATACTTCTTTACTCCAATAATTTATGCATCCTGTACTTTTAAAGTAAATTTAGGCAAAAAAACAGTTTTTAACCCTTTGAGTGCCAAGAAACACGATCGTGCTCCTCAATACACTGGCTGAAAATGGCAGGAATGCGATCGCACTCCTCAATACACTGGCCGAAAACGCATGAGCTAATATGATCTCTATTTCATATTTGTTGATTCTTGTTTATTGTTTTTTTATTCCGCACATGTATTTATAAGAAATCTAAAAAATACGATCTCTATTTCATACTTGTCGATTCTTGTTTATTGTCACTTATGTTGAAATTATAATATTTATCGGAATTATAACATTTATTTTTTGTTTTTGAAATACTTTTTGTAAATAAAATTTTCCGAATTTAACTAAGAAATATATATATATATTTTTTAATTTCTACTTTCCTCTAGCAGTGTGGCACTTGTAGCTAATTCTCTAAAAATTATGTTGGCACTCAAAGGGTTAAACCTACTTTTGAAAGAAATTTGTTAAATATATATATATATATACAGAATTTCAAATTACTCTAACTGCATATATCCTAGCAATTTTGATTACATAATCAAATTTAGTCAAATTGAATTAAGTCTGTTTAGGAGAAGGAGAATATTCTGTTCTTTGTGTTTGTATCTCATGACTTTCTATTTTCAACTGCTTCAAGAGTGCAAGTGATTTTATGACCAATAATGCTATATCAACAGACATCTGATATAAAATTACTTCCTGTCAAAAATTAATCAGTCTAAATTAGTGAATTAAAAAAAAAAAGATTTACCACAGACAAAAAAATATTATCACAGGGTTTTTAAATTCTGTTCATGTTGCCTTGTAAACTTATTTTTTATTATTACCTTAAAATCCTGGAAACTTAAAAAGGACCATGTTCACTCTGTTTACAAATACCACTTAAATAATTGCTGCAACTGAAATTTATGTTTTAAAATGTATTATTTTTTTAAATGTTAATTATCTTGAAGAAAGACACTTCTTTAATTATACAAAGTTTTTCTCCAAGGAAATTTATTATCAATAAACTTTTTTTTTTTAAATGCAAAAATGATTAAAAAAAAAAACTGCAAAATGCACAAGTAAATACAGTGTTTTAATAATTAAAGGCCCTAAAGATGTCATAATAAAAATCACTGGCAGACTAGTTAAAAAAGCAAATTAAAAAATAACAAAACTACTTCAACATCTGTACAATTCAAAAGAAAAAAAAAAGAGGAAAAAAGAAAAGTAAAAGGTGAGGAATTATATAAAAAATATGCTGGAAATTATCACACTATTTTGTTCAATACAAAGTTGGCTAATTTATTACCCATTTGTTATATCTTTAAGGGAATGGTATAAAGAAATTTAATGCATTTGGAAAAATAATAAATTTCAGTAGTTCTAGGTATAAAGACTTTGCTAACAAAAACTGGAAAATAATTAAAAACATAAATTAAAAAAGGAATAAAACTTCTATTTAGAAAGGTTTTTTAAATACAAATTCTAAATTTTTATATCAATATGATATTTTTTATAACAATATTGATACCATAGAAAAAAAAAAGGTATGTGAAAAATACTAGAAAAAAAAATGTAGCAAGACTTTTCTACATGTCTTCTTTTCAAGAGAAACACACATGCATACAAAATAGCTGAATATCTAAATTAACAACGTTAGACAATAATAATGCATTTACAGACAACATCCTTCAAAGAAATCAACAAACAATAATTTTGACAAAAATATTATGTGTCAACATTTAACATTATATACATGAAACTGGCTTTGTACAATTATCACAAACTTCAACACCAAAGTATATTTACAGGATGATTCAGCTCATCAATTAAATGAAAAAGATTATCAAAGTCATCACCGTGTAGACCCGAG
This sequence comes from Maratus speciosus, assembly GCA_963932465.1. Classification (NCBI taxonomy): domain Eukaryota; kingdom Metazoa; phylum Arthropoda; class Arachnida; order Araneae; family Salticidae; genus Maratus; species Maratus speciosus. Next base: position 453,434,473 of record OZ010786.1, on the reverse strand, counting down.
TTTTCGATTATTAAGCACTGTAATCTTTTGTGTTTCAACAAAACCTCCTGAAGAAAATTGATGCTAACTAAACTCTCAGTGAAGTCGAGCTGCAATAATGAGGCAGGACAGTTTAGAATCACATCTTCCATATGCGCTCCTATAAAGCAGTACTGCAATGACATGGATTCTAATTTAGGACTAGATTTAATAATAAATGCTGGTGACATGACATCTTCTTTAGATAACAATGAACTGCCGTATATTTTAAAATGAGTTAATTTCTCAAATTTAAGGCTTGATGCTTTTTTATTAGGAGGTTCTTCAAAAATGGGATCAGACAGCTCAAGCAGTTGAAGATTGGGGCAGCTATTTACAAGGACATCTACCGAGAGAACGAAATTTTCAAGACTTAAATTGCTGATAAAATATCCACATTTTTGTAGAAAATGATCAATACACAAAGTAGAGCGTTTACGGGCTATATAGGACAGACATACTTCTTCCAACTTTTTGAAGGCACAGCAGCTTAATAATTGTTCTGGACTTTCTATATATTTCACAAACAAGTGTTTAATATTGGGACAAAGTTCAGCGACTGACTGAAGTTCCGTTCGTGCATGATGTATTTCAATATAGGTTAAATTTAACAGGTCATGCAACTCATTTGTGGCAATACCATTTGAAATTATATACGACAGATTTTCATGAGAAATAACTTGAATAGATGGCATATATTTTAAGATCGTTAGAACTCCATCTTTTTTTACACATGTTCTAGCAACTGTCAGGGATTCTAATTGCAACTTATGTTTTTTAGGGAAACACAAATGTCTCATACCTTCATCAGATACTAAAGAGGCATACACATTCAACTCTTTTAATAGGGGACAATTGTTAGCAATTACTTTGATAGTAGAGTCGTCACAGTTTGAATATTCTAACTCCAACTTTCTGACATTTGGCAAATGACTTAATACAGGCTGCAAATGATGGAAGTTGAAAGCACCCATCAGAGACAATCTTGAAATACTCTGAAAAGCAAAAGTATATAAATAAAGAAAATGGTATAATTTAGAAATTATGAATACAACATATTAATAGAAATTGGGAAATTATGAAGCACTGAATAATACACTGCAAAAATATTGTTTGATTTGAAAATCCAAAAAACAGAGACATATAACCTTTGAAAGAGATATATTAAAAAACAGGAAAAAAACAGATTAATAAAAATTGCAAAACTATCAGGCATAGTAATTAATAAACTTCAAGAATATAATTTGACTCATTAAAACAGATTGTGCTAAATCTGAAAAGAAAATCACATAAATATTGAAATCAGAAATAAAAAAAGTAGACAAGAACTGGAAAACTATGAGGCATAGTAACCGAACAAGAAATTTCAAGAATGTAATTTGATTTCTAAAAAAATAAAATAAATATAAAATCAGATTATATTAATTTGAAAATCTACTGGCCAAATTGATTTTATTAATAGCTACATATGTAAAATGTGTTATAGTTAAACAGAAGACAATTCATATTCATGAGAAAATAGCTTCCTGGAACATTCAAAACAAAAAAAGTGGACCAATTTCTTATTATAAGATTGAAACCTGAAAAATATTATAGAGTAATCTACTCAAATTGCACAGGATTCAATGCATTAATTTGCTTGCTACCATGTTTAAAGATCTATAATTATAAAATTAAATGAATGCAACATATTTTTTTTCCTTACATTTAAAGTAATGGGTTTTAAAACATAGCAAATCATATAAAAATATGTATGATAATCACTTATAATGAAACAAACTAAGCTAAAAATGCTATAAAAGTATGTACTTTAGTAGCATGTACATTGTATGTAAAGTACTTTTAATAGCATTTTTAGCATAGTTTATAGTAAATCATGTTTAAATATCCGATACTGTCAAATCTGAAATAAAAGAAAACGTGTATGGTGGGACAGAAGGAGAGAGGGAAAAAAAAAAAAAAAAAGGAAATCAGAAATAATTTTGTCATTTCATTATATTTTCTAATTTTCACACATCATCAAGTAAATATTTAATTTCACTAAAAGAAATAAGTAATGTTTCATCTGAAAATAACAAAAAAAGAGGCCAGTGGCAGTGACTCTCAATATTTAAGATATTCTGACTTTAAAACTTTGACAGAAAAGTAGCAAAGCTTCAGTCAAGTTAAACTTTTTTACTTGTGTGATGATGAAAGGGAAGATTTTGTGCTCAAAAGAGACTTTTTTTCCGCAAAAACTACTATAGATTAATTTTAACACAATTATTCTAATTGGTAAACAAATCATATTAGATGTAAATTTCCAACTGGGCGAAAAATGTCCGGACCAGGATTCGAACCAGGGACCTCCTGGCTGAAGCCGCTAGTGCTCTGCCATCTGAGCTATCCCAGACGAATCTGGTGGAACTTTTTCACCCAGCTAACCTTAATGATTATAGCATCTGGTCTGAAACCTGGTTCAGCTCAACAGAATAAATCTCAGATAAAGGAACTCCAGAAATCACTGGATACGAAATTACACTAGATTAATTTTAACACAATTATTCTAATTGGTAAACAAATCATATTAATAATAAAGGACTTTACGTTGTAATATCGATACAAAACAAATAGGTGTTGCTATCCAACGTACAATTTATACACAAGTTTAACATAAAACTCTACGTTTCGGTTTATTCTTTAAAACCTTCATCAGGAGAAAAGATGGCGCCACTGAACTCTTTATTTGGGAGTAAGAGGTTTCCGTTAGAATGTTTTGAATTTTGAATTGATTTCAAAATGTAGCATGTAAAGAGTTTGTTGTCGATTTATATTTTAGAAAATTTTTCTCCTGATGAAGGTTTTAAAGAATAAACCGAAACGTAGAGTTTTATGTTAAACTTGTGTATAAATTGTACGTTGGATAGCAACACCTATTTGTTTTGTAGCAAATCATATTAGATGTAAATTTCCAACTGGGCGAAAAATGTCCGGACCAGGGATCTCCTGGCTGAAGCCGCCAGTGCTCTGTCATCTGAGCTATCCCGGATGAATCTGGTGGAACTTTTTCACCCAGCTAACCTTAATGATTATAGCATCTGGTCTGAAACCTGGTTCAGCTCAACAGAATAAATCTCAGGAACTCCAGAAATCGCTGGATACGAAATTACACTAGATTAATTTTAACACAATTATTCTAATTGGTAAACAAATCATATTAGATGTAAATTTCCAACTGGGCGAAAAATGTCCGGACCAGGATTCGAACCAGCGATTTCTGGAGTTCCTTTACCTGAGATTTATTCTGTTGAGCTGAACCAGGTTTCAGACCAGATGCTATAATCATTAAGGTTAGCTGGGTGAAAAAGTTCCACCAGATTCGTCCGGGATAGCTCAGATGGCAGAGCACTGGCGGCTTCAGCCAGGAGATCCCTGGTTCAAATCCTGGTCCGGACATTTTTCGCCCAGTTGGAAATTTACATCTAAAAACTACTATGTTGGAAACCACTGCTGCAAACTAGAATTTTACACCAGAGAAATTAAAGGAATGTGTATTTCAAATTATTTGTATTGAAGTTTATCGAAGGCTTATTCAAAATAACATTTGAAACATTTTCATATTATAGAAATTAATAAGGCATCAACACACAGCTATCAAAACATATCATTATTAAAGCATAAATACATAGCCATGAAAAGTATTTCCAAAGCTTTAACATAAGTCCATCAATAAAGTTTGAACTGCTTTCAAAAGCAAAAATATCCCCATAAGAAAAACCAACAAACAAAGTTTTTATTGATCAACCTCAGCTATCCAATGCAAAAATCATTTAAAAATACTGAAATGCAAACAACATTTTAAAAAAATCTCTCACAGGATTAACATTAGCAAGCGGGTGTTTTTGTGTGCCCTAACCTCAGCTATCCAATGCAAAAAATCATTTAAAAATACTGAAATGCAAACAAGACATTAAAACAAAATCTCCCATAGGATTAATATTAGCAAGTGGGTATTTTTGTGTTAATCCTTTAAAGTGCATACTCAAAACCTTTTGGGGAAAAAATGCTAATGACACTACTTATGTATGCAATAAAGAATCAGTCAAATTAGCTGCCAAATCCCAGAAGAAAAGTCACTAAAAAAATAAAGTACTTCCGAGTATTTGATGCAAAAGATGAACACACCACAGGGTTCTTGTTTTTTGTAAAATGCAAATGATTTTAATGCATTTGGATATTGCTTGTAAAAAATGAGTGTTTAAATGTGTAATACTTAATGAATTTAAACTTGCACAATGAAATAGTTTATTTAAATTTACAATTTTACCAGTCGGATAAAGTTAAGTGTATATTAATAATAAAGGATTGATTAAAAATCAACATTTTAATATTGAAGAAATAGTTTCCATGGCAACAATACTTTTTTCCTGTTGTCTCCATCACTAACAAAATCAAAGTCCAAATAACAATGACAGTGCTCAGAATATGAGCTAAATTTTGAGTTTGAAACAGTTGTAATCAATTTAAAATTTGTTCTAAACTATATATACAATCCTCTAATTTAATTAAATATACATATAAATTTATCTGAATCAAATGTAATGACAAATCTATATTTATAAAAAAGTATTTACTTAAGTTGAATTACTTAAAACTAGTCTAGTACAAAGAGCAGAAAAAGTTTTATCTTAAAGAGCAAAAAGCATATATTTTAAAATTTTATTGTGTCACTAACAAATGAAATTTTCATTATTTTTTTTTTTACAGACTATATACAAAATAGAGATTCCATAGGAATTTTTTAAACAAACTTATATCCTCATGAGAAGAATACTCTATAATTAAAAAAAAAAAAAAATTCTGAGTATGTGCTTATGGAGACCTTCCATGTAAGCATAATCAAAAACACATCTCTTTTAATAACAACACTCATTAGAACCAATCAGAACTCTAATGAAAATTTCTATGACATTACATTGGTAACTGACGGAATGATTGAAATTAAAGACAGCTAAATTTCCCTTCATGAACATATGGATAAATGTGGATTCTTGTAACATGAACTAAGGAATGAACATACATTGTTTACAATGAATATAAATTGTTATGGAAGAAGTTAAGACAACCTCTTAAAATGAGCCCTAATGCATTTGAAACCAAAAATAACATTAGAATTCAAGAAAATATGGTAAATAAAAATATTTATAATAACAATATTTTATTTCCCAAATTTAAATCAAATAAGATAACTAAGTACAATGATTGCCTTAATCGCATAATGGACGAAACTAAAATTGCAAGAAGGGGAAAAAAAAGAAAAACAACTTTGCTTATGATTTTTAAAAATGTACAAATGTGCACTACAGAAAATTAACTTTTCTTTAAAACTCATATGGTGAATTCAGTAGGTGAGGGATTTCAAAGAACACAGTCGAATAAAAAGTTCTTTACTTCGAATCATTCATATTTCCCATCAATTTAATAAATCAACAGAACGATTTTTACTCATTGAAAGTAAATCAGCACTCAAATAATTAAAAGGTCGAAGAATTGAATATTAATGTATTTATTATTATTACCAGGCGATCCTGCTTCAGATCTCATATAACGGAGATCGCTCGCTTCAGAATTCAAATTACATCTACCTAATGAACAAAACTGAAAAATAGTAAAGTAAAAAATAGGGTTACCATAATTCTTGGCTATGATTAATTTTCGCCAAGTCAAACAGAAAGAAAGGGGGGTTTTAACACACTGCCCCCAGATGAACAATTACTATTGTTCATCATTCAAACTAAATTTTTATCAAAGATTTCAAATTACATTAATAAGACAATTAAAAGTTAGAATATACTTACAATAATGAGACATACAATTAATTCTATTTTCACAGGAACAACTACTGAAACTAAAATATACAAAATAATGAATTAGAAAAAGTTAAAAAATGAAAATGTAAACAAATTGTTCTTAAAAGTGAAAAGTTCAAAAAATCAGTCCATAATGTCAAGCTCCAGTTTATGAATGAGTTGGACCGATCTTTTTATCAATCCAGATTCATTTTGTATTGCACAAGATCTAACTTTCGAATCTCTTCCTAAAAAGAGCTCTGTAATTCTGCCGCATTTCCACATGTGCCTTGGAGTTTTATCTTCATTAATTAATACAACGTCATCAATTTCGAATTTAGTCGGAGCTTTGACAGGAACTGAAAAATTGGCAGAACGCAGTTCTAGCAAATATTCCTGCCTCCAACGTTTCCAGAAACGGTTTAAAACTTGCTCTCGATATTTCAATATTTTTGTTAACGTTATTCTATTCGATTTAGGTTCAGTAACACAGTGAAAATCTGGTAGAGAATTTATTCGCTTACCAATCAGGAAATGTGAAGGAGTAAGTGGAAGCGGTTCACTGTTTTCTTCATAAGCATAAGTTAAAGGGCGACCATTAATCATTGCTTCGATTTCAGTTAAAGTGGTTTGTATTTTTTCATATGAGAGACAAGATCTTCCAAGAACTTTCTTCAAAGGAGTTTTCACCGAACGTACCATGCGTTCCCAAAAACCGCCCCACCAACTGGCTCTTGGAATAATGAATTGCCATATGATTCTATTTTTATTAAAATATCGTAAAAATTCCTCTTTCGATATTCGGCTCCAAACTTCTCTAAGAAAATTATCACCTTTGATAAATGTTTTCGCATTATCACTGTAGATCGTTCGACAAATTCCTCTACGAGAGATAAATCTTTTAAATGACAAAAGGAAAGTTTCTGTACTTAAATTGGTACATAATTCGAGGTGCACAGCTCTAGTGACTGCGCACGTGAAAAGAACTATATAGGCCTTTTCTTGGCCAGTTTTTGCTTTGACATAAATAGGTTCTGCAAAATCTACAGCACAGGTATAAAAGGGTGGTGATTCAGTAATACGATCTTTAGGTAATGGTGCAATTTCTTGCTTCCCAGGAGAAGCTTTAAATTTTGTGCAAATAAGACAGTTTTTCAGTACAGATTTTATCATTTTTCGTCCTCTAATTATAAAATAATTTTCTCATAAGTGTGCTAAAGTTGTTGCAATTCCATAATGGAAAACCTTTTCATGGGCATTTCGAATCAACAATTTGGTGTAAGCACTCCCATATGGAAGTATAAAAGGGTGCTTTTCCCTTTCAGATAATTCTGAAAATTGTAATCTTCCAGATAAAATTAACAAATCATTCTCATCCAATTTTGGATTCAGACTATACAAGGTTGAATCTTTATCGATGGGCTTTCCCTTTTTTAGTAACTCAATTTCACGACTGAAGACAGATAACTGGGTTTGTTTTAACCAATAAAATTCTGCCTTTTCAATTTCTTGAGCTGTGAGCTCACCTGAAATTTTAGGTTTTGATTTATTGATAAATCTTAAGATTCAGGCTGTGATATTAAGTAATTTGGAAAGAGAACTAAAATTTTCTAATTTTAACAAAGACTCTGGAGGTACAACACCTACTGTACAAGATAATTGAGCAGAACTCAAATTTGTTGATTTTCTTTCGTTCAAAATATTTTCATCAAAAGTTATCTTTTCAGGTTTCGGCCAACTGTCCTTTGGTAATGACAACCATTGAGGACCGTAATACCATAATTTATTTTCTATGAGGTTATGTAAATTTTCGCCTCGAGTAAGAAGATCACTAGGATTATCCTTACCCGGGATATATTTCCATATTCTAGGATCAGTTAAAGATTGTATTTCTACAACCCTATTAGCCACAAAGGTCTTCCAATCCATGGCTGATCCCTTGATCCAATGTAACGTAATTGTGGAATCTGACCAGATATGAATTTCCAAATTTTGAAAATTAAATGCCCTTTACAGATATTTAGACATCCTTGCAGCTATTAATGCCCCCATTAATTCAAGCCGAGGAATTGTCAAACATTTAATCGGGGCGACTCGACATTTTGCCCAAATAAGACTAGTCATAATTTTATTATCACTTGTGGTACATCGAAAATAAGCTATGGCCCCATAAGCCTTAGGACTAGCATCTGAAAATATATGAATTTCGATTGGGTTCGAAAAGTCTAAACCCTGTGGAAAATATTTGCGGGGTACCTCAAATTTATGTAAATGTTCGATTTCTGTACACCAATTTTCCCATTCAATTTTTAAATCATTAGGGAATTTTTCATCCCATTCCAAACCCCTTTTCAATGTTTCCTGTAGCAAACTTTTCATACGAACAGAAAATGGTGCAATGAATCCAATAGGATCAAAGAATTTTAACATGGCTTTAAGAACAACGCGTTTCGATGGATTAAATTTCCAATCATCAGGAAAGGATTGAACGTCAAAACGTAATATATCCCAATTAGTATCCCATAATAATCCCAAAATTTTTAAAGAATTATTCAAATTTTCTTCTGAGTCACATAATTTATTTTCTTTCCATAATTTTCTAAGTTTGACAGAATTAGTATTGAATTTTCGCAAATTCATGCTAACTCTTTAAAAATATGCGAAGCTGTTGAAGATAGATAATAAGCGTCTTCATCAGATTTTGACCCCGTAATCAAATCATCTACATAAAAAGAAGAGTCCAAAATCTTAACAACTTCAGGATGATCAACATATTTACGTATATGGGATTTAATCGTTGCAGCCAAAAGAAAGGGACTGCAAGTTACCCCAAAAGCAGCTCGTGTAAATCTCAAAAATTTTAAATCATCCTTTTCGTCACCAAACCACACAAATTTTAAATAATCCCAATCTTCCTCTGTTATCCCAATTTGCAAAAACGCTTTCTCTAAGTCAGCGCTAAATGCAACATTAAATTTTCTGAAATTAAATATTACATTAAGAATGTTCGGGTTAAGGTTAGGTCCTGGATATAAACAATCATTTAGAGAATTTAAATGTTTTTCTTTAGAAGAAGCATCGAAAACCATTCTTACCTTAGTAGTTAATTTATCATCTCTTAAAATCGGTCTGTGCGGCATAAAATAACCAATTTCAGTTATTTTATCAGGACATTCTTCTACAATTCCAGCAGTTAATTGTTCTAATATCTTTATAATTTTTACATAAGTCATTATCCTTCTCGAGTTTACGATTTAATTCCTCAAAGCGATTTCTAGCTATTCTAAAATTATTCCCGACTCTATCTTTCTCGTCCTTCCACAATAAACCCGTTTCATATCTATTATTTACGAATTTTAAGTTATTCTCAAATTTATTCACAATTTCCTTATCTGCATCAGAAATATTATCATTTGATTGCGTAATACCTAAAGATTCGATTTCCCATAAAAAATTCAAATCTTCCCCAACTGAAGTTGAAACACACAGATTTAAAACAGAAGCGCTTTCCATTTTTTTTTCTTTTTTCATCTTCATAAAAACCACAAAGCGAATATCCAAATAAACTATCACATAAAAAGAGATTTAGTTATTCTTTTTATTTCTCTATCGTAACAGATTTGATAAAAATAATCCGCCCCAATAAGAATATTTATTTTAGAATGGGATGATGCAACAGCATTTGTTAATTTAAAAGGTGCCAGTTTATTTTTTATCTGTCTGGAGAGAAGGGGGGGGGGGGGGGGGGGAATCCTAACTTTTGAAATTACATCTGTGACTAAAGCCTCGATAAATATGAAACGCGATTTGTTTTCAACATGGGATAATTTTAATTGTACCACATCAAATGTTTTTATTTGTGGTTTAACAGCTGCAAAAGAATAAATTTGAAGTTTTTCTTGACGAATAATTCGGGGATTTAATTTTGATACTAATTGCTCTGTGACGAATGACCTTTGACTCCCCAAATCATATAAGCATAATGCAAGCTCAGAGTTTTTTTCAGATTCCACATTTACGCAAGATGTTTGTAATATAACCTCTTTAAAAGAATTTTCATTTTTACAATAAGATATCGAACTAATAACCGTGTCAGCTGATTTGATTTCTTTGGGAATTGTTGATTGAGATTTTTTTAAACAAATCGAATAATGATGAAAATTTCCATTACAAAATTTACATGGTTCTAAATTAGATTTACATTTAGCCGAGATGTGGAATCTTTTTAAACAGGTGAAACAGCGTCCTTGCATATGTAATTTATCCCGTTTTTGAGGAATAGTACACACTTTACAAAATTTTGAATCGTGATCATTATCACAAAATAAAAAAACATTTTTTAGATTGGTAGTCAATGCAGAGGCTGAAGGAATGTCGCGTTTATAGTTGCTAAAATGTTTATAACTGTTATTGTATTTATTCTTTTCTTTTTTAGCACTAAAACTATTTTCAGAGCTCTGGAGTGCCATAGTAGATTCTCGCGATTGTACTTCGTTTTTAATGAAAGAAAGCAGCTCTTCGACTTCCATTTTTTTACCATCAGTTATTTTACGATTAAAATCTAACGCCATTTCAGCAGGTATCAACTTTAATAAAATAGGGCATAGGAGATGACCATAACTTCCTGCTGTAACTCCGAGAGAATTTAAATTTCTAATTTGTATTTCACAACTGTCATACAGTTCCCGAAGTTCTCTAACATTAGAAGCATTCTTTACCTGTCTTAAATTTAATAATTTACTCATGTGGGCATTGATGACAAGGTCGTCACGACCGTAGCGAGCCTTTAATAAATCAACTGCAGATTTAAAGTTTTCCTCAGAAAGCGAAAATCCTGCAACAGCATTATATGCACTACCTCCAAGCAGAGATTTCAAATAGACAAATTTGTCAATAGGAGTTAAATTAGAGTTATTTTCAATTGAGTTAGAATATTGCCCCCAAAATTCTAACCAGGAACTGCTGTCACCAAAAAATTTATTTATAGTGAGCTTCGTCAATTTCATAGATCGCTCTAAATTTCTGTTTTGAGAACCGGATTCATTTTTCATAAAATTTTGAAAAGTATTATTCTGATTTTGGGAGTTATGTTCATTTAAGAACTTCGTTATTTTATAACGAGATTCAATTATTTTCTCACTATAGGTTTCGGAACTTTCAATTTCTTTCTCAAAATCGTCATCAGCTATAATATCTTGGATATCAGAGTTTAATTTTTTTAATAATTCATATTTGTCATTCAGTTGGTCCTTACAAATGTTTAATAAATCGAATTTATTTTCTAATGTAAGCGAATCATCTTCAAGAGTTGTGCTTATTTTTGTATACAATTTTGTCGTTTGTGTACGTAATCCAGTTCTTTTCTTTTTTAAAGTTTCAATATTAACAGTAGTCGACATATTTATTTTTCACTGAATCAACAATAAAAATATAGCTTACCTCAAGCATTCAGAATCAGAAGAAAAAATATTCAATCGTCAGTCCAGACATCCTGACGCGGTTCGCCAACATGAGGGATTTCAAAGAACACAGTCGAATAAAAAGTTCTTTACTTTGAATCATTCATATTTCCCATCAATTTAATAAATCAACAGAACGATTTTTACTCATTGAAAGTAAATCAGCACTCAAATAATTAAAAGGTCGAAGAATTGAATATTAATATATTTATTATTATTACCAGGCAATCCTGGTTCAGATCTCATACAGCGGAGATCGCTCGCTTCAGAATTTAAATTACATCTACCTAATAAACAAAACTGAAAAATAGTAAAGTAAAAAATAGGGTTACCATAATTCTTGGCTATGATTAATTTTCGCCAAGTCAAACAGAAAGAAAGGGGGGGTTTTAACAGAGGGAAAACAATTTAAACACAAATAATACAGTTATAAATAAATTCTGGTCAGTTTATTAATTAATAACATTATTATTATTATTATTTGTACAATTTTTAGTTTAAACACTTGCGATAAACAATAGCTGAAGATTGAGATTGTAAAGATATTTTATAAATCTCCAGTTTAAAGATGTATGCATCCTTGCATACATTCTTTGCTTCATTGTCATAAATATAAAATTTATTCATAGTGTCATACTGTTAGGATGAAAAAACAAAAATCTAACATAAACCCAAAACAGTACCATTAAAGTTTTAGTAAAATCATATAATCATTATAGCTGAAAAAAAAAAAAAAAAAAAAGTAGAAGCTTTATTGTTTACTTTAATTCAGAACATTTTTTTCGAATACAATAAAACCTAAGCTGGAATTGCAAGGGACCGCAGAAAAATTCCATTTTAAGTATAACTGCATGGCATTCTTTTTGAAGAGATTATATAATGTTTTTACTTCAGGTTAGAGTTGGCAAAAAAACTTTTTGTAAAAAAACACGGTTTATCTGGTTTAAATTAGGTTTTTTTGGTTTAAACTGGTTTTTTTCTTTTAATTATCATTTCCTATTTGTTTGTTAATAAAAGTGAACATTGATGAATATTATCTATATAATAAAAGCCGAAGTCATGTGACTGTCATCAATAGTTCCGGTCTGACTGCTTCACTTTTTATATGCCAAACGGACATTTCGGTACTTTTATATTAGTCGGGCGCAGGTGATAAATTGCCAAATATTCTCCCATCGCCATCATTTCATTAAAAATATAAACCTATCACTCATTTCATATCCCATAAACCCAAAATATAACATAAAAATATAAACCCATCACTCATTTCATAAACCTATCACTCATTTAAAATAAATCTTTCACTTAAAATACACATATTTCATTTACCTCATTTAAAATACAATAAATAAATAAATAAATAGATATTTTTAGCATAGGTTCTTGGCAAGAAAAAAAAAAAAAATCGTATTTTCCAGCAATCTATGTCCTATTGCATATACATAAGCAATTTTTTCCATATATGTATACAATTTATTTAATCTAAAGAAGCCAATAATCTATTTTTATATAGAAACAGAAAGCACCTAAATAAACAATTAATCGTAATAATAATAACACAAACTAAAATATTTCATTTCAACATCAAAGTATTGTTTCTAATTTACATTCAAATAAATATATATTCCAAGACAATTTCAATTGAAATTAAGTTGACATCTTTATTTATTTATTGAACAACAAACATACGACTTGTGTGCTTGACATGAGAGCCCGCTTATAAGTCAGAGACAAGATAGCACAAGGAAATATTACAACACAAGAGAAATACATCCTGGGAGTTCCACCCAAAGAGTGTGTGCAATGGAACCAGTGGGAATCGAACCCACAATCTCTTACGCTCGCAAGCGATTAGCAGACTGGCGCCTTGACCATTCAGCCCCAGAGACCGTGACATCTTTCTATTTCCTTTCATAAAGTAAACAAACACAAGAGATTCATTCATCATAAACAGTAGAAAATATTAGACCATGGTGGTAATCATTCGCAAAGCAGATTCTCCAACAATGAATGAACAATATTCTTATGATGTCATAGTAGATAAATTGGTGGCGCTAACGCTTGTTAATGGCTTGCATTCACGAGGGTTTCATTTTGCTATTTCTCTTAGCTACGTTACTATATTGTCATATTTATGAACTCAGAAATCAAATCTATAAAAGCAAAAGTATATATATTCATTATTTAGTTATTAAGTAGTGAAAAAAATTTGTAAATGCATGATTTGCAAAATTTAAATAAATTTATTAATACTAAAAAATAGCATTGAAGTAACAGCATGTTTAAGTAAAATAAGTTTAATTTAGATAATTTATGAACAAATCTCAGTTTAATTTAATTAAAAGTTAAGTTTAATTTAAAATTAATGAAATACGAAAAAATACAACGGGGAAAATTTTTGCGGTTTATCACCTGCACACGGCTAACATAAAATTACCGAGTTCACGATTTCTGTATCAGAATCTTCCGATTTTGTGAAGGATTGAGCAAGTAAAGTAAATTAGGAATAAAAGTAACATGATACAATGCTTAGAATACATTTAAGGGAGACCAAACTGGTCGCCAAGGGTGGCTAGTATAAGTAATATAACCTCATTTGGAAATATTCAAATTAAATAATTACAGTCAACTATGTAGAAAATTGAAATAATTTCTAATTTAAACATTGTTAGTAACAGCTATGTCTTATGTTCAAAGGATAAACTGCTCTACACAGTGAAACATAGGTACCTTGAAAATCTTATCAAAAATCTTTTGATTAATAATAATTAAATAAAAATTGCAATTTCATTAATATATTTTTCCACTCCTATTCCAAACTTTTTCTTTAAAATACATGTTATTTGGTATGTTTGATTTTTATGTCTAACTGAGTAAAATTATAACCTTTATTCAAAAGAAAGCTTTCTATAAGGAATTCCTAGAATGATTTGACATTTAGCATTTGAGTTTTTACACCTTCTACTTCTATGTATTATCAGTTGTCACTTTTCCTCTGAAACTGCAAGGTTTGAAAAAAAAAAAAAAAAAAAAAAAAAGACAAAATGGGCAGATAAAACTATTTACCAATTTTTTATACTGGAAATATTGGTCTTAAAATGCATATCAGCTTTGCAAATAGTTATCTTACTCTAAAAGATTTAAACAGTCAACAGATTTAATAAAATTATTTTTTTTCCTGGGATATGTTATAAAATATATTACTTAACTGACTAATAAAATTACATATATTTAGGCATTTTTTTTTTTTTATGAAACAATGTCTCAAGTGAACCTTATCTTGATTTTTTATCCATTTTCTTGTTAGGTTCAAAATAGCAGATTTAATTGTGTTATAGATCATTTAAATATGTTTTGTTTTGTTACATATTTCAGCCTATTTACTTCATTGTGTTAAGTTATTAATTGCTGTAAATAATCTGCATTTTATAACTGAAAATATTTTAGGCTAAAGATTGAATATTTTTTGTCGATTTTATCTTTGCTAATTTCACATGTTTTAAGATTACTCTTTACAACATCAAACATGTTCATCAACATAATTTTCATCCTCTACATGCATACAAACATGACCTAAACTTATATGTCTCATGTTGACTGCTGAGATTAAGTGTTAAAAGTAGAAAATATTGTATTAGCTTTATTCTAAGAAAAAAAAACAATTTTTTTTTCTTTTTTCTGAAAAAACTAGTTGGTTGATTTAAACCATGGTTAAAACCACTTGGTTTAAACCGTGCCAATCCTGCTTCAGGCATTATAAAAAAGTTCTGTTCTTACGAGTTTTACAGTCTATGTTATTACTTAAGAAAATATTACAATTGAATGAATTACTATATGTATTTTTTAATGCTCTCACCATGCACAAACAAAACTAAGTTTAATAATTAATTATTTACTGTAAAAGCACTTATTTTCGCGAGCCGTAATTTTCGCAAAAATGAAGATATCGGTGATTTCGCGTGCTGAAAATTTCGCGAATTTCATATGAACTGAACCAAAAGTTGAAAAATTCCGAAACTACCTAAACAGAACCCCTTTTGCATAAGGCAATTTAAGAAACTTCCTTTTGTCAGAAAAGTTCTTCCCCTCGTTCTACCCCCTCTCCCCATCGCTCTAAAAAAAATGGCTTCAAAGAAGCTGGTATAAATATTGTAAGTGAATGAGCTGCATTCTATTAGTTGTATTATTGTTTTTATTCAAGAAGTAGTTGTATGATATTCAAGAAATAGTTGTAAATATCCAAGAAATTTTTGTACTTATTTCTTATATAAGTAACTATAATCATTAGATTTCGAAAGTGAAAAATTTCTGATTTTTCATTATTAATTGAGGTGAAAAAAATATGTATTTCGCAAGGCTTTAATTTTCGCGATTATGACGGGCTCGCGAAAATGAGTGCTTTTACAGTACTTAACATTTATATTTTATAACATCAAGAATCAATAACATAATTAGAAAATATCGATAACTAACATAAACAGAAGTATGAAAGAAAATTTTAATATCTTCAAAAACACAAGGATATATATATCAAAGTCAAACCTTTTCAGCAGACTAATCAATTGTGATGTTAGAGAGTTAGTCAAAATTTATATCAGGTTATCCAGAATTTTTAAACAATTCATCAGAAAGCAGAAAAATTCCATTTTAAACAAATACATATTATAACACAAGGTATGAAATTTAAAGTACACAGGCAGTTGCCAGAATCAAAATACTAGTCACCATAATTTTATAATACTAACTACGATCAAATACTATATTAATTAGTAAAACTATGCTACTATACATTAAATATCATATTAACATATACTATTTATAATATACAACTGATACAAATACCAAATGAAGTCCTTTATCTAAAGATGTAACCAGATCTTTTTTCCAATTTATTTTTTAATTGTATGCTATTTATTTCAGTTTGTTGTATGTGACATTTATTAAAGATTTATATGCATAAAGCTATTAGCTATAGTAAGTGATAAAAGAAAAGATCACTCTGTCAGCGAGTCTATGTATGTGTGTTGGCGATGGCTAGGATGGCTCACAGAGGTCTGAAAATTTGTATGAGGATAGTCCAAGGCAGGGCCTGATGCACCTGAGGCTTAGATTTTTATTTTATTTTTTATAATTAGCTGAGATATTAAATAAAAGCCCATCAAATAAAACAATCTTTTTTTGAAAATTGCCGGGGGCACAAATGTTCAATAGCATGATCAGGATTGAAAATGAAGTGTGCAGCATTTACAGTTTGTTTACAGGAGCACACAAATATTATTGCCCAAGGGGAAAAATTGTTTCCATTCCATTTATAATGATGTTACAATATTTCAAATATAATGAAATTGATATGCATTACTGATGTGGATGAAAACATGCTTTCCGAGGAATATAGAATAAGTAGCATTTATATTTCATTTACAAGGACACACAAAAGAAATTTATGAAATATATGAAATTTAATACCAATTGGCATTTTTTAAATTACCTAATTTTTAGTGCATTATATAGTGCATATAAATTCTATAGATCATATAGAGGGCTGCACAAAAGAATTCACACGCATTACCAGATATGGACAGCAATTGTTGAAAATTGTTTATAATTTTATGCAGTTGGTAATAATTCATTTCCAAATTTAATAAGCATTCATTAGGTATCCATACTGCTTTGATTGTGATATCAAACTTAAATTTGGATAAATTTAACAGCTTATAGCTGAAAAATTGTTAAAAAGAAAATTTACACAGTATTTTTTTTTCCCACAATTAATATCTAAATTCATTAATGAAAACTGATGTTGAAATCCACTTATATTTATCTATTCCTTAATACAGTAAAACCAAAATCTAAAAAGGCAGAATTACAAAAGACTGGATTTAACAGGTGATTCATGCCTCATCATTGCATTCCTTTTGCCATAAATTCAATTTTCATGAAATTATTTCCTTAAGTTGCTGTAATTCATGTATTAGTTAATTTTAAGAACCACTTATACATAATTTTATTCTATATGGGAATACAATCACATAGACACTTTAACAAATAAAAAAGAGCTTACATTAAAAAATGTAAACTCAAAACCAATCTCTTCTAGTATTTAATTTATAACTTTGTTTAAAAAATTTATACTATAGCATAAATGTTTATGTACATCAAATATAGTTTTTAAATTGATATTGCCCAAATCACTGAACAGAATACTTTATAAAGTGTAGCAAAATTAATGATGCTCAATCTGCTTTGCAAAAGATAAAAATATAACTGGCCAATTCCATGTTTAAAGAGACATGAATTCAAAAAATTGAATACAGTCGGACCTCTATTTAACGAACCTCTATTTTGCAAATTTCTCTATTTTGCGAACTTTTCCTCGGAATCAACAACATTTTGCGAATTTCTTCGTAAAATAACCTCCAAATAGCGAAGGGTATTCTCTATTTAACGAACTTTTTCTTCTCCCTATTTCTCAAAATATTTCTTGACACATCAAACTTATTCTTTCTTTTACACATTTTATAATGCTCAATAACCTTGAATTAGTTTTACCAGGTGCCTAACTCAACGGAAGCAGTAAAATCCCTGTCATTCTTTACATTTCATCCAGGGAATGCAAACTTTCAATATCCCCCTTTCACACTCAAAAAGGCTGTTCTGTAGTAAATAAGTTTCAGTAATTAAATTTAAGGACGCATGTAGTAATACAATGCTTAAAATTACTTGTTATAATAAATACGATAATGTCATTAAAATTCATTAATTTTAATGTAACTATTTTCTTAAAACTGAAAATACAGTGTATTTCCGGACAATATATTTTTTAATTCTTGTCCTTACAGATTTCTTTTTGATGGGTAAAATGAATAATAATAATAATAAAAATATGATTTACAAAAAAAAGTGTGATTAGTTAAGTTTTTTAATAATGATTAGTGTTTATGAATTAAAAATCTGTTTTGTGTATTTTAAAGTATTTAAAAATGTTCATCTCTATTTAACGAATTTTCCACATAACGAACTTTTTTCGGGATTTAGCGACTTCGTTAAATAGAGGTCCGACTGTAATCTGTTTTCCAAAAGTGTTATTAAAATTTTCAGAATCGACTGAACTTTTCATATTATATGCAAATGGATAAATTCTTAGTGAAACTAGACAGAAGCTTTGTCTAAATGTCAAATCTATGAAAAGCTTCCTGCATCTAAAAATGAGACTAAATGGAATTTTCAAAACTGCACATTAGAGATGGTTCGGGCTTGTTTTTTGGAGCCCGGTCCGTCTGAGCCCAAAAGATTTGTCATCAGAGCCCGAGCCGATACCAAAAATATACATTAAAAAATTGCATGATATTTAAAAATTATTTCAAAAGTGATATCATTTTTAAAAACTTACATAGAAATAACTGTTAAATGAAAATTTAAAGTCAATCTTATCAAAAGAGCAGTTCAGTATCAAATAAAAATATACTTTATACTTAAAAGGATTCTCATATTTTTTTTCCCTTTAACAAGCAAATCTGATGGACACGTTAACGAAGTGTGTTCAATGAATAAAAGCGTGAAGTTTGCAGAAATTACTATTTGTATGCTGAAGAATCGAACAACTTTTTCAATTTCCTAAAAAAGGTGTACATCTTTAACTATTATCCATTCCTTTCTCATAACAATGTTCTGTGATTGACATAGACCGGAAAATCAACGTAAATTAAAAAATTGACACCGTTATCTTAAAGGTCCGATGCTTTTATACGAAAAGAGGAAAAACTGACCGATTGTTTCCTATCGGAATAACGAGGTAATTATATTTACTTATGAAGGAAAGTGATCTCGTAAATGCACAGAGTCCACAACACGAGTAGGGTCCATGACAAATAGATATAATA
The DNA here is from genome assembly GCA_963932465.1 of Maratus speciosus. Lineage (NCBI taxonomy): Eukaryota > Metazoa > Arthropoda > Arachnida > Araneae > Salticidae > Maratus > Maratus speciosus. The sequence goes on along the minus strand of OZ010786.1, from coordinate 453,415,288 downwards.
ATAAAGTTATTTTCATATAAAGAACGATTATGACTTGTGCACATGGAAGATTAAATAATTTGCAAACCTCAAGCTAATCCTGGTCTACTAAATACCGAAGAAAACATTCTCTTTGCATTAGATAACTAAATAAATAAACAATCAGATTAAAAATTATCCTCTGTCACAAACAAAAATCCTATTAAAAACAAATTCATTGTTAGTGCTTGTTTTGATTGCCTCCATATCAATTGATCGTCGTCGGAAATGCCATAGACATAGATCTGAAAATATCATACATTTTCTTTTGAAACAGCAATCAAATACTAAAATAGAAAAACACTATTTTTGTTCCCCCTTCATTTTGATCAAAATAACATTAAAATGACTTGAAAAGTAATTTTAACAAGCTGAACCTGTCTCATCTTTACTGCACATGTATCCAAACCTCATGTTTCGGTTTAAAGACTGTTTTAGTAGCAAATTAAACAGTTTTATTATTCCTACTGTTTCCATAATCCTTTTTAGGTATTACAAATATTTTTTAAATATACTTCACAAGGTAATGATAATTTTCTTAATTGAATTACAGATTACTTTGTTTTTCTATTATCAAGATAAGAAATTTTATGACTAATTTATACTAAAAATAAATGGTCAAGTGCGAGTATTACTCACACTCAAGGGGTTCTGTACAATAAATATGAATTATTAACTACATTATTTAAAAACATTGTTAAAAGAATAATAAGACTTTGTAAAAAACTATACAATGTAGGGTTGGGTATGGCTGTATATACTAGAAAATAGAAAAGTATGAATGGGTGTACCTAAAAAGTTCAAAGAGATATGAAGCCTAAATAATATCATATATTGCTGTTCTGTATAACTCTTCTTTTAATCTTATCCTATTTTGTTTATGATGAACTTAATTCGGTAATGACAATAAAAGTAGTGCATATTCGAACTTCATTTGGCCTTTCATAAAACTAAATGCAGCGTAGTAATATTCTTATCATTTTATAGTGTAGCTAAAACAAAACACTTCTTCAAACTTTAAACTTGGCATTGTGCTAAGTTCGCTTCGAAAGGAGGTAGAAAAGTTGCAACTCTGCCATTTTCTATGCCACGTTTTTCCAGATAGGTTTTTAAACTTTTAAAGACACAGGAGGCATATTGAGAGATCCACTCAATGCAAACTAGTCACGAATCCCATAGTATTTCTGTGATTAATAATAATTAAATTAGTCTGTTTTTAACAATTTGATGTTTATTGTTTGTATACTGCTACTGGGCATTTTATTACACAAATACATCATTAAAAATTGTTATCTAGGCTTTAAAAGCTGGTGGTACATAGAGTACGCCGCCCCTGTTATTATGTATGTCCAAACCGTTCATGTCTTTTAATATCTCGGCTAATTACTGATTTTTAAAAAAAAAAATCATTATTGATAATGCTTTTATACTTCTACTACGATAGGTACCTCCAGCGCTCCTGAATACCTTTTCTGAATGAACGCAAATCGAAATTAGTGTGTAATGGAAAAATGCACTTCTCAAAAACTATGTGGTCTAGGGCAATCGCTATAGTTTTCCAGCAAGGTTTAAATTAATGTCTACTACCTCTCATTTTTTCATAATTTTAGTTTCAGTAGATTCGGAAATAGAGGGGGAGGGGTGACATATTTTTGCAATACATTTTCTACGATATCTCTGAAAATGTAATACCTAAAATCAAAAGAAGTTTATTTTTGAGTTCAGCATTACAAAAGCTTTCACACGATACCCCACATGATAAACAAAGAAAAGTTTTTTTTTCAAGTAACTTAATTAGCCACTATTTTTTTTCCTAAATATATTCGTGAATGAGTAATAATCTGTAAATATGTGGGTTAATAGTCTTTATTACTTCCCCTAATTTGAACTTTCCATGTTCCATAGTTTACAAGTAAAATGGCTGTGACAGACAGACAACAGACACAGGAGTGATCTTATAATGGTTCCGTTTTTACTCTTTAAGTACAGAACCCTAAGAATTGATATAAATGATCAGAATACTTAGCTACATGTTTATAAACTACGTTTATGTACATAAAATTTCACTGAAATGAATAAATTAACTGAATAGTTCATCGGATTGATGATTAAAATGCATGTCATAAAATGTGCTTCTGTTACTGCATAACAAAAATCAATGTAACTAAGAAAGAGTAAATTTGTGGGGGAACACTTTATTATTTTATGAATTAAGGTCTTTAAAGATGGAAAAAAAATTTGGTTATTTAACATTAATTGTTTAAAATCATAATGTACAGTTTTGTAAAATGTCCTCCGTCGGCTGCATGAAATGGCTATCTACAATCAATAAACAAATACAGGATACTTGTTAGATATTACTATAGAAATTAATTTAAACTCTCTACAATATAAATGAACAAAAATATTATAATTCATAAATTAAATTATAACAAATGCACAACCACCATACAATGGACAATTCTTCAAATTTCACATTATTATATAAATTTAAACTTATTTAAAAAATATTACCTAAAGATTTAGAGTTGTTGTTGTTGTTTTAATAACTTATAAACAACACGATATAAATGTTTATTATTGATAAGGCAATTTTCAGGCAAAATACAGCGGGTGTTTATGCATTTTTAGAATGATTTCGATAAAAGATTTTTAAAATGCAACTATTTTAGAAAACATTTCTGTCAACAGCTTATTTTTTTTAATTTGAAATTATCATTTGATACATTCAAATTCATTTTTGTTTCAAAATGGCGCACTTAAACAAGCTGTGGATCAATGGATGCCTTTTTGTGCTTTCAAGGAGAATATTTTTATTTCATAATTTTGCCGATGCAGAAATGAATTGCAAAGTCTTTAAAAACCCTGGTTTTTTATAATAAAAAAAAAACCCATCCCGGGCAGGTAGCTGGGTGGGTACCCGGGCAGCTACCCACTACAACCCTGCTTTAAATACATCTGTAACAACAATAGACAAAATAAAACAAGATTTACAATTTTAAAAAGCTATAAAATTAGTCATGCTAACCGTTTTTTGCCAAGGCATGTTGCTTGCAATGAAAGACATTTTGTAGATGCTTGTACGAAAACTAATTACGGATATTAAAAATAAGAAGATGGAAAAAATGTTAAAATTAATTTATAATACTACAATAGAATGTTTCATGTTTGATATTTAAAGAAGAAATTGAATTCTTTATTCCAATGACTTCAAAGAGTGAAACTGCACCAAGACAAAGACATCAGTCATACTTTAAAAACTACCATTGCATTCCATGAAAAAAAAAAAAAAAGATAAAACTGGCACAGGTACTGCATATATACCTTTAAAAATATTCCTGCATAGACCGTCGATGTTTCACCCAAGGACGAGTGTCCTTTTGTGGTCTTCTAAGTACAAACCTTAGAGGAGAAATTGAATAAAGGACGAATCCCTTTGTTCTATTCGCCGAACCCTGAAGCATTCATATCGAAGATTTCATCACCAAAAGGGTGTCGTTTTTTGACGGTGATTCCTTTGTTGGCAAATTCCTGTTTCATCTGTCAAGCTCCAGATGCACGCAGATGACATACCGCTCTCGGGGAGAGTGGCAATTACAATGACAGTTTTTAGAGGAAAAAGCCGGTTTTGCGCACATTCTTTCCACCATCAAGCATGATATGTGCTTCAAAAAAAGGTTGCTATTTCTGCATCCAGTTATATTAGAAGTCTATGGTACAAACCCACCATGACTGATGGATGAAAGTAGTGAAACAGGAATGGTAAGCAATATAGAATATACCTGGAAATTTAACAAGAAGCCCTCCAATAATGCAAAGCATGATGTAGACTTACCGTCCAGAAATAAGGTTATCAGATTGAACATTTTAAAAAATTAGTCTTAACATTTTGAACATTAAAAAAAGGCAGCCTCGATATCATTCTAAAAATGTGTAAACATGCGAGTATTATTCGTGCTCAGAAGGTTCCGCACAATAAATATAGGAATTATTAACTGTATTATTTAAAAAAATCATTGCTAAAAGAATAATAAGATTTTGTAAAAAACAACAGAGCATGGGATTGGGTATAGCTGTATAGTATATGCTAGAAAAGTATGAATGAGAATACTATAAAAGTTCAAAGAGATATGAAGCCTAAATAATATCAAATATTGCTATTCTGTATAACTTTTTTTAATCTTATCCTAATCTGTTTATGTTGAACTTAATTCGTTACTGACAATAAAAGTAGTGCATGCTTAAATTTCATTTGGCATTTCATATAACTAAATTCAGCGTAGTAATAATCTTTTCTTTTTACAGTGTATCTAAAACAAAACCCTTGTTCAAATTTTAAACTTGGCATTGTGATAAGCCGCTTTGAAAGGAGGTCGCAAATTTGCAACGCCACCTTGGTCCATGCTATGTTTTTCCAGATAGGTTTTTAATTAACTTTTAAAGACAAGGGAAGCGTATTGAGAGATCCACTCAATGCAAACTAGTTGCAAATCCCATAGTATTTATGAGATTGATTCTAATTAAATAAGTATGCTTTTAACATTTTGACGTTTATTGCTTTTATACTGCTACTGGGCATTGCATTACACAAATATATCATTAAAAGTTGTCATGTAGGCTTTGAAAGCCATTGGTCCATAGAATATGCCACCCCAGTCATTATGTATGTCCAAATCGTCTGTGTCTTTAAGGGTTAATATCTTTTTCGAAATTTCGACCATTTTTTTCAAAAATTATTATCAACAATGATTTTATACTTCTGCTACGATAAGTACCTCCAGCACTCCTCAACAACTTTGCGGAATGCCCAAAATTGGAATTTGTGCGTAAAGGAAAAATGCAATTTTCACAAAAATTTTGTGACCTCAGGTAATTAATCTCTATAATTTTCCTGCATGGTTTAAAATAACCTCTACTTACCCTAATTTTTTTATAATTTTAGATTTAGTAGATTCGAAAATAGAGGGGGTGGGAGAACATATTTTTGCCCTACATTTTCAATGAGATCTCTGAAGATATAATACCTAAGATGAAAAGAAATATATTTTTGAGTTTAGTCTTATGAAAGTTTTCACGCGATATACAAAGAAAAGCTTTTTTTTTTCAAGTAGCTTAATTAGCCCCTCTATATTTTTCCTAAATATATTTGTGAATGTTTTATAATCTGTAAATATGTGGGTCAATAGTCTTTATTACTTCCCCCATTTTGAACTTTCCACATTCCATAGTTTACGAGTAAAATGGCTGTGACAGACGGATACAGGAGTAATCTTATGATGTTTCCGTTTTTACTTTTAAGTATGGAACCCTAAAAATACTATTTAAAAAATAATACTGTTAATAAAATATTAAAAATAAATATTGTTTCATTTTTCTAAACAGTAAAATACAACAAGTCATATCAGATCTTTTTCTTCAGTTATTTTTCAATACTAAAAGTCAAAATAAAGGAAAATGTGCAAGGGAATGAAAGCTGTACTTATAAAGTGCTCAAGAATAAATGCAAATTAATGTACACAACATTACATTACAGCTAAAATTATTCTTCTATATTATTTATTTTAAAAAATAATAATGCATTTGCTAAAATACTATGTTAAAAAAAAAAAAAAAAAAAAAATGGAATAAAAGAAGTTCTAGAAAACAAAAATGACAAATTAAAATTTTAGAACCTTGACTATAAAAATAAAGTATTATCTAAAAAATTTAAATGAACAATGTTGAAATTTTTATAAACTCATTATGAATGATATCATCACGATCACACGATAGATTTTTTGACACAAAGCTTTATATATATATAGATAGATAGATAGATAGATAGATATAGATAAAACATACAATTTTAGTACACATTTCAAATTAAATATATCTAAAAGTTAAACTTACATCTCCTATCTGGATTATTTTTGTTTTTATGTCTCCAATCTTGCACTGGCTGGGTACAGACTTCAAACTGATTTCATGCAGATGGCTATTGAAAAGAAAGTTCAAAAAACCTGGCTGTAAATTACCACTATCCAGCAGGTCTTTCAGCAACTCTTCAGAATATTTCTTCTCTAAAATAAAATTTTTAAATAAATAATTAAGTTTATTTGAAAAACTTTAAATACTTAGAAATACAAAAATTACAGCATAGAAAACTGTTAACAATATTAAATTCAAGTTTAAGTAAAGCTTTAAATAAATGACGTATTTTTTTTTCAACATTGTAGTCGTAAAAAACCAGAGGGCATAATACGCTATAGGTAGACGGTATACATTAGAGCAGTGTTTCTCAACCTGTGGGCTGTGGCACGTCAGCGTGCCATGAGAGATTGTCAAATGTGCCACGAGGTCTTTTGACAAATAATTAAAATTGCATGGCATCATATCAACGATACAACAATTTCTGTTTACTACCTTCCTTGTTCACTCCTTCACCCGTTTTAGTGTTTCCAGTGTACCAGTCCTCCCTTGTCTTCAAGGCTCATCTGAGAATATCATCACATCAACATCAAGACTTAAGAAAAATTAAAGAAATAATTTAAAGAAAAATTAACATTGTGGAAATCTAAAATCAAAAGGAAATTTTGACTGCTTTTCAAGTGTAAATGAATCTTAGTCGAAAAGAAAATTTGCAGACGAAATTATAAGTACCACTGACAAACTTAAAACTTACTTTCCTTTTCTTTCAGTTGATGAATATGAATGGTTAATGAACCCATTTTTAATTTGCAAGACCCCAAATTTGACAACAAGAGAAAAAGAACAATGTTGCGTTGATTTGACTCGTTGATTTGAAAAACGATAAGTTTTACCATTTAACATTTTTTGAGAAAAATTTGGATGAGTTTTCTGTCAAAAATTAGTACCCCGCAACTAGCTTGAAAGCTTTTGCCTGTTCAAGGTTCTGTGAATTTGGATTTTCAGCATTCACAGAAAAGTCCAAAAAGCGAGAACGACTTTTATAAATTGTATGAAATGCGAACTTGTCTGGTGACTTTGGAACCCCGTTTTGAATTTAGTTTGTTCACGAAAACAGACTCACTGAATAAATTTTGTAAATAATTTTTTCTTTTTGTATCATACAACTTTTACATTTTTCATATTCAAGTGTGTGGCAAATAATTCCAGATATTTTTAGTGTGCCATCCACCAAAAAAGGTTGAGAAATACTGCTTAGAGTCATGAACGTTCATGGCTAAAATATATGCTATAGCTTTATTTGAAAACCAGAGGGTATACAAGGCTTCTTAAAAAATTCCAGAAGGTATACGGCATATAAATCTTTATACCCTCCACTACACCTCTTTTTTTTTCTTTTAAAGAAAAGACAGCCTTGATAGCTCGAGTTGATAGTGCATCCTGTACTTACAAATTTAATAATTTCACTATTTTCTCCAACTTGCTTAAAATTAAAATTGTATGACAAATGGTAGCAACATCTAAATGTACTTTACGCTGAAGGAAGCATTTTCTTTTTGAATTTTTTCAACACACTAAAATATTATCAATTATATCATTATGCCATCTATATTTTTGAGTTTTGTTTTGCTGTCATGAGATTTATGTGCTAAATGTATATCCATCTCCTAACATATGCATTCCATCTATACTTATGAAGCAGTTTGTCTGTCTGTTGGCGATGGTTAGGAAAAGCTACTCCTTGTACAGGTCTGAAAAGGATCAGGGGTCTATAAGTCACATTTTTGGCCCATGAAATAGACTAAAATTCGATTATGTTATACTGACTTAATTGTTTCACTTTTTAATATTAGAATGTAATACATTATACTATCTTAACTTTAGTTCTATTATTTTGTTCGGATTTATATGGCTTACACAAGCTCAAAGTTCGTATAATTTGTAGCTTTGATGAAAAATATGCAATTTCTGCTATTTTTACTCAATTATTTATATGAGCGCAATCGTGCAACACTTTCTTCTTGACACATATTATAAAAACATCAAAATATACAAAATATGTTAAAATAAAAGTGTTGCAAAGCTGCGCTCATAGTTAAATATTAAAAATAGAAAGTAAATTGCTGGTAAAAATAGCAGAAATTGCATATTTTTTATCAAAACTACGAATTGAAATCATACAATATATACGTTCTAATATTAAAAAGTGAAATAATTAAGTCAGTATAACATAATCGAATTTTACTCATATTTCATGGGCCAAAAACGTAGCTTATGGACCTTGATCCTTTGGATGAGGATAGTCCAAATTCTCTCTTTTGACAGCATTTTCTGAAAGATGATTTTGCTTTTATCAAAAAATGGAAGATGCTATTCAATTTCTTAGTTTCTGAATAAAAGTGTTTGCCAATTTCATGCATCTAAGAATAAAAATGACTTTACGAATATGTCAGAAAGATCCATTTTGGATTTGAGAACAGCATATGAAATTTTTGAATACTATTTTCATGTGAAATTTTTATAGATGGTTTTGTTTTTACTTATAAATTATCCCAGCATATGAAAATACCCATTACTAATAATAAAACGACAAAATTATATTTTCTATAGAAATGGACTCTAATGGAATTTTTTTCCTCTAGAATTTACAATGTATGCTAGAATTTGAAATGAGTTAAAAATAATTTTATATATTGTAGTCATCATTCTTCTGCCACATAAAGAAAATATTTATACTGAAATACCAGAATGATTTCATATCACAGTTACCAAATTTATTGAGTTAGAAAAATATATCTTAAGGGGTTATACCTACTTGCAAACTTCAAAAAATGCATTTTTTGAAAGTACAATTGGTACAGAATATTCGGATACATTTTCTAGTCAATCTGATAAAAATTACGAAAGTTACGCTACTTAATTTACTTTAAATCATAACTTGAAACTTTAAATGTGATTAATACCTTAAAACTATGTTTTAAAATTCTGTGATCACAATAACTTGGAACAAATCTCAACCAAGCATCTTCAAATTTTGAACAATTTTAAATATTATCTAGAGAGTAGGGTGTAAAAAAATCATTAAAAAAAAAAAAAAAAAATCGGATTTTTATGATTTTTTTCCCAGCGTTCAAATACTGAATAGCTACCAAACAATTCAAACTAACTGCTAACTAGGGATTACAATCCCGGGATCCCGTATCCCGCATCATTTTTAATCCTGAAAATCCCGGGATCTTGTCTGCCAAATCCCGGGATTTTCGGGATTGTCCTTTTTTTTAAATGGAACAATATTCAGCTGAAATAAAAAAAATATATATTTATAGACTTTCTCTTTTGGAAAGAAAAAGAATTAATTTTTATGAAATTTATATATCCTTGAAAAAATATACATATTTCAAGTATTTTTTACATATTTCAAAGCGATTAAATCGTTTAACATGAAAACCATTTGACTTGCAAACAGATGTAACCCACTCGGCTATTATTCGGGAACAATGAAATCATTTGTTTATTTCGATTTCGCCGCGTTTAGAAAGCCGGTCGTTTCAGCAACTGGGAATCACAAAAATTCGAATTAGAGTTTACTGATAAGCGTCGCATTTGAGTTTCATAGTCATTTTTTATGTGCTAACATCTTTGCTTTTCGGGCGTTTATACCTACAGGCAAAGTTCTTTAATCCGCACAAGTTGGGACCAAAGGTTGTGCAGATTATGGAATATTGCGGATTATGGAGTATTGTGGATTATATCTCATTTTCTTATTTCCGGACACTATTTTAATTCCATATTCAGTATAACATAAAAGAAAAATATAATAATTAATTTTTCTGGACAGTATTTTAATTCCATATTCAGTGTAACATGAAAAGAAAAAAGTGAAATATACTAATTAATTTAATATGCTATCTCAAAAAAATGCATTTTTCAAATTCTTGTATTAAAACATTTATTCTATTCACTTTTATATTTAAAATTTTCAGATATTTCTTTTAAAAAAATCATTTTTGGATCAAGAATTTGTAAATTTGTTTAATTGTTTACATTCATTAAGCAATGCGAATTATAGAAAATTGCGGATTATGGGAGTGCGGATTATAGATCCTTGACTGTATTTTGCTTTAAAGATGTCTAATGAAAAGGATTTTGTAGCTCATAGGAAAGATAATGATACATCTTCAGTATGGCACTGCTATTTAAGGTCAAAAGAGGAAAAAAATCGCTAAACGTAAAAGATGTAGCCAAGTGCTTAAAACGTTCGGTGCATCGACTAAGGGTTGCATGCATATTTATCGACAAAACATGGTACTAAAGTTTAGAAAGAATTTAATACATCTCTTCCTTCCACACGTCAAGATTGCATAGAACATGCATTGCTATCTAAAAAGCGGAAAATAGAAGATTATTTTAGTAGTGATAAGGAATCACTGGATTTAATTTTATTGCGAATGACAGCTAAAGACTGTTTTTCATTTAACTTCAACTGATTTAAGAAATTTACTGATAGCTAAAGGTTATAATGATTTGCCAAAATCTGCAATATCAATTCGAACTCGTGTAGTGAACTATAATAAAAGAGTTAATTACAAGTGAAATACAAACTTTTAAAAATTCAGGAAAACAATTTAGTTGACTTTTGACGAATGGACATTTACTGCAAGCAAGCGATTTATGAATATTAATGCCCATTCAAGAAATTTAAATTTGAGCAAATTCAGGAATTTAGGCCTTATACGCATATATGGATCTTTTACAGCAAAAAAGTGCATTGAAATGCTAACAGAGTGCTTAAACGAATATGACATTTCTCTAAAAACAGAAAATGTTACAACTGGGACTTGGAGATGAAACTTTAGATGCCGTCATATTTCTTAGAACATATTTTCAAAGGAATACCGATTAGTTAGGAAACAGTGAACTATTCAAAATAATCTTTTTTTTTTTTTTTTTCACGAGGTACGTAATAATTTTTTATATTATGCAACGTTTTCGAATTTTAACAGCTATTGCTATTTAGAAATTTAAACTATACATCTATGTATTATTTTATTGTATGTGTGTGTGTGCTAAGTTCTTTTATTTCAAGAAAAAAAATCTTCATGTTAGGGAAAACCTTGCATTTGCAATATCCTAGAATTATAAACTTTAATTACGTGGGTATGAGGATAATTCATAATTTAATTTGTGATATTAATTAGTTTTTAATATTGTAAATATTAAACTATTCAAAAACTTGTTTAACAGGAAATAAAAGAAATTATCTAGAAGATGAAGCATAGACATTTCATGTTTTTTGTTGCATTTTCAAACATCAACAGCGTATTTCTTGTAATTTTCAATTGTTCTAATTTATCCTATAAGTTTTGATAATTAATTGAAATTAATCTTTTTAATTTGGTATATTTTCATATGTAAATTAGGCTGTAATTTTGCTTTGTCTTTTCTATAGTATTGTGATATTTAGCTATTGTAAAAATTGATGATATTACAGAAATTCTAATTTTCCTAATTCCGGGATTATCCCGGGATTGAATCTAAGCAATCCCGAAATTAGAAATTAGTCTCGGGATTGTAATCCCTATTGCTAACATAATCTATGTTTTTACACTTTAATTAATAAAATTATAATTATTAGTTAACAGTTACAGAAATTATAAAAACTGCAAATTAGTAGTTTCATTAATTAATGTCATACAACATTATATATATATTAGTATTTTGTAATTAATATTTTAGTAAAACTATATTAAATGCTAGTGATATTTAATATTTATTAAAATTATTAATAACTGGATTATATTAAATTGTTAATAATACTTCAAATTAGTAATTATCAAACAATTAACTCTCTAATTAGGAACATACTATACATTTTTATGCTTTACTTACTAAAATTTTAATAATGTAGCCTTCATTTTAGAAAGAAAAAGGGACAGGATGCTAGTTTTAAAAAAGGGCACTATTTCATGAAGAAATATATTAGTAATATGTTTAAAGTAGGGATGCACCGAATATTCAGTATCTATTCGGTATTCGGCCATGTTACCGAACATTCGGTTTGGCCGAATATCAAACTATTCGGTATGCCGAATAGCAAACTATTCGGCATGCCGAATATTCGGTTTGGACGAATATCGAAATATTCGGCCGAACCGAATACTTAAAAAACTATTAAAACATATTTTTAAAAACCTTATACAACTTCTACGTTTAACAGTCAACTTATAAAAATATTCAGAATAATTAGAAACAGAATCATATTTAAATAAAAGAAAATGTTCTTACATTATTTATTTGCTGTTTGTTAGGTATTATTTAAGAAAATTAACCAATCACGAGCATTTTTATAGGAATTGATTATGTACAAATGCAAGTTCCTGAACATTGTCCAGTAAATAGTCTGTTTCTTGTTAAAATTTTAAGAACAATGCTTACAATTTCTGAAAATGATCGTCCGCTCCAGACACTGATGTAGGATGCATTTAAAAACTTCATTGCTTAATCAAAGAGAGTAGAACAGTTATTCTTGCTGAGTTGCCACCATATAAAATAGAATTATACATTTGAATAGATTGTATTATTTATTTACTTTCACTTTAGTCTCTTCCTGACAAACAAATAACATATGATCCTATATATGATTCTTCCAATTTTTTCACAATCTCTCTTTGATTTTAAAATGTTTGTTTTAGAATGTAAGAAAATTTTATTCATTTGTTTTAATTCTCAGAAGAAGCCATGAAATTTAAAATTTTATTAATTAAAAAACTTTTATAACTGTCCTCTTCTTAAATAACTCAAAGAAGATTTTTTTTCAGCATAAAGTTTACTTAAAAAAAGCTCTTGTTTATTAGAATAAAAGTTTGTTTTAAATATTATGTCAAATTCTTTTAAAATTTAACATTTTAATGCCTTTAAACTTAATATAAAAGTATTGGACAAGCCGAATATTCGGTATTCGGCAGAATAGTTACCATTCGGCAGGCCGAATATTCGGTATTCAGCCTAGCAGTTACTATTCGGCTAGTCGAATATTCGGTTCACCTGTTGGCCGAATATTTGGTATTCGGCCAAAATCACTATTCGGTGCATCCCTAGTTTAAAGAAAAAATACATTTATCTTATAAGAAAAAAAAAAGTATATAATTTCTTACAGCTAATTATTTTAATATTAATTATTTTACTTCTTAATTATTTTAATATAATTTCTTAGTATGATAAATAAGGTGTCATTAATTTTAATAATTTTATAAACTACAAATTGAAAAATACAATTAAATAACATGTTTTAATAATATCCTGTTTTTTCTAAAGAAATAAAGTTCTATCGTTTTTGCAAGGTCTTCGACACATGGATTTAGAAATATTGTGAATGGGGAAGTTTTTTACAAGAAATCTCTGGCTACAACAACAGGTGAATTTTACCATTTTTTTAAAAGGCTGGGTGCATTTCGCCAATTACTAAACGGCGAGGGTCAGGATGCACCATCTTTTTTAAAAAAATGGCCTAGAAGAAACAGTAAGTAATTACAAAATAATAAAAAACTGCAAATAAGTAATTTAATTAGTTGGTAGCACGCAGAAAAATTACTGTTAATCACCTAAATATAAACTTACACACATGTACATGTATGCTAACATAAAAATTATAAAAATGAGTTAAACGCATTCATAAATGCATACAGAGTAAATATAAGAATAGTCAGTTATATCTGAAATTCTCAAAATATTAAATAGCATTATTACCTTTCAGCAGGGATTATTAGCTTTCAAAGGTTCAATTTTTTTTTCTTTTTAAAAAGAAAGAAGTTCAGCCTTTTCACTCCCTAATACCCCCCCCCTCATATATATACGAGTTACAAAGTAAAAAAAAAAAATATTCAACCTATACCAAAGAAGCCCTTGCTGTGTTTAACATTTTTATACCGATTAGTTCTTCTCTCTCTTATAGTACATTCTTTTACAATAACTCCAGGCTCGGACTGGCCCACCGGCCCGATGCACCCTCGTCAAGGGAAAAATTCGCGCCCTAAGCCGCACCAATATTTTTACCTCATTGTACATTTTGACTAATGTAATTTCGAGAATTCGTTTAGGGAGTAACAATCAGTTCATAGACATACAGCACTATTTTTTATTATCACAAAGAAATTAAAGATAGGATTGAAAATCAAAGTCGGCCTACGATTGAGAGTGAAAACATGCATCCAGGGAAATCTTTAATAGCCATGGCGCCCTGGGCTAGATTTTTTTTCATCAGTTCTTTGAATGATATATTATAGAATTTAATTTTAAAGAAATATTTTGCATATTTTCATTCCTTCTGCTTTTAGTACCTTGTTTCTCCATCCTCTTTAAAGCCGACCCTGAATTCACCTATATTTGAAACCGTGCTTTTTGAAAACAGCTTGAGAAAAGAAAGAAAGATGTATCAGAAAGCAAAAAGACTTTTTGTGGGGTTTTTATTGCTGATCAAAAAGTATGATCTTTCTTTTCGAGGAATAAAAATTTGATGACACTTCTAGATTACAATCTTGCAGGCTGTGGAATCTTGCGGCCAGCGTTTTTCCATTCACAGAATTTACACCACAACTTTCAGTTAATACTAATCTTCTCTTTATTTAATTACATACTTTTCATGGTAAAATAACTATTAGAAAAACTTGTATGTATTTAAAAAGATTGTTTAATCTAATCACGACAAAATCTATCATTAAATAAAGACAATATTTAAAAATATGATAGATTTTTTGGATAAAAAAACTATATGTTGTATGATATCAGTCACCTATTACAGGCAAATCTATGTTCAACTTGCTGGAATTTTTAGATATTACATCATTCGTTTTATAAAAAAAGATATACTAAGCCATATTCATACTTGGTAATGTGCGAAAGTGTTAAACCTTGTTAATGTTGAGATAATTATTAATAAGTAATAGCTCAGTAAATTAAATTAGCAGAGTGAATTAAGCAAATGGAAACTTAATTGCTTTATGTCCCAACCTCGGATGAAAAATACGTTAAACTATTAAATCTACTTTAAATGGAATTAAAATGTCTAAACAGTTTAATGAAATTAACTTGCAAAAATATAAAATAAGAAGAAGCCAAACCATTATGTGATCTAAATAACGAAAGACAAATTTAAAAGAAACAAACATTTATTTAAATTTAGTCACAGAAAAAAAAAAACAAATAAGTTAACTAAAAGAATAAAATACATAAAACATACCTCAATCAGTTTTAACTCTAGATAACATTAGTTATGCATTTACTTATAGAACAAGTTGTACTGAGATTAACACTCCACGACACTTTGTTTCAGAAAAATATGAAATGGTAAAACATCTTTCACTTCAATGCTCCAGAGCTCGAAAAATAATTTATTAAAAAGCCATACTTCATCTTAAACCAATTCCAGTACCTCCAGGGATATCACACTGTAGCAAAAAAACAAAAGTCATTCCCACCAGGAAAACCGATAGATAAACAACAGTTCAAAGATGCGATTCACAAGCTCATTTTCTTAAGTCGAGGAATTCGGAAACAGCTTAGCTTACACTTCAATACCAAAACGTCTCCTTTCGAATTGACACCATGAAAAGATTCTCGAAGATAGAGGTCTATGTAATCCAGCCTTCACTATTCCATCAGACAACTTTAAATGAGACAAAGATCAGCTGATATCAATACGAAAAATCCAGGAAGAGAAAAACCAACATTCACTGTGTGCTTTCCAATTTAAACAACCCTCCATGCCGATAAAACTTTACAATACTTAAAACCACCTGCTCACATCACGTTGAAAAGGTAATTCCCAACTGGCGAAGACACACGTTGGTCGAAACATATTTATATGATTCGGACATGCGTATCAGATACTGGCATATGCAAAACAGACGGCTTCCAGAATGATCGGAGACTTACGCCACACTCTACCAGACAACTAACACCATCTCATGGCGATCGAGAGTACTGCTCGACTATCATATGTGGAAAATGATTTCCGAAAACCGCGATGTTTTGAAAGACAGGTGACCGGCAATAGAAGATATGATTAAAGGCAAAAGATGAAGGCAAATCAAATAAAGGATTTTAAGGATATATAACTATGAAAAACAAGGATATGAGGTAAGAAGTATCTATATTTATATTGTAAATAAAGAATGGCTGTTTTCAACTAAAATGTAAATAAGTTGTAGAGCTAAAGTAGTACGGTGATAAGATATAGAAAGCTTGTTATTCCTAACAGTTAAATCAGATACAACACAAGCCAGTAAAATTGACTTGTGTTCGTTAAAATTTTTGCGCCCTCTGAAAATCCAAGGTCTGCGCCCTTTTGCCTGGCCCAGTCCGACCCTGAATAACTCTTCAGAAGATTTCATTCCAATATTTACTTTAAATTCATTATTGCAAAATTAAGATTCTGGCTATTTTATTCTTTTACTTGAAGAAATTATGACATTGCAAATGATATTAGATTTAAATATCATTTTTAAATGAAATTGTTTTTATGTCAGATAAAAACTATGCCTCTAACAAACTTACTGCACTTAATTTTTTACAATACTCAGGAATTAAGCTTAGAAACAATTATTTAAAATGTTAAATAGTGAAAATGTTTTAATGGGTGCTTATAATATTTCTAAAAAAAGGTTCACTACTGTTTTTTGCATACTAGAAGTGGATTCATTAGAATAAAACGCAATCGTCCAGTTGCCTCAATCACTTACATATGCACTGTGAATGTACACTAATAACCCGATCCTAGTAGGTGATCAAGCTGAGAAAGGAAAAAGGAAATAAAATACAGTACCTCCACTCTTGCAATAAATAAGCTGACACTTATACTTGTTTCATACAAGGAAGACTTTATTTCTTTCAGTACTGAAGTATGCAGGTGAAAGGTGGGGTCCACGGCTCGGTATCCGACGATCTCCAGGCATCTGGGAAACTTGAATCATGATTTAGACAAAGGATCTTCTCAGTAAATCTTATGGATGTACGCTAAAACTAGGTGATTCAATACACTAAGAAAAGGCCTCTAGGAGGGGAAACTTAATTCATTATAAAGATGTTCTCTAGCAAGAACCACAGCATTTTCTTCCAACATTACTGGCACATCCGGGGCACGAGGCCCGCGAAATGCACGGCGAGCTAAATCGTTTCACGCTATACCAGTAACTGCACTATGACTGCCTGCTAGGAGAGAGAGAGAGAACGCTTTTAAACTCATGCGCAACAGCTAAAGGGTTGCCGTAAAAAGGCGAGAGCGTGCCAAGAAAAGCCAGGAGCGAGACGACCTCGCTAAAACGGCGCAAAGAGGATCGCAAAATGCGATTTACTAAACATCGCATGATGAATTGAAAACAGTGCTTAAACTGAAAATGGGAAATGAAACCAGCAAATTTAAAACAGAAAAGGTTAGATTAAATAAAGAAGAGATGTTTAAAAGTAAGATTAAACTGCCTGGGGAAAGTAAACAAAATATATTGCTACACAAAATATTACACCCCGACAAACGTTGAAAAAAGAACTTTTAGTCCATATCTATAAGAGCTGAAGCAAGGTCTGAAACTCCAATGCTTTATTGCAGAAATAAAGTTGATTTCTTCACACTAAGAATTCCAAAGAAGATGCAAAAAAATTGAACAAAAAGAAGACAAAGTGATTGATATTGAACTAAAGGAGACAAGTAATTAAATGAATTAACTGAAAAAAAGAACTTACCCAAAACAAGGTAAACAACAAACACGAAAAAAAATGATGAAGTTGAGAGAATACCGGAGATCATCAGATGCCATCAGGACTACACGGGGAACAGACGTTACCCTACAGGTGGGTAGCTTTGAAAAACAATTAGTACATGTACACAAATGTTGAGAAAAGATTTACAGTTATACCTTATTAAACCTATATAAAAAATTACATTATTTTAAGTTAAAAGAAAGAAAAGGGGGAGTGGTACCACAAAAAAAAATAGGAAAGGTCAAAATATTATACACATAGTACTAATCACATGAAAAAGACTACTCACAACATGGGCACAACTGCATAAACCTAAGAGCATACTTCCTATCAAAAAATTTTAAACACATACAGATATAAACACACTGCTATGGCAATAAAATTTAACACCAAAAGTGATAATAAATAAGTAAAAAGGTGTGTGAGAGCTCACAAATTGTAAAAATATGTACGTACACAACAATTTAGTAGTTAAACCATGGAAAAAATTGATATACTAAAAATTTTATAAACATGTATGTTTACATGAAAACAAATATTCATATAGAATATTCTTCTTTCTGTTTAAATCTCTTTTGAGATTTTGCTAGCATGTTACTATTGTACACTGAAAAAAAACTGTAAAATGTTAGTATATCTTTTTTTTTTTTTTTAAACACAAATTTGAATATTTTCTTGTAAGTACATTCTAGAGAAGAAACATAACATAACATGAGAAGAACATAGACACATAAAAGAAAAATTAAAAGTTTTCCTTTTTTTAAAAAAAAAAAATTTCAAGAAAATTTTGAAAATTCAAAAAGGTTTTGAAAATTCACTAAAATTTTGTCAACAGACAAACACTGGTAAAAATTCTAAAATATTATTATAATACTCAAAGCAACTCTATTATGTCTATAAGTATCATTGACATGATACATAAAAAAATGACAAAGTCATTCGCAAAGAATGGTTGAGAAAAAAAATTGATACCCGTAAACTCTTGTAAAATTTAAAAAATGTAAAGAAAGTAGAAAATGTTAAACAAACCTGTTTCATGAAATATTAGTCTAACGACTACAATGTGACATGAAGTCACCACTGGAATGTTGCTAGAAATTAAATCTTTTAAAAAATGAGAATGATACCAAAAATCCATTAAAAAAATTTACAGCCTACTAAATAACTAACACTGTGACACGAAGTCACCACTAAAAATTTATTGGAAAAATTAACTTTTTGAAAAAAAGTCAAAATGTAACGTACAATTTTTTTTTTTGGTACTTCAAAATGGAACACAAAGTCACCACTAGTATATTGGAAAAAAAAAATGTGCACACTCGAAAAAGAGTCAAAATTGTTAAAATGTGCCAAAAAATGCATTTTACTACAATTTTTGGAAAACGGTATGACCACTACAGTCACCGCTGGAATTTTAAATGTAAAAACTTTAAAACCAATTATTGCTATGTCTAAAAACGCATTTCAATCTTACCGGGTGTCCCAAAAAGGACTGACTGATTTTAAAATTCAATAACTTGCAAACGGTGACAGATATTTAAAAAATTCTTGCAGGAGGGTTATGCATAAGGTCAAAAGTTTTTTTACAGTGATTTTCAATTTTAGTTCGAATTACAAACAATAGATGGCGCTGCGATCAATAGACGCTTAATTCAGGCTCGATTTTTGGTACTTTGTGGCCCGGATAATACATTTCCATCTCCTTTTTCAGCATGGAACAAGAGAAAGGACCAGAAATCGAGCTTGTATTTAGCGACTATTGCTTACAGCGCCATCTATTGTTTGTAATTCGAACTAAAATCGAAAATCACTGTAATAAAACTTTTGACCTTATGCATAACCCTTCTGCAAGAATTTTTTAAATATCTGTCACCGTTTGCAAGTTATTGAATTTTAAAATCAGTCAGTCCTTTTTGGGACACCCGGTATATCACTACATTATAATTGAAATGTGACAAAGTCAACACTAGAACTTGTTGAAAAAAAAATGCATTATAAACGTAAAACAACAATGTATACATATGTATTAAAAAAAGCTGAAAAAAATTCAGAACATAAATTCATTTAAAAGAAATACTATGACAAAAAAATTCACCATCTGCCTGCAGATATTGGATGTATTGTGATGAACAGCATCTTTATGTCAAAACATAAGAAAAGCTGAAACAAAAAAGAATTATTTAAAAATTATAAGACAAATGTCCTTAATTTGTAGCTGTAAAAATATGCTGGTATCAGTACTTGTAAGATTTTATGCCGAAGAAAAAAAATGTTCTATTCTGCTTGAAAGAGTTCAGGCTGTGAAGATAAACTAAACACTGGACGTACAAGTCACAACAGTTTCACTCTATTAATACCATTCTGTATTGTATCACAATACTATGCATGAAATGTACTTGGATTTTTCACAATTCTATGTCTTCTCTGAAATGTTTATTTTGAATGATGACTATGAACTGGCATGGAAGATACACTCTGACATAACACTGATGAGTAGGAAATAAAACACAAATTGATGAAAATACTTGAAGATGCTGAGATGAAATTTTAACACTGTAGAGTCAACTTGTAGCTTAAAAAATTTTGGTTGGTTGGTTGGTTGTGTTTATGACGGCCAATTATCAACACGAGGGATATAGTCACTAAGGGGGGGGGAGTGCCCTTCGTGGGGGTCTTTCTAAGGGAACCTAACCCGTATTAACGCTTGGAAATCCAAGGTTCGAAGAAAACCACGAAAACTCCGAACGATTAGGCCGACAGGCGCGATTGGGTTCGAACCCAGCACTTCCCGTCTACCAGCTTCGAGAGCAGAACCTCTCGGCCACTGGTGGGGCATTAAAAAAATTTTGGAATGTGTAGTTTCGTAAAGAAAAACTGGATACAGTTCCATATGATATGATGTGTATGCCTTTCACTTAACTGGTATTCTTCTTAGGTTTTCACAAACTATAACTATTTGATTTTTATAAACATGGATAAAAACCAGGGGCGTGCTGACCCAGTGTGCAAAGTGTGCGGCGCACACAGGCGCCAAAGTAGTAAGGGCGCCAAAGATTTCAGTAGAGGAGGAAATACTTGAAAGAAAAAAAATCTTAATTTAATTTTACTAAAATGTATTACATTTTCTTGACATCTGAATTATGTTTTGTAGATTTGCGTGAGACAAACGTACTCATAAATATCCAATTCTTTTTTTTTTAGTTATTTATTACGTTTTATCCTACGTCTGAGTCCCCTAATAAGTGATATAGACGCAGAGCTGTCCATGTCCAACCTTTCAATAAACAGAGGCGCACCACATGTAGTTAGTTGCAAACAATAAAAGGCGCCATAATTCACATGGCTGAAACATGCACCACTATTATTTCACTGTAGTAGTGGTATTGCGTAGTGCAGTTTTATTACCACAGGAGCTAAATTCCACCCTTTTTTTTATTTTTAAATAGCAATTGTCGCCTTACTGCAGAAATTCTGTCATATAATATGAAAATTACTGTTCGGAAATACGGGTAAAAGTTTCCCATGCGGTAATCCGGCCATCAATAGTGGTAGACTTATCTGTCACAAGTGTCTTTATGATACAAATACATCTCACGGTGGTTCCATAAGTTCCCTACGACTCAGAAACTATGTAAAAATAATTTACAGAAATAATAAAAATCATAGTAAATTTAAAATTACATTTTTCAGAGGGACAACCTATCTCAAAAGTTTTGTAGGTGAAGGGGCCAGAAAATTTAATCACTAAGAAATAACATTAAATAATTAACACTAAATAACGGCCACTGGCAACAACGGAAAGAACCCCTTACAAATATTATTGATTTTAAAGAAATCATCCTTTAAAATGGATTTTTAACACTTTCCAACATAGTTGAAAAGTGTTTATGAATTCGGTTTGTTTGTCTGTCAACGCTCTAACTCGCATAAATATATTCATTTTTCATACAATTGATGTATATTAGATGTAAATTTCCAACTGGGCGAAAAATGTCCGGACCAGGATTCGAACCCGGGACCTCCCTGGCTGAAGCCGCCAGTGCTCTGCCATCTGAGCTATCCCGGACGATTCTGGTCGAACTTTTTCACCCAGCTAAACTTGATGATTTCAGCATCTGGTCTGAAACCTGGTTCAGCTCAACAGAATAAATCTCAGGTTATGGAACTCCAGAAATCGCTGGATACGAAATTACACTAGATTAATATTAACACAATTATTCTAATTGGTAAACAAATCATATTAGATGTAAATTTCCAACTGGGCGAAAAATGTCCGGACCAGGACATTTTTCGCAATATTGTACAATATTGTAAATGCATATTCAAATTCGGATAATTTTTAGGGTTCCACACTTAAAAAGTAAAAACGGAACCATTATAAGATCACTAATGTGTCTGTCCGTCTATCTGTCACAGCCATTTTACTTGTAAACTATGGAATGGGGAAAGCTCAAATTTGGGGAAGTAATAAAGACCATTGACCCACATACCGGGTGTCCCAAAAAGGACTGACTGATTTTAAAATTCAATAACTTGCAAACGGTGACAGATATTTAAAAAATTCTTGCAGGAGGGTTATGCATAAGGTCAAAAGTTTTTTTACAGTGATTTTCAATTTTAGTTCGAATTACAAACAATAGATGGCGCTGCGATCAATAGACGCTGAATTCAGGCTCGATTTTTGGTACTTCGTGGCCCGGATAATACATTTCCATCTCCTTTTTCAGCATGGAGCAAGAGAAAGGACTAGAAATCGAGCCTGTATTTAGCGACTATTGCTTACAGCGCCATCTATTGTTTGTAATTCGAACTAAAATCGAAAATCACTGTAATAAAACTTTTGACCTTATGCATAAACCTCCTGCAAGAATTTTTTAAATATCTGTCACCGTTTGCAAGTTATTGAATTTTAAAATCAGTCAGTCCTTTTTGGGACACCCGGTATTTTCAGATCAATAAACATTCATAAATATATTTAGTAAAAAAGTAGAGGGGCTAATTATGCTACTTGAAAAAAAAAAAAAATCTTTTACGTTTTAAAAAAATACGTTCCTTTTAATTTTAGGTATTATATTTTCAAAGATATTGTTGAAAATGTAGCGCAAAAATATGTTCCCCTCCTATCTAATTCCGAATCTACTGAAACTAAAATTATGAAAAAATTAGAGGTAGCAGACGTTAATATAAACCTATTTGGAAAATTATAGAGATTACCCTAGGTCACATAGTTTTTGAGTAATTAGCATTTTTCTGTTATACACAAATTTCGATTTACGGGTATTCAGAAAAATTGTTGAGCATCGCTGAATATACCTATCGTTGCAGAAGAATAAAAGCATTGTTGATAATGATTTTCGAAAAAAATCTTCGGTAATTAGCTGAGATATTAACCCTTAAAGGTATGGTCACTTTGGACATACACAAGGACAGGGGCGGCATACTCTATGCCTAGTTAACAACTTTTAATGATATATATGTGTAATGTAATGTCCAGTAACAGTATGAAAGCAATAAACGTCAAACTGTTAAAAACATACTAATTTAAGGGTCTCTGACTCTAAAAAGTGGAAAAAATGAAAAAAAGACCATTTTCAACATTTAATGTCTTAAAATGTATATGATTTTAAAACACAATTTTAATTGGGATGAAAGATATAACTATGTTCTTTCGTTTCATGTATTTAAAAAATTATACAGACAGAATTAGTATTTATAGGGGGCTCGAAACTGTTAGACATTTGTCGAACAAAAAATTAGCATAACAATTTACGCGCAGGATTAAAAATAAATATTGCAACTAGAATGAAAATGTTGGTGCTTACTTATACTTCAGAACTTCCCTGAACTTAAATAAATTTGTATTTAAAGCATTTTTATATTTTTAATGCAATGTTGCATTTAGCTAATACAAAATTTTGAAAATTTCAACAGTAAAATCATCTAAAAAAATATTTTTTTGAACAATAAAAAGGAAATTTTAGGTTTAGTTTATACAGACTAACATGAAATATATGTTTTGAAATTTTCATGAAAATATTCAGAAGTTTTTGATTTATCATGCACGTTGTGCCCAAAAAATGCCATTTGGAAAATAATTACTTTAAAGTTTTGGAAACGCCGCTTCAGATATTGAGGGAGTATAATTCTAAAAGCCAAAACTTCTGTTCTAATGGGAATTTCAAGGAAACAATTATATCAAAATATTCATAAAAGATAGGAGTTTAACATCTAAAAAAATTAAAATTTCTTAAATTATGAAGCTTTAACTCCTTCCTGCATGATTTTTTTTCCTGTATGCAGAAAAAATTTAAAGTTTGCTAAATATTAATGTAACATGATCAAAAATCACTCAAAATTCGAAATTTTCAAATCCACCTTAATTTAAGGCCAATTTAAGTTCGTGCCATATATGTCACACCATGCATTAGCGACTACTTTTCCATAGTAGTGAAATCAGCATTAAAACTTGCATGCAACTCTTAAAACTTCAAAATATATAGAGAAATAACATATGAAATCTATTTCTGTATGTGTGTTTCAGCCTACAGTAATTGATACGTATAACGTTTATTGAAAAATGAAGTTACAGAAATTGATACATGTATGATTTATTGAAAAGCTACATTCCTACAGTACCTGATACATGTTTGGTTTAAAACTACAGGCTACAGTAACTGATACATATTTTTGGCCGAGAACTACAGTCTGCAGTAACTGACACAATGCTGTTGAAAACTACAGTCACTCAATGACCCATGGCCGAAACTAGCCTGTTTTGCACCCGGGGCAAACATGGATTTTGGTGCCACAGCCCCCCTCCTCCGCAAAAATATATTTACAAAGAAAATTCCACTAATTTTCTAATAGTCGACTTATTTTAAAATATGTAATAATAAAATATTTAATACTGAACAATCTGTTTTGAAAAATATTGATTCATTAAAATCTTGAAAACGGAATCAACAAGAATCGAAAACAAATTCCGCTTTATACAGGATCCTTATGCCATATTATCTTCAGATTCTCCTATGCTTTGGCATACTCCAGACAGGATGATTTTAACAAAACCGTGCTAAACATAGATGTGAGAAAAATCGACTAACAAAATCTTCATTTGGCATCCCTTTCTCCTGGCGAACAGGGCACGTACCCCTCTGACCCTCCTTAGTTCTGGCCCTGGACCCTTCACTCAGTATGAAACTTGGCAATGCAATTTCGGTCATTGTTCAGACAAAGTGACACTTTGCATTTTTGATGGTGAATAAACAAATACATATTTCAACCACTATGGAAAAATACAACCCATCAATGCATGGTGTGACATATGTGGCACATACCGATTTTTATGTACTACATACGCTAGCATTTCTACAATGTGTTACCATCATGATATATTATTCAGAGGATACTTACAAACACAGCTGTATTTATTTCAGTCCATTCTTCTTCATTTTTCCACACAAAAACAACAAAAATATTCACCATCGAGCTACACAAAGTAACAACTATAAATTCTCACCGTTCGCCTCTTTTTTGGTGCCGAAATCCGCTCGAAAGGAGGCAGCACCTGTTGGCATAACATGCCTCATCCACTGACGTATTGAACAAGGAAGAATGAAACTTCTGCGATTAAAAACAACTGCAGAACTACAGTAAATTCAGTATATGCCATATATGTCACAGTATGCAGGAAGGGGTTAAGGGTCCTGCAACCACTTAATCCTTTCCGGCACAGAGTAATTCTATTTATAAACTTATGAAATAATGAACTGACACCAGAATTTATAAATGAATTCATTAGAAAATGCGAACTTGCTTATTTTCACGTACATGATTAAAGGAAAATTTTAATTAAATATTCTTGGTGCCGTTTGTCTGTTTTGGAATTAAAATTAGGTGTCCGTTTTTTCAGGGCATCGCCCTCGAAAGATTTAATTAGAATGAATCGCATAAATACTGTGGGATTCGCGATAGTTTGCATTGATTGTATCTCTCAATACGCCTCGAGTGACTTTAAAAGTTAATTAAACACCTATCTGGAAAATCGCGGCACTGACCAAGGCGACGTTGCAACTTTGAGACATCAATTCGAAGCGCGCTTAGCACAATGCCAAAGTTAAACTTTAAACAATGGTTTTGTTTTATCTACATTGTAGAAAAAAAGGTTATTACTAATCTGAATTTAGTTTCTTGAAATGCCAAATGAAGTTTAACTATGCACTGCTTTTATTGTCAGTACCGAATAAAGTTCATCATAAACAGATTAGAATAATATTAAAAAAGAGTTATACGAATAGCTATATTTGATATTATTTAGGTTCCATATCTCTTTGAACTTTCATGGTATAACCATTTACACTTTTCTAATATATACAGTTATACCCAACCCTACGTTGTATAGTTTTTTACAAAGTCTTAGTATTCTTTTAGAAACTTTTATTTTTATTTTACAATTGCAAATTCATATATTTATTCTACGGAACCCTCTGTATGCGAGTAATGCTCGCACTTGACCGTTTATTACTTTGTCATATAAGACAGAAAACAAATGTCACAGGAAATCTGAAATTGTGCAAAAGAATAATGGTTCTGAATAAATTAAAAATACATGTAATGCAATGTGCTTGCACGGACCTTTTTAGAGCGAAAGTTATATCTTTTTTCCACCAAATGGCGATAGTTATCCATTAAAATAGCAATTAAAACCTTCCTGTGCATTTTTAAACGTTGGTTTTCTGCTTTTTAATAGTTATCTGTTATTTTTAATTTAGAACTTGTTGTTGTTGATGATGATTTGGACCTTACATTTAGCCCTTAATTGGATACTTTTTGAAGGTTTTAAACATAGCCCTTAACTGGATACTTTTTGAAGGTTTTAAACAAAGTTAAAATATTTAAAGGTTTTGATATACTATTACAAATATTTTAAGACCAGCATCGGCGTTAACCTGTATTTTTTTTTTTTTTTTATGTAGCATTCAAAGAGTCATTCATTTGTTTGTAGATTTCCTGGAATTTGAATCTGAATGGCAACAGTATACTTTGTTTAGATCTGATTTCTATATTTATAATAGCTTAATTTTAATTTAGAACTTAATACATTACAAATGGATATGATACACATGTTTTATGTGAAAATATGCTGAACAGACATGATTTCAAGTAGAACAAATTATCATTTAGCCATCATATGCTAGGATATGTTTTTCATTAAGCCAAACATGCGTTTAGCTACGGTCGACTCGCAGACCAGAGTGGTTCGCACCGGCATGGTTCCGACAGTTTCCTGTACTCAGATTTTATTATAAGTAAATACACATAGCAAGTGTAATACATTTCTACAAGTAAAAGAATAAATAGCAATCTCAAATTAAAGAAGAAGTGGCATCTGCTCAACAGCTAAATTGTAAATGAATGCATAAGAGAAAAAGAACTAACTGGTATAAAAATGTCAAGAGCTTCTTCAGTATAGGTTGAATATATATATTTTTTTTTTACTTTGTAACTCGTATGTACTAAATAAAAATAATTAATTAGGGATTGAAAAGGCTGCAAAATTTTCTTAAAAAGAAAAAAAAAAAAAATTGAACAACTGAAAGCTAATAATCCGCACTGAGAGGTAATAACTCTGTTATTTAAATATTTTGAGGATTTCAGATATAAGTGGCTATATTTATATTTATTGTGTATGAATGGGTTCAACTCATTTTCATAATTTTTTTGGTTAGCATATACATACATGTGTTAAGTTTAGATTTTGGTGGTTAACAGTAATTTTTCTAAATACAAATGCAAAACGAACTGCAAATAATATTTGTTAGTTTTGTTATTTGTGCTACTAACTAATGAAATTACTTATTTGCAGTTTTTATTAATTCTGTAATTACTTATACTGCTTCTTCTAAGCCATTTTTTTTAACTTTGCCGCACCCTGTCCATTTTGAAATTAGCAAAATGCACCCTGCCTTAAAAAAAATGGTTGAAATTCCCCTGTAGTTGTAGTCAGAGATTTCTCGTAAAAAAAACTTTTCCATTCAACAGTATTTCTAAATTCATGTGTCCAAGATCTTGCAAAAATAATAGAACTTTATTTCTTTTGAAAAAACAGGATATTATAAAAATATGTTATTAAATTGTATTTTTCAATTTATCATTCATAAAATTATTAAAAATTAAGGACACTTTATTTATCTTACTAAAAATTATTCTTTTTTTCTCTTATATCATTACTAATATATTTCCTCATGAAATAGTGCTCTATTTTTTGGAACTAGCATCTTGTTTCCTGTCCCCTTTTCTTTCTAAAATGAATGCATTATTAATTATCATTTTAATAATTAAGGCTTAAAAATGTATATGTTCCTAATTAGAGAGTAAATTGTTTAGTAATTATTAATTTGAAGTAGTGTTAACTATTTAATATTAAATGCAGTTAATAATTTTAATAAATGTTAAAAATCACTAGTATTTATAAAGTTTTAGATAATTATTACAATATTAATGTATATAACATTATTCTATGATACTACATAATGAAACTACTAATTTGCAGTTTTTATAATTTCTGTAATTACTACTAATTATAATTTTATTAATTAAAGTGTAAAAACATAGATTATGTTAGCAATTAGTGGTTTAATTGTTTTGGAAACCTAAAACTCTTGATAGGTATTCAGCATTTGAACGCAGGGAAAAAAAATCATAAAAATCCGATTTAAATAAAAAAAATCTGATTTAAATAAAAAAAATCAGATTTAAAAAAAAAATGATTTTTTTACACCCTAATATGCAATGATATTTTAAATTATTTAACATAAATTTAAGTTGTAAAAAGCAACCTTTTTTATATGCTCTTTCTCAGTTAGCTACATTTTACAGAACGAATAAAAATGTTTACATTATAAGATACATAATAATAACAATAAAACAGTTCACTGCAGTTTATGAGTCTAATTTAGCCACCCAACAAGTCATTATCTTCATCACAGGATTTTCGAGATTAAATACATTATTATTTAAAGAGATTTATGGCTAAGTTGAAAAGTTATAATCTTTATGTAACTGAAAAAATTAGTTTATTTTTTGCACATTTATTCATGTCCATCAAGTTATCTGTATCTGTCTTAGGCAAGGATCAGGTTGCATCAAATTCAGACTCGAAACCGAAAATTCTGCTTTAAGTCGACCCAAAAATCAATCCTAACTCAACAACAACAAAAATTAATCAACCTAAAACTCGACCCGAACCAGAAGTTAAAAAAAAAAAAAATTATATTTTACTACAATTATGCAAAAGTAGTTACAATTATATCTCTAAAATCAATTTTATCTTCTTTGCATAAAAATGAATTTTTCTTTTTCTTTTTATAAATTATTCAGCATTTTTTTTTGAAAAATCAGATTAACCTGAACCCGACCAAAAAGAGTCAAAAGCTAATATGAAATGGGCTCAAACCGAAAACATTTAAAGTCCACACAACCAAACATAACCTAAAAAAAGAAACATTTTCCTGTTTTTTTTTTTTTTTTTTTTTTTTTGATTCATTGACTTTAAGGAGGCCAAATCGTGGGTCAGGTGAAGTAAAATTAGGTTATCTGACCCGATCTATGTTATGCTAGTCAATCTGCAGCAAACAAGCTTATTTGTGACCTAAACAATGCCGAACAAAACCAACTATCTATCTTGGGAAAAAATAGTAACTCTAAAAATATGCAAATTTTGCATTTACAAAGAAAATACCGTAAGTATAATAATCCAAAAACATGAAAGTAAATTATAGCATTTACTTACTTTTAACCAAACAAAAATTTGCCACAAGCTCCCCCCTATGACCATGCAATGTTATTTAAGTTTAATAAGAGTTTTAGTTTAACACATTCAGTTAATTATCTCTCCCCAGTTATATTGGACTGATAGATATATTATTGAACTTTTATCTGAGTAATGATTTCACTAGACATTTAAATCCCAGGTGCCTAGGACTCAGACACTTCTAAAAATCTGGGTCCTCCTTTTAGAAATAAGCGCTAAGATGTTATATATATTCTCGCAGCAGCCATCTTGGATTTCCTGGCGCTTATCAATAAGGCAACCCCGATGAGTTACGTGTTCTGGCAACCCCGTTAAGCCTAACATGCGCATAAATCACTGCTTGGTGAACATCACATTTACTACTTGGCAGAAAAGGTGTTTTCACGGCAAGAAAAAATCCAAGATGGCGGCCGCGGGAATATATAACTTCCGTTTCGAAATAAGACCTATTCAATGTATTTAATACAAAATATGTCTCTTTTGCATTCTTTCAAAGGAAAATTATGCATCCCTATTCCAATTCTTTCCTTAAATGATGCACTACAGTGCATTCCCGGCATCACTGAGTAATATATGATGAAAACTTTTTCATTAGTAAAATGTGCATATAATTAAAAACATAATATTTCTGAAAAAAGTGATTAAGAAAGAAAAAATAACATTTCAGTTACATCACAGTACAATTTACCTTAGCAAAGTAGAAATCTTTTACCAATCAAGCATTTTAAGTCAAACAGTGACAAAATAAGTCATGATTACATTTTTTTAAAAATTTCTGAAATCTGAAATATTTTATAAATCATCAACACATTGATTGCCAAATATTGCTCCATCGCAATTATTTGTGTTGCATTAATTCTTTTTAAAATATAAATCTTTCACTCACTTCATTTAAAATATACATATTAAATACATCCCTTTCATTTTTTTTTTCATTTTAAGTACATACTACATATTACATACATTTAAAATACAAGCCTTTACTCAGTTTAAATTTTTTAAAGAGGGAGGCGCATATCTTAAACGAAAATATTTTACTTCAAGATCAAAGCATAGTTTCTAATTTACTACACATGCAAAAAATAAAAGCTCTATTGGCGAGGTTTGCACCTAACTAATATAAAACTACCAAATTTCATTTCATGAAAAAGATCCCTTCATCGAGACATTTCAGGCATGATAGACGATACATTCATTTTCAGGCTAAAGGGGTATCCCCACCAAGAAATTTGACATTTCAGACTGCATCAACCATCACAGGACATATCGCTCACCCGCAAGAAAAGAGACATCTCACAAAAATTCATTCTGCATTTTATTCCACAAATAGGTCTGTCATAGGTATTACTTGCTACACAAAAAGTTTCATAAGTGAAGTTATACGGAACATTACTTTATTATGCCGTATGTCCATTTGTGATCACAGAGGAGGGGTGGATTGTGCGAGGAGGTAAAATTACCCAATCCTTCAAACCTCATCCTACATCTTCATTCTTAAGGATGCTTTTATGTAGCTTTTTATTCCTGCATACAGAGCTAAGTACTATAATTTCATGTTACAGTAATATCATGCAAATTTTCTTTTGCCTCTCCTGTGAAATTTACTTTTGTCAAGATGAGTCTCTTTAATTGCGGGTGAGCGATATGAAAAAAATAATATAAAATAAAATAAAAAGAAAGAAATCAGAAATTGCACAAAAGCTAAAGTAACCTGTCAGATTTGATTCAAATAGAAAAAATCAGCATTATAAATGAACACTTTAAGCTAATTTGTAAATATGTGAAATTTCATTAATGGCCATTATTTTATTTAAAAGAGCTAAACAAAAACTTGTTAAATTTTCTGTTAGTATCAATAAATTTTTTTTTAAAATATATAACCATTCGCTGCATGGTAAAATAAACTGTATTTGAAAGAGTAGGTAGCACTTAAAATAAATATGGAATGGATCATAATAAAAGGTTGAAAGAAAAACTGTTGTGCTCAGATCTGTATAAAACGAAAAACTTTCTGCGCACATAAATATTGGGTCGAAAACTTTCTGCAAATTAATTTAATGTTTAATAAAATAACGTGTTATATTATTTTAACGATATGAATTAAAAGCAGTAGTTTTAAAATAATTACCATTTAAATTAAAAATTAATATTAATTACAGAATAATTATGTTGGTTAAAAATATAAACCTAAAAACCCATGATAAGAAGTGAATTTTTATCAATTATTTTGTCAATGCATTTAGAAACAGCCCAATCCTTGTATTGTGATTTCTTCACACAAAAGCCAGTGACTCTGTTCACACAAATAATTTGACATTGCATCTGAAACAACCGAATCATATTTTGTAAGGAGAGGTCCATTCATAGATCATCATTAAAGAAACCAATGAGTTTTTATTGCAGCCCTTTGACGAAATTCCCATTTTTTTACGATCCTTTGACGAAATTCGCATTTTTTCGTGATTTTTTGACGAAATTCTCCTTTTTTTTGCGATCCTTTGACGAAATTCCCATTTTTTCTGCTATCCTTTGACGAAATCGGTTTTTCTTCTGCGATCTCTTGACGAAATTCACATTTTTCCACGGCACTTTGACAAAATTCACATTTTTCGCAGCACTTTGATGAAATTCGCGTTTTCTTTCACGATCTTTTGACTAAATTCGCGTTTTTTCGAGATCTTTTGACAAAATTTGCTTTTTTCTGTGCTTCTTTGATGAAATTCGCTTTTTTCGCCATCTTTTGACGAAATTTGCATATCTTTTGTGATCTTTTGACAAAATTCGTGTGTTTTCCGCTATGCTTTTATGAAATTTGCATTTTTTTCTGCGATTCTCTGACGAAATTAATTTTTTTTTCATGATTCTTTGAAGAAATTAGTGTTTTTTCCGCAGTCCTTTGACGAAATTCGCATTTTTTTCCTGCGAACGATTGACGAAATTGGTTTATTTTTGCTGACCATTTGTTGTAATTCGCAATATATTTCAGCGATATTTTTTTTATGTCTTAATTTTTGGACTGATAGCCGATTTTTTTCAATTTTCGGAACCGAATGCCTTAAATTTTCATAAAATTTAGAGCAGAATCACTCTTGGCAAACAATAAATACATGATACCTAAAATTGGAGAATATTTTTAATTTTTCGGTATTTAAAAAAAAAAAGTTACAAGGACAAAAATTACATTTTTTTCTAAAAAACTTTCTGCAAAGTTCCAAATTTTGCAGAAAATTTTCTGCGCACGGCGTGCGTCTATATCATACAACTCTGGTTGTGCTAAACCACTCCCTCTAAATATGCCAACTGTTTACTATATTTTTTCCTCCATGCTAATAGACCATCTGTTTTACCCAATAACTCTCCTGCTGAAAAAGTCTCTTTTTTTCTACTATATCTTCATATTAATTTAATCTAGTGTTAGTGTCATAGTTATTATTCTATTCACTTGCAATCTCATAAAAAAAGAGATTTTTTTCTGTTGTCTTCATATTTGGATTATCTATATCGACATCACTAATAATGTTTTCATGCTGTATTTTTTCTTTTTTTAGGTGAATTTTGGAGATTGGTCTTCATGCAGGATGGCTACAGAAATTCTGAAAAAAAAAGTCCCCTGATTTTTACCCGACTATGCATTTCCCCAATTTCCTTTATTGATGATACACATACAGTATTTTTTAATGTATGCTGCTTCCTTGGATAACACAGTTATCTAGCTTGCTAATATCTCATTTGGGAGGAAAAAAATAAAAATTGCACGATAGCATCCCATTATTGTTTTAAATATTGCATGTTTGTTGATGGATCAGTCTTATTGGCAATTCATAGACTCCCTGATTTTTTCCAGATTTCCAGAATCTGTAGCCACCATGTCATGTATCAGTTCTTAGCTTTATTTTTTAAACCTTTTTCAATTCCACATTTATATTTTTCGGTGAAAAAAGACAATTTAAATCGAGGACCAATAACAGTTGCGACAGTATAATGAAAATGTTCTTGGATTTCGGTTTCAGTAGCACCTGCTGATTCTCATTTGCCTTATTTTCATTTTTCACAAATAAGAATCCTTTTTCTAATTCACTTTTTAATAATCCTTTCATTGGACCACAACAAAAATCATTGGAACTTTTTTCCCCCCAAAAATGTAGTTAAGTAATGTTTTAATTGATGGAATTATTTCTAATATGATCTATTCATTTGAACTCTTCAAACTTGTAATTACTCTGAATGGCAATAACAATTTCAGGCATAGATGCCGTATGTTCCCTCAGCTGTTGTTGTTTTGAATTGTTTGGTGATTTTTTGTTGGCATGTTGGCGGTGTTTAGGGATATGACAAACTCGATATGGAAACCCCGTGTGACGTATGTGTTGTGACATGTCGTGTTCTGGGAACCCCTGAGAAGCTTAGATTTTGTGGATGTATCGATGTATTTTGATTTTGTGTTCTATGGTTGTCTTTTTATTTTTGTTAAATTTATTGGATGTATTTCATTGACTATAGTTTCTGTAGTCCGTTTAAACGCTCTTGCTGAAGTAATTAAGAAATATGAGGAAATTTTGACAAGAAAGGGAGGTTTGTTTATAGCGTGTCAATGCGTATTAAGCCTATTTTGGAAAATGACGTCGGTGTTATATTTTGTGCTGTAGGTTTCAAGAAAGCAGATGTCTGTTAAGGTATGTTGATAATTTTATGTATATTTCGTTGCTTTAAGAGTTTTTTACATTTTGAGATTGCTACAAAACGAGAAATGACGAATTTTGAGAATGCTATACCGCGAAAAATGCTGAATTCGGCGATGTTTTTTTTTTGGTAAATGAGCGCGAAGCGCTCATACAACTATTGCTGATTGCCACTTTAGCGAGATTCGTTTTTTAGGTATATTTTGCTGCTTTAAGAGTCTTTTACATTTTGAGATTGCTACAAGACGAGAACTGCTGAATTTTGAGAATGCTATATCATGAGAAATGCTGAATTCGGCGATTTTTTTTCCCAGTAAATGTGCGCTAAGCGCTCATACAAGGATTACTGATTGCCAGTTTAGCGAATTTTGTTTATTATTTACATTTTATTTTCGTTAAGCCAAACATGCGTATAAACCAGTGCTTGGCGGCATTTACTACTTGGCAGAAAAGGGTTTTCACGCCAAGAATTCCAAGATGGCGGCCGGGGGGAACTTATGACATCTGTTCCCAATTTCATTACACTTTCCAGTATTGCCACTGAACTGCGATTAATTTTTTTTATCTCACTTCCAGTAGCTTAAAGGTGAAGAGCAGAGTTTCCCTCAGGTTTAAAAAAGGGCAGGGTGCTGTTTGTGGGAAAATGGCACTTTTAGATTCCGAAGGGCATGTTTTGGATTCTTAAGGGCATTTCTTGAAATTTTTAAAAGCATTCTTTCGATTTTTAAAACTACTTTTTAACATTTAATAGATAGAAAACTGTTTTAAAGACAGCAATGAGTCAATTTTTACTATGCATGTAAATTTTTTAATAAACAAAGGAGTAAAGGCACTTTTTTCAGATGGGGGCAACAAGGGAGCTAATTTTTTTAATGAGGGGCAAGAGGGGTGCTTTTTTGTAAATCTAAGGGCAGGCAGGGTGCAGCACCCTCCTGAAACTGTCTGGGGGAAACTCTGGAAGTGTCTCTTAATTTATGCAACCTTTACAACATATTATATTTTGAGTTCCATCTTATGGCTAATTGGAGTTAAACTTACACTTATGACGAATTTTTTTGGATTCATAGACAAATGCAACTCAACGTTTTCAAAATTTGAGCATGCACCTATGGAGTGGTTAAAATGTCCCACGATGTTTTTAGCTATAGCTAACATGTCAGAAATAGCATGTTGGATGTTGGTATGATAAACCCGATTTTATCATAAGCTGCACATTGTGAATAGTGCAAGCTACACTTTTAGCATCAGCCTTTTGCATTATTCAATGAATCGTTGCAGCAATCAATAACCATTTTTGATAGACAGATTTCAGGTATCAGAATGAGTTGGATAAATTGAAGAATCAGTTTTAATTTCACATTCATTAATTTTACTTTTTGTGTAAATCATTTTTTTTCCATTAAAAACTTACTACTGTTTTAAATTCTTTGAATTTTCAAAAATTGTCTTTAAAAGGTGTACAATTAAATTTCACAGTTAGTTAATTTAAATTTTTTTAAAGTTAATTAAAAATACATATATCAATATGCTCAAGAAATATGTTTATAATAGGTATATAACACAGACACATTACGCTTAAGCTCACTTCCTGTGTGCAGCAATAGTTCTTTCTTACACAGAACTACTCGGTGCATGGAACAGATGTGTTATTATCCCGGTGTCCGCCATCTTGGATTTTTTTCTTGGCTTGAATTAAAAAAATTTTTATTGATAGTTATAATTATTATATACCAGTTTTTTCAATATTATATTAACCTATCAACAATATTTAACCATTGGCGAAATTACTACTTGGCGGAAAAGGAGTTTTCATGCATGAAAAAAATCCAAGATGGTCGACCCCGGGATAATAACACATCTAATCCCGGTGCACTCCTATAACATACTTACATTCCAGAGTTTACAAAGTCTAGAATTCTTTAATCAATTCAGAGAATTAAAAACAAGAAATTAAGGAGTTTACTTCAAATTCAAAGTGAACTCTGACACAGAAGATTACACGGCACATTTAAAAAAAAAATTATTCTTATTCGCAGTAAACGCTTTGTACTATATAATTTCAAACGAATGCAAAGGATAGTATGACCCTAATAAAGTAATCATAATAAATAAATAAATAAATATTGCAAACACTTTCCCGCATATAAAAGACTCGAATGACAAAAATAAAAAAAAATTGAATGATGTACATTGTGTCAATAAAACTTACGCAAGAAATCAAAAAAATATTTTGGTATGGTACTATGCGGCGATTTGTATTCACGAATGTATCGCTCAAACTTAATGGTTACAACTTTCAATACTATAGTTTGTAACGATAGTACTTCCTTAAAGAAGGGTCGTTTAGTTGCGAAGTAAAAAACATTATCATCCATCGTTTAAAACAACATTAATTGTTTTACTCCAAAACCGAAGGAACAGAAAAATCTCAATATTTACGTCTGACAAAATATACTATCATAGTGTTGCCAGTTTTAAAGCATAAAAATTGTTATTGCATTTACTGAATTCAAGCGCTTAAAGTGCTGTCTGGTGGAGAAATTATGTAAGTAAACATCGCTGCAAGTAAACATCGAGCGTGTTCAGAAGTGCACTTCGCGCCGCGCGCGCGCTCAGAAGTTTATGCCATGGAGTAGGTGTTATCGAAGAAAGGAATTTTAACATAATTCAATTATTTCATTATTTTTATGGTTCAAAAAAGGTAAAACCAACGACTATATTTCTTTATTCTTCCAAAACATGGTTTTCGTAACAGAATACATGCCTATGTTCACTCAGATAAAATCTAAAATAGTCGGGAAAAACATCACGTGACCTTCTTTATCTACTTTAGCCCATTTGGCATTTAAAATTAGTTAACCAACCGCACACAAACTCCGCGCGAGCTGCTCAAAAAAATTGTGTGGGCGATTTGATCACGTGATTGTGCGTTTTCTGCTTATGTGTTATTGGTTGTGCTTTGTTTGGTAGGTTGATTGATACAATTTAAGAATTCAACTGGTGATCTAAAAATTTTAACTTTTTAACAATTTTCTTTTTATTTATTTAAAAATGATTTATCAGTTGATTTATATCTTCCGTGATAAATAAAATGCTGTTAGTAAACCAAGATTGCGATATCAACATATGAGATTTGTTTGTAATCTACTATACTGGATGGATTTCAATGGAATTTGCACTGTTAGTTAGACAGTTTTTCAGAGAAGGTTTTAATATATATATTTCTTATTTTGTGATTGCATATTTCAATACCGTGTGGATAACAGACCAAAATACATCATACAACATGAGAAATAAATGGCATTCAAAATTCTGTTAGTATAAGCAAAATACTTATTTATACTTTCAGTAGAAAATTTATAAACATTCTAATCATACTTTATTCACTACAAAACTAGACAGCAGACCTATATATTTTATCTCTTTAAAAAATATATGTACAGGTATTTTTAGTTAAAATAATCTACAACTATTACATTTTATTTTTATAATGTTCAAAGTAAAATATGATTTCCAGCCTAGTCTTGATAAAAATTCATTTGCATAAAAATTGCTTGATAAAAATTCATTTCAACCGCCGCGGCGAGCGGCCCATCTTCGTCCGCAACCCTTTATTCTTCTACTCTACTCCGACTCTTTTGCGGAAGCAAGATTCCCAGGAGCCCAGCCACGTCCCGAATGAAAGACTCTCTAGCGAAAGCCAGATTGAAAAAAAAAAAAAAATCGGCGGCGGTTGGGGGTGGGCGGGGGGGTCAACCGCCGCGGCGAGCGGCCCATCTTCGTCCGCAACCCTTTATTCTTCTACTCTACTCCGACTCTTTTGCGGAAGCAAGATTCCCAGGAGCCCAGCCACGTCCCGAATGAAAGACTCTAAAGTACTCAAAAAAAAAAAAAAAAAAAAAAAAACAAGGAATTATCCTACGTGCGATATATATTATTTTTTCATTTGGATTTGCTTAATGTTTATATCATACTTAGAAACGAAACTTTGAATATTTAAAAGGTGTTCAGATGTAAAACTTTCATCTCGAAATACCTCATTTTCTCACATTTAAATAAGTATTTTATTATTATAATAAAAATACACGTGCCTCTGTATAATAAAAATAAAAAATATATCTTCATCAAAAATATCTTATTCATTATGAAAAATATAAGACAACCAATAAAAAATTGCGACACAATGTGCGATCGGGAGGATTCGAACCCAAAATCCCTGGTCTCGAGTTCACTGCCTTATCCATTCGGCCATCTAGCACACATCGCTTCTGCATCAAAATATCTTTATAATTAGCACCTTAATTAATCAAATCCATGATCTGTTCCTGAACACACTACGTGTCTACCTGTACACTACATGAACACACCACATCCATGATATGGACCCACTCCATGTTCCTGACTCCTGAGCTCGCGCGCGCTGCGCGCGTGCTTCTTGAACACACTCATTGTGAAGCTCATTTCTTTACGTGTATTTTTAAGTTTACATTAAATAGTTAAATAGTGATTTTGATAACAAATAGTTTTCACATATTACGTCACACTATAACAACCGAGGCTAACGAAAAAAGGCAGGCTACCGCGGTGGGTCCGATTCTTCTTTTTTTACGGACCGCTGGAGTCACGTGATGCTCGAATGCACCAATGAAGGTGTGCGAAAAGAGCATCACGTGACTCCAGCAGTCTGTAAAAAAAGAAGAATCGGACCTACCGCGGTAGCCTGTCTTTCTCGTTAGCCTCGAAAACAACCGAGGCTAACGAAACAGATAGGCTACCGCGGTGCACTGTTAAAAATATGCAGCAATTGCTGCATAGTCACTCCACCACTTTTATAGAATGTTTCTGTTCTGACCAATGAGAATGCCCCATAATATAGTCAAGTTACAGTTTCCTATAAAAGCGATGGAGTGACGATGCAGCAAATGCCCCAGATTTTTAACAGTGTGGGTCTGATTCTTCATTTTTAACAGACCGCTGGGGTCACGTGATACTCGAATGCACCAATGGACGTCACGTGACTCAAGCGGTCTGTAAAAAAAGAAGAATCGGACCTACCACGGTAGCCAGTCTTTCTCGTTAGCCTCGATAACAACGAACTTGAAAACCTGGTGGGAATTTTGTTTCTGTTTTTTATAGATTTTGATTGTCGGTTGGCTTTATAAAAAACGGAGTGCCTAAAATTTTATTTTCAAATTTATTTCCCATTTTATCAAATCAGACAGCCTAACTGTTAAAAATATCGTGAAAAATTACCTCTGTTTTTAAAGACTATCTATTTTCTGACAAATGAGAACGGTACATAAACGACTGTGGAGCGTTCTCATTGGTCAGAAAATAGATTATATTTAAAAACAGAGGTAATTTTTCACAATATTTTTAACAGTGAGATATTAGAGAGACGACATACGGGATATAACATTTGATTAGTTGAGACGATTCTGGACAAACACGAATCGACAAGCATCTTTGCGAGCCTGTCTTTGGCCGAGATCCAGATAGACTTTGCGCTGTTTGCGAGATTGCGAACAGTTCGCAGGGGCGGGGTTTCGCCAAGTTGAATCAAAATTGAAGTCCAGCCCACCTCAAAATAGCCAGAAATAACTTGCGAGATCACGTGACATGAAGCTTGGACCAATCAAATGCCTAGAAATGGGGTTTGATACAAGCGATAGACACCAAAGATGGAAGAGGGGAAAAATGTCAACATCTCTCGAGTTGAAGGTTGAACACCGAACTAAACAGTCAATTAAAAAAATAAAACTGATTTTTGATTGGATTAATTATTATTTTATTTAATCGGATGTTTAAAAAATTCCCTGCAAAGTTGATTACACATTCATAACGTTCGTATCTAGCATCACGTTGAAAACTCGAAATTTTGGAAAGCTGAAGTAGTAAGTATTGCTTCTACATTTTAACAACATCACCCTGTTTTAACTTCTGTAATGAAAATAAAATGTTGTTCGTTGTATTTTATGAGATTAGCCAGTATAGTATTTATCTGTATAGTTTCCCCCCATTTTACAATTATGTTTTCAATAGGTTAGCTTCTGTTTCTTTCAGTGTTGGCAAGTTTTTGACGCATGACGGTTTTTACCGGATTTTACCATGGTTTTTACCGTTATGTCAAAAGGTCGAAAACTGTCAAAAACCTATTTTTTAGTTGTAGTTTGTTTTTACATTATCTTTTTTCATTCTGTCTTTAGTATTAAGTTGTTTTACATGAAATATTCAATATTGAAAAGACTCTGAAGTATATTATGTATCCGAGAAAAACAAAAAAGAATTGCATTAAAATAATACATATACATCTCTGTTAGCAGATCTCTATAATAATCTTAAGCTATTTGGCATATTCTGTAAAAATTAGATTTTTTAAAGAAATTCTATAACCCATAAGTGTAAGATTAAAAAATGTGTATAATTTCAGCATTAATTATTACACTCTTTAAAACTAAATAGCTTTCTCAGAAATTTCCTCAGAAGTAAGATTTCTTAAAGTGTTAAATCAAAATTGTTCATTGATTATTTTTATTTCTATATAGCAAAACTTGATTTATATAAATAAATGAAATAAAATATATTTTAATAGTTGAGAATTACATACATCTTTTGGAAGAAAGGAATAAGACTTGTTCTTCAAAGTTAAATCTTGTAGATTAAAATTGCAAATCCATATTAAACTTTAAACCATGTGAAAACTCAATTTTTAACTATGTATTTTTGTTAAGTAGTTTATTATTTGTTAAGTAATTTAATTATTTCCTTAAAATAAATAAATAATTAAATATTACTTTAAAGCAGAAATGTAGATCCATTAATTAAAAAGTTAACTGCATTAAAAAATAAATAAAACATTTAAGAATCTCTCTAAATTTAATAATAATTTAAGAAAAATTTTAACGGTGAAAGATTTTTACTCATACAGTCATATGTATGTAATAAAAATATGCAATGCGTTATTTCTTTCAGTTCACTTTAAATAATGCCTAAATAATTTTAAGTAAAATGTATACAGGAACAGGACATTATATTCTGATTTTTCTTAAATATTGTTTTGTTATGTGTTAAATTTTAAGTCTAAGAGTTTTCACCTGTAATCAGGTCCTACATGTTTGTATAAAAAAATTATTAATTTAAAATTTTAAGATTCTGCTTATTCAAGTGAAAATGAAAATATATGCATTTTAAAATATTATATCTAAGAATATTCAAATTTATTCAATGGCCACAGTCCATGCTTGACATCTATTGTCATACCATATAACAGCATTTTTGCATCTCTAAAATAATTTAAAAGTATTTTATTAAAAATGTATGTAGAATGTTATTTAATAATTATAATAACCTTTTATTATTATATAATATTAATGTTCATTGCAGTTAGTAGAATCTATATTAGTGGAGATTATGACAAATATTGTTATTTCCTTTTACTTTTGTATTTAAATTTTTCCCATTTAGGAAATGCTCTTCTTTTAAATAAATTTAATAAAGTAATTGTGAATAATAATAACAAGAACAACAAGAAAAAATTAATCTAGAAATGTACTGTATGCTACACTTACACTATAAATTGGAGGAAAATCTCAAATGATAGATTTTTGACGGAATAAACCGGTAAAAACACTGTTTTTACCACTGTCATGTCAAAAACCCAACCCTGGTTTCTTTTTGGCTGACATTTTTTTATTATGGGGTATGAAACTACTGTTTGCTTTTGCCATTATGTCTTTATCATGTTCTTATGTGAAAATTTTTTATGCTAAAAAGTTGGTCTAAATTAGAGACGCGACGATTAATCGGCCCATTTGCCGAATTTCAAGTGCATTATTGCAGTGTTGATTTCAGGGGGTGGCCCGGGGGGTACATTAAAATCTGAGATTTTGTGTTTTCAATGGTCAAAAAGTGCAACCCCGCCCGGAGCCACAGAAATCTCTTCCGGAGAAAAGTGTGTGAATTCAACACGGCCGAATAATACTGTAAGAAATGTTTTTTGGTTATATTTTGTTTTGGGAGTAATAGAAAACTTTGAAATTTATATACTAATAGCCATTTCTAAAATTAGTACTATTACAGTAAAATTTTTTAATTTGACAAGTTATTTTATCATGTATTTAGTGTATATGTGCCAGTATAGGACCCCTTCAATATTTTTGTTTTATAAAAAAAATAACCAATAAAAATTTAGCTTTTATTATTTTTTTCATAACTCCCCCTTGCATATTTTATAATCTTGCATTATTGGTGACACTCATAATCAAACCAATCAGGAGGCAGAAAATAATGTTTTGAAGTTCCACTGTTTTTCAGTGAAAATCTTTAATGAAGATGCTAAGAGCTTCATTTTAAATAAGTTTATTATATTCTTTATTGCAAAATTTGCAGCAATTTTTTTTGGTAGTAATAATAGATAACTTTGAATTTCATATACTAACAGCCATTTCTAAAATTGGTACTACTTAGTTATCCCGTCGACCAATTGGCATAATTTTTATTTAAATAATAAAAGAACAATAAAAATAGTATAACATTAATAAATACAAATAAAACGTCGGAATAAAAATCATTTGATGGTGTAAACACGTCTAACCTCCCTAAAGTCAAGTGAATGTGACATTTACGATCAACCATTATTGACAGGGATGGGGAAATACATCATTTTACTCGCCACTAGTGAGTAGATTTCCTGACAGGGTGAGTGAATTTTTAGGCAATCTTTGAAAAACTGCAGACTATACAAGATATGCCAAAAACTTTTTTATTCTAATTGTTGGCTATATTTTTCGAATTTACCGCAATGTAAACATGGTACTAAGTTCTACCTTATACTAAACTTTCTTTTATTTCTCTTATACTGTACCTTAAGTCTTGTTGGCTGGTAGAGTAAATCCTTGGTGAGTAGGATTTTCTAAAAATTCCCCACCCCTGATTATTGACATTTAATCTTATAGTTTGACGATAGATTTTTGGTCGACGGGATAACCAAGTAGTACCCTAAAATTTTATTTAGGGTAGATGCTCCAGTTGTGGCCACTGTACCAGTTGTGGCCACATTGGATAAGTTTGTCCAATATTTAAGCTGTGAATTGATGCAGACAAATAATATGCATTTTTACACCTTAAGCAAACACCCTTTTATCATTTACAATCTCATTTGTTTATTTTTTGATAAAATGTGACTTTCAAAAAAAAAATAAATGTGTGAAACTG
The DNA here is from genome assembly GCA_963932465.1 of Maratus speciosus. Taxonomy (NCBI): domain Eukaryota; kingdom Metazoa; phylum Arthropoda; class Arachnida; order Araneae; family Salticidae; genus Maratus; species Maratus speciosus. Next base: position 453,371,908 of record OZ010786.1, on the reverse strand, counting down.
TAGTGTGTGCTCACATGTATTAAGATTTTTGCTTAGCTGTCAAGTTTTCCAAATCTTTCAATATTAGTCACTTATTGGGTTCTGTTTGTCCTGAAACAAATTACTATTAGGTTTTATGAGGTAAGCTTCCTCTCTAATGCAATTTCACATTTAAATTAATTATTTTAACAGTTTAATGGGGGGTGGCCAAAACTGGTGCTTTAAATTTGTTATATGTACCAGTTGTGGCCATGGTAGTTGGAAGTGGCAAAAAAGGTACAACATATGTTCCACTTTTGGTCACATGATTCCTTATAGTGAGAATTTTAGCCATTAAATAAATTTTAAGAACATCAGGATAAAACAAAATCAATTTAGTTTTGTTTTATATGTAATAACTTCAATAATAAAAAAAGCAAGGCTAATAGCAGTTCTATCAAAGAGATTTTGTTTTCTCTGTCCAATAGATAATTTACTTTAGAAAGGACACTGTGCTAGTAACTAAAGAATGATATATTGCTAAAGAAAATATAGTATATTGTGTTTAGTATTGATAAAACCAAAGGGGAGGGGCTATATGTCCTATATGATAAATAAATTAAAACAAATTTTGAAAGATTTTACAAATTATAAATTAAAAAGTTCAATAAAATTACAGCATGATTTCTTGTATTTTTCATAAAGAAATGAAGAAGTTTCATAATTTTTGCCAGATTTCGGGCAAACGGATTTAGAAATACTAAATATTGCGAAAATCTTAACTAGAGATATCTAAGTACAAGCAAGAATGCATTTCCCATTATTTAAAAAGAACAGCGTTCATTTTACCAAGTTTAAAAAACACAGAATTCTGTGCTCTTAAAAAATGGCCTAGAGAGAACACTGTTCTAGGATAAGAAGTAAAATTAAGGCCATTCAGAATGTATAATGCCAGCACTACAAGCTAGCAAAGTTTTGGAGCACCAGAAATATAACTCTTTGGTGACGATTCACGTCTTTTAATCAATCCACAATCCATTGGATAATTATAAAACTGATTTAAATAGTTAATCTTGATGTCCTACAGGCACTGTTGTCTGTTTTATGAATCAAATTAAATATATTTTTTGTTTTTTTAATTGAAATTTTCAGTTAAAATCAACATAAGTACATTTTACTTGATGTTTTTATCAATTCATAAAAAAAAATTGCAAAATTCTTTAAATATACTTACAAATATATGTGTGGTAAAATAGATGTTGCATAAAAATGCTTTATTTTTACTTATTATCAATTAAAATGTTTGTTAAACTACATGATATTGGAGTGGCCACAACTGGTGCATAGAGATGGCCAAAACTGGTGCAGGGGTGGCCACAACTGGTACAAATTGATATAAATTATTTAATGAGTTATTACTCACAATCTAAAATATTCTGTAGAAAATCATTATAATTCACAGAAAGACAATTAAATTTGCTAAATAATGATGTTATTATGATTTAATATGCTTCAATCGGTCAATAACTGTAAAATTTCTATTTCAAATTTTCTCTAAAGGTGGCCACAACTAGAGCATCTACCCTATTAAGTTTTTAAGATGGATGTCCATTACTGGGCTGAATAATTAGTCATATTTATGTAGGGTGTCAATGATTTAAATCAGTTGATTTAAATAAGCGATTTAAATCATGATTTTGATCAAGTGATTTTTTTAAAAAAATCATTGATTAAAATCAGAAATTTTCCAAATGTTTAAAATGACATAAGAAAGTATTCAAATCTAAGATGAACATAATTTGGAAAGTTTCTACAAGTATTGTGACTTATGAATACATAAAACAAAGCTTTAAATAATTGTTTCTAAGTGTAATTCCTGAGTATTGTGAAAAATTTAAGTGCAGTAAGTTTGTAAAAAGAATTGTTTTTATCTAACAAACATAAAAAGCATTTAATTTTAAAATGATATTTAAATCTAATATAACTTACAATGTCCTAATTTCCTTTTAATAGTCAAGTTATTCTTTCTTTTATATATAATAAACATAGCAATACAGTGTCAATGATTTTAATCAATTGATTTAAATCAGATGATAAAATCACATATTTTCTGATTTTTTAAAATAGTGTGAAAAAGCATTATAATCAGTAACGAAAATGATCAGTAATTCACTTGTAAAAAATGTAATATTTGTTATTGTTAATTATAACAATATTAAACTGTGTAAAAAGAAGTATTATACATTTAAAAAACATCTGACTAAATGTTAAATAACTTCAAAAACATTATAACATTTAGTAACTATTCAAATATTTTAATGTTGTGGGGAAAAAATCTGATTTAAATTTCAAAAGTACAATTTTTGTAATCTATTTATAAATTATGTGTGAGTTTGCTGTATATATTGCTACAAATTTTGATCAATTTGATATGCATACGCTTTAGAACCTGTGTAAAATTACTGGCTGCTTTATGAATTTATCAAATTATTATTTATCACATTTTTTCAACCACTTTTTCAAAAATGTAGATTGTGTTCTTAATTAAACAGTTGATTGTTTAATAATTGGTTTAATCTGTATCATCAATTTAAAATTAAATGCAATTTATCAATAACTTTAAAATATAAGCAGTATTTAATATTGGTTTACTTAATTATTGCAAAATATTAATGCACATAATGTTGTATGTCACTAAAGAAATTTTTAGTTTGCGGTTTTTTTGTAATTTCTACAATTACATAATTAAAATTTTATTAATTAAAGCAAAAAAAAAAAAAACATAGATTATGTTAGTAATTGAAAGGTTATTCATTTTTGAAATGCTTAATTTTTTGTAGATGTTTAATATTTTAACACAGGGAAAAAAAAAATTAAAAAATCTGATTTAAATCAAAAAAATCCGATTTTTTTGATTTTTTAAAAAAAATCATGATTTTTTTTACACCCTATATTTATGTATATATATGTATAGCACAAAATTAGCACTCGCCAGGTAACACTTAAAACGTGGTGATTAGCTTTATTGTCCTCACTCGCCAAACTCAATGGGTGCCACTCGCCAAATGCGATGGTTGAAACATCGATGCCAGGGAGGAAAGGGGTGAAATTAGTTCAGAATTTACGGCGTCCAGATCGGCGATTCCCGAACGTAAGAAAAGAAAGTAGCAGGGACGATTCTGTTCAGAAAATTTAAGGTATTCGGTTCCGAAAACTAAAAAAAAATCTGTCATCAGTCCAAAAATTCAGACATAAAAATATCGCTAATTTCGATATGGTTGCCGAAGAAAATCAATTTCGTCAATCGTTCGCAGAAAAAAATCGCCGATTCCGTCAAAGAATAACGAAAAAACGTGAATTTCACCCAAGGACCATGCAAAAGATGCGAATTTCGTCAAAAAAATCGTGGAAAAAAACGCAAATTTTGTAAAAGGATCACAAAAAAAAAAATCACAAAATTCTTCAAAATATCGCGGAAAAACACAAATTTTGTGAAAAAATCGCGGAAAAACTTAAATTTCGTGAAAAAAATCACGTTAAAAACGCAAATTTCGTGAAAAAAATCACGGATAAAACACAAATTTCGCAAAAAGATTGCGGATAAAACACGAATTTCGTGAAAAGATCGCGAAGAAATGCAAATTTCGTGAAAAGATCGCGGTAAAATCGGAAATTTCATGAAAAAAATCGCGGATAAAACACAAATTTCGCGAAATGATTGTGGATAAAATACAAATTTTATGAAAAGATCGCGAAAAAAAAGCAAATTTCATGAAAAGATCGCAGAAAAAACGCAATTTTCATCAAAAAATCATGGGAAAAACGCAAATATCGTGGTTAAAACGTGGATTTCATCAAAAGATCGAGGAAAAACGCGAATTCCTTCAAAAGATCGTGGAAAAAACACAGATTTCGTCCAATGATCGTGGCAAAAAAAACTCGGATTTCGTCCAAAGATTGCGAAAAAAACGTGAATTTCGTCAATTGATCGCGAAAAAAAAAGTGAAATTCGTTAAAAGGTTGCAGAAAAATGCCGGTGTGTAGTTAGTGTCGATGGGGGGGGGGGGGGGGGGGTCCACCTCTGCTGTAACCTTTCTTAAAATTTACTATGGATTTATTTCATTACAATTAATAGTAAAAATAAAATATTCAAGATTTTAATAAAATAATTCTTAAAATATATTTCAATTTCCTTGTCTCTTTTATACATTGCATTAAGTATGTGTAAAAATCTTCAAATATGTGCTTGACTTTGTGGAAGCAGTAATTTCTTGGTTATATGTTTCTATTACATATTAATGTTAGTTTTTTAGTATGGGTTATTCTCAGCAATAGTGCAAAAAGTGCTTCCCAGCCATATAAATGCTCTTAATTTTATTACATTTTTATTTATTTTTATTTTTATTAGAAGATCTAAACATAGTTTATTAGGGGCAGAAAGTAAAATTTAAAAATAAATAAATTTAATATTTAAAAATATAATATATATCATGCAAACATCATTCCCTCACCTTTCCCCCACCTGTACTACCATATTTTATTGCCTATTTCTTTACATCCAGAAATAAAAATAATTAAAAATACCCTAAGCAAAATAAAGTTCTTATTTGATACATTACAAAAAATAATAAAAATATTAATTTTTACCAGGGTTGGCACGGTTTAAACCAAGTGGTTTTAACCATGGTTTAAACCACGGTTTAAACCAATTGGTTTTTTTAGAAAAAATCTAATATAATATTTTCTCTTTTTTGTAATTTAATTGTTTTAAATCATAAATAGAAGTAATTTCTACTTTTAACACTTCATCTCAGCAGTCAACATGTGACATAATGAGTCTAGGTCACGTTTCTATGCATGTAGAATGACAATTAGCATGTGCTGATGAACATATCTGGTACCCTAAAGATTTTTCTTAAAACATGTGAAATTAGAAAAGATAAAATAGATAAATATTATTCAATATTTAGCATAAAATATTTTCACTTAAAAAATGCAGATTATTTACAGAAATTAATAACAAAATACAATGATCTTTAAGATTTTGGTTAAGTTGTAAAAGAAAATTTTCTGGATTGGGATTGGGGAAGATTATCCTTAAAGAATTTTAAAGAGTAACTTAAGATATCAAATTGAATAACACAGCTTGCAAAAATTGAGTGCTAGTTATAGCATTTCAAGAATACCAATCAATCTTTTCTGTTAGTTGCTGAATCTAATGACCAAATATGTTGACTTGGACACTTGGAGTTATCACTCATATAACAAAAAAATAACCAGAAGTATTTGGATATTAAAAAAAATAATAATAATAATAACCACAGAATAATATATTATATTAATGAAACTGCATCAAATGTTTATTGATTGATTATTATATTATTAATCAAAGGAATCTTCATATGATTTTCAAGGTATCAATGCTTCACTGTGTAGAGCAGTTGACTTTGAACATAAAACATAGCTGTTACTAATAATATTTAAATTAGAAATGATTTCAATTTTCTATATAATTGACTGTAATTATTTAATTTAAATTTTTAAAAGTTATATTACTTATATAATATCCAAAAAAGTTTATTTTATCAACAGATATGCATCTGTATACAATAGGAAATTACATTTAAAAAAACCCGGTTTAAACCAAAAAAACCTGGTTTAAACCAAATAAACCGGTTTTTTTGGTTTTTTACAAAAAAACCCGGTTTTTTTCCAACCCTGATTTTTACTATTATTATATAGTCTACTCAATCAATTATATGTTTCCCCATGTTAGACCATCATTCCCTCACACATTGCTATTATCTCAAATATCTACCACTAATGAGCAGTAGCAGTCTAGCATCCTTCACAGAGAAGAAGCTATTTTGAGCACTTGTCAGTCCAGCAACATAAATTGGTGGTGTAAGATTTTGTTAATTTTACAGAATTTTTTTTTAGTCAGTATATCCGGAAGCGTTTTTATTAGCAGTCATTCCCTCACACAGAATATTAATTTTTTTGTAAATATCAAAAATTTTAATTTTATCATACATTATATATTAAGTGTTTCTCTTAAAGGAAACAGTTTGGATTTCTTCATAATTTTGCATTTTCCCCCTACAACTAGTAAAAATGTCTTATTTCATCATTCCCTCACTTGTCATTCCCTCACATTTTTTATTTTATTTTTTCTACAAATTTTTATTTTATTTTTTTTGTTAAGTCAAATTTTTAAAACAATTTCTGTTGCTATTAAAATTTTCAATAATTGACTGATTTCTTACCATTTATCTAATTTTTATGAAAATTTACATATGCATCATTCAAGTCAGACTGCTGGCCAAATTTGCAAGTATTGTAGAGAACAACCCAGTATTTATATCGAATGGTAAGTTAAAGATATTAATAAATTACAATGTTGATAGTTAGAAAAAACACAATTTTGTATAGTGAAAAAATTTTGATTTTCCGAAAGAGGGTCGGTCCCAATTGCTTCGGATAATCGAGGTTCTACTGTATTTATTTTCTTGCACAATTTTTATGTTTTTGTTTGAGTAGCAATAGAAAACTTAGAATTTTATATACTAATGGCCATTTACTTTTAAGATTTTAAGAGTCCATTAAGGTCCATTACTGGGATGGTTAATTAGTCATTTTCCAGTAATGGACATCCCATGTAGACATTGCTAAAAATGCAATTTCAGCAATGTTTATAGTGCATAAAATATTTTGACTTAACTGCAAACCTAAATAATCAAATTTAATTTTTAAATTATACTTACCAAAATGTAATAAACCAGACTTGTATAAAACCAAAAACTTTCTGCGCACTTAAATATTGGGTCAAAAACTTTCTGCAAATTAATTCAATGTTTAGTGAAATAACGTGTTATATTACTTTGATGGTAAGAATTTTAATTTAAAAATTAATTAATATTAATTACAGCATAGTTATGTTGGCTAAAAAAATAGTAAAGCTATAAAATCCATGATAAGAAGGAGTGAATTCTTATCAGTTATTTTGTCAATGCATTTAGAAACAGCCCAATCCTTAATATTGTGACCTCTTGAAAAATGCAATAATGGACATTGCTTCTGAAACAACTGAATCACATTTTGTAAGGAGAGCTCCGTTCATAGGTAACATCATTAAAGAGACCGATAAGTTTTTATTGCGGCCCTTTGACGAAATTCTCGTTTTTTCCGCGATCATGTGGCGAAATTTCCATTTTTCCACGATTTTTTAACGACATTTGCATTTTTTTCGCAATGCTTTGATGAAATTCGCGCTTTTTTTGCGATCTTTTGACAAAATGTGCTTTTTTTCTCCAATCCTTTGACGAAATTTGCCTTTTTCGCAGTCGGTTGGCAAAATTCACGCTTTTTTCGCGGCGTTTTAACACGTTTTTTTTTTTTTTTTTTCTCGATCCTTTAACGAATTTTTTTTAATGCAGTTCTTTGACGAAATTTGCATTTTTTTCGCGATCTTTTGACAAAAATCAAGCTTTTTCCGATATGCTTTTAAGAAATTCTTTTTTTCCAGATCCTTTTTGGACGAAATTTCTTTTTTCTGCGATTCTTTGATGAAATTCGCTTTTTTTTTTTTTTTTTTTTTTTTTGCGTTCCTTTGACGATATTCACATTTTTTTCTGTGGTCTTTTGAGGAAATATGCGTGTGTGTTTTTTTTTTTCAGGATCCTTTGACGAAATGCACGCTTCTTTTGCGGCCCTTTTACCAAATTTGTGTTTTTTTTCGCGATCCTTTAACGAAATTAGTTTTTCTCCACGATTCTTTTACGAAATTTGCGTTTTTTTTCCCACGATCCTTTGACAAAATTCACGTTTATTCCGCTATGCTTTTACGAGATTCGTTTTACCTGTGCTTCTTTGACGTAATTTGGCAAACAATAAATAAATTGTACATAAAATTGGGGAACATTTTTAATTTTTCGGTATTTAAAAAAAAAAAAAAATACAAGAACAAAAATTACTTTTTTTTTTTCTAAGAAATTTTCCGCAAAGTTCTGAATTTTGTGGAAAATTTTCCGCGTGTGCGCGTGCGTCTATATTATTCAACTCTGGTAATAACACCAAAACTTTTATAGAAACAGATGTCGGCTGAATCCCAGAACAGCCGAGACACTTGGCATCGTTCAATTTGGCGAGGCTTTAAATGGATTTTTGTTGTTACCAGTTCGTTTCGTAAATTCTTTCCATGCCTACAGTGGTCTGATCTTGAATTTGGATCAGTTTAATATGGGATTGGTTGATTTGTTGTGTATTGGATAGTTACGCCTACCTGAAAACTTTTATTGACAATTAGCTCAGCTGTGTTTTGACAACTCAACTTCGCATGTTTTGTAATTTGTGTAGAAGGAAGACATTTTGTAATTGTAAAATTAAAATGACGGCAAGGCAAAAGTTTGTTATTGTTAATATTTGTTAATTTTTTTTTTGCTGTTTTTAGTTGTAAAATTTGAAAATTAAAGTAACTGTGTAATTCAGTTTGAAATTGTGAGTATTTGTTCTTTTTTTTTTTTTTTTTTTTGCTAGAAAGTTAAATGAAGTTTACTGACGACTGCAAATTTACGAAATTATGGCGATTCAACATTTTTTAGGGTTGGGTTTCAAGAAAGGAGATGTCTGTTAAGGTATGTTAATAATTTTATGCATTTTTTGTTGTAGTGTTTCATATTAGCCATTTATTGTATATTTCTCATGTATGCTGGCCTTACGAGTTTTGTACATTTTAAAATTGCTACACAGCGAGAGCTGATGAATTTTGAGATTGCTACACAGCGAGAGCTGATGAATTTTGAGATTGCTACACAGCGAGAGCTGATGAATTTTGAGATTGCTACACAGCGAGAGCTGATGAATTTTGAGATTGCTACACAGCGAGAGCTGATGAATCCAGTGATGTTTTTGTTTTTTTTTCAGTTAATGAATGTGTAGCATTCATACAAGGTTTAGGGATTGCCGCTTTAATGAGTTTCCTGCATTTTTCATATTGCTGCAGAACAATGTTGCTGTATTCAGTGATATATATTATTTTTTTATGAATGCAAAGTGTTCATACTTCTATAAATTAGAAATGAATTGTTCAATGTTTACTCCGATATAGGGACGTACTTTAAAATATTAAATGTGACAACATGATTTTTTCTAAAAGTTGTTGAAAAATGAAAATTTTAATCATTAAATTGTTACTCTGATTTGGAAATGTACTTTATAAATTTCACATTTTTCAATAAACTTATGTTGAAATCGTTTGTTTTATTTTGAATCTCATAAAAATCAGCTCTCCTGTGTTTTCTAATACATCGTTATTTATAAATGTTGTATTTCCCATGATTCCAGGATGATGACATAGTAAAAAACAGTCTGGAAGCATTCAGGGGAGTAGACTAATCACGTTAGTTTTCAGGCTGTCGCATTTTAGGTTGGCGTATGTGGGGTGTTTGGCGCTTGTGAGAAAAGTCGCCAAATGGGGTGTCTCGCCTGTTCTGGGATTGTGCCCAGATGTCATGTATTCCTGCATCCGCTATCTTGAATTCTTTTTTTGCCATGAAAACCCCTTTTCTGCCAAGTAGTAAATGTCGCCAAGCACCGATTTATGCACAACAAAAATAAAATGTAACTTAACAAAAAAATGTAAATAATAAACAAAACTCGTTAAAGCGGCAATTAGTAAATAAACGTATGAATGCTACACATTCATAGACCAAAAAAAAAAAGGCACTGGATTCAGCAAACTACTTCTGCAGCAATCTGGAAAATGCACGAAACTCGTTAAAGTGGCAATTAGTAAACGAACATATGAACGCTACGTGTTCTTTAACCAAAAAAAAAATCACTGGATTAAGCAAACTACTTCTGCAGTAATCACAAAAATGCACAGAACTTGTTAAATCAGCAGTAAATGCACGTACGTTGCTGTACAACAATCTCAAAAATGCATGAAATGCATGAGAAATATACATAAAATTATCAACATACCTTAACAGACATCTCATTCCTTGAAACCCAACTGTATAAAATGGTCACTCGCCATAATTTCTCAAATTTGAAGTCGTTGCAAAACTGTCATTTAACTTTACAGAAAAAAAATAAAAATAATTACTCACAATTTCAAACTAAATCAGGGCGATTCCATGGATAGTGTCACACACGTAACGCAGGCTTTAATTTTCATTTATTCAATTGTTTATTAAATTTTAATGTTAATTCTGATTTTAAGTGGTATGGTAAATAAGTTATTACCATATTTTTAAATTTAAATGTGTGGCAATAAAACTCACAGAAAGATATCATTTAATTTCATTACTCAAAATGTGCTTTTTTTCTACTTCAGAAAAAAAGCACATTTTGAGTATGAAATTAAATGATATCTTTCTGTGAGTTTTATTTCCACACATTTAAACTAAAAAATATAGTAATAACTTATTTACCATACCACCTAAAATCACAATTAAAATTTAATATATAATTGAATAAATGAAAATTAAAGCCTGCGTTACGTGTGTGACTCTCCGCACGGAATCGCCCATCACACAAAAACTTTAACTTGCAATATTGAACATATACTACCAATATCAAACTTCGCATTACCATAATTTTAATTTTACAATAAAAAACAAATACAAAATGTCTCCGTTCTTCAAAACTTCCCTGACTGCAAATTATAAAACATGCAGAGTTGAGTTGTCAAAACACGGCTCAGCTAAATGTTCAATCTCGAATATCAGAATACATCATTAATGACGTCAATAAAACTATGTTTTCATTGACAGAAAAGAGCAATATTGCAGAAAAAAAAAAAACATAAATAACACTATTTAAGAAATAAATTAGCAAAAAATATATCAAATTCCCTGATATTTCTTAATACAGGACGTGTCTACAGAATCTGGAAATCGGGGAATCCTGGAAAAAGGAATCAGGGAGGTTTATTGATCTGGAAAAATCAGTGAAAAGTCAGGGAACTTTGTAGAAATATTCGAAAATCAGGGAAATTTGTCTATATGCAAAACTATTCGCATTTTCACCTTGTCAACGAGACTGATTCGTCTACTTTATATACCATATTTTTTCACATGTTGATAAGTTTTTGATATTTAACGCAAATTAAGGTGATCAGATTTCCTCATTTTCTGTTGATAGCGTTTATATTGAAGGCAATTTACCCATTTTAAAATGATACATTAGCATAACCTAACCAGGTGGTCAGCTTAATCCAATTAGCTATCCGTCAGATATAGATAAGTCTTAGAATTTAATATTTTTCAGAAAATGAGGAGATTTACTGGTTACCACTGTAGGAAGTTGGACTAAATTTTGAGTTCAGATTTATAAAACTGTCAACCAATACTTAATGAATATTAGGCAATTTTTTTGTTTATCTCTTGTTTTTTTCTCCCAAACGAGATATTAGCAAGATGGATAAGTGTGTTATGCGAGGAATTGGTTTACATGAAAAAATATCATATGTGTATTGTTAATAATGGAAATCAGGGAAGTCTGATAATGATAGTCAAGGAAATCATGGAAAAATCAGGGAACTTTTTTTTACAATTTTTGTAGACACCCTGTAATAACATCTCCCACAGCAGGTAAACAAACTACGGAAGCCATGGTCAATCAAATAAATCCGATGCAAAAGACAATCTCCCAAAAAAAGGGGGTTACCAGAACCAACACTCAACGTGGTTGCCATATCGATAAAGATCACCAAGAAATCCAAAATAGCAGCCACGGGAGTATATGACATCTGTTCCCAAGAATCAAAAATAAATTTGCTTCATATACATTTCATGCTTTCTGTATATTAAGGCTGTTCTCAAATCCAAAAACGCAACTTTATGACATAAGTTTTAATTTATTTTTGTTCGAAATGCATGAAACTAGCAGGCATTGTTGTTCAGAAACTATGTAATCAAGCTGTTTTTTTGCAAACACAATAATCTTTCAGAAAATAGTGTCAAAGTGGGTGTTTTGAACCGAATTTCCACGCAAACAGAGAAAAATGACTCAAGAAAGGGCAGGATTGCCAGCTTTTTTTGGTTTTAACCACTTAAAAAAAAAAGCTGGTATTTATTTTTAAAAGTTGGTTTACAGCTAATTCATTTTAAATTTGGATCAATTAATTTATAACACACTTATAAATATTTTCTACTAAGAAAATTATAAATTTCTATTAAATTTTGACAAATAAATAAGTCTTTATGAATGCTAGAAGGCAACTGTGAAAGCATTATGTCTGGGGGAAAAAAAAAAAAAAAAAAAATTATAAATATTAAAAAGAATACAAGTTTTTTCTCCAAACTGGTGTTTTGAAAATCTATATTACATAGCTCCACATATACTACACATTTTAAAGGTTATATTTAATTAAACAATGACAAAATGGAAACATTCTTATGTGTCCATATGGAGAGTTAAGTTATAAATGTTAACAGAGAAACTAGAAAGGATATAATATTTGAGGAGAGTTTGGTAGATATGTGTATAAAAAATAGAACATTTAAACAAACAAGAAAAAAAAAAATTTTGAAAAGCTTGTTGCTAAGCATATTCATGCATCTGCTGTTCATAATGTTTTTATTATACGACTATGTATAATTTTAAATGTTTATTAGAAATAAAATAAGACTTGTATATTAATAGCTCTTAAAATTAATTAAATAATAAAACATGTAACTAACTAGGGAACGTTCCCAGGTGCAAGTTGTGGATTTGGACGAGAGTGGTATCAAAAGAAAGGTCTCGTCATGCACATCAAAAAGCCCACTGGAACTACCCGTCGGAATCGAACCGTTTTAGAGATATCCTCACTTGAAGTGTGAATAAGTAAATAAATAAATTGGCAGGCAGGCATATAAATTGTTCGCAAGTTAAAAGTTTCTTTGCATTGTTTTAATCTTCTACGACCTTTTCCCGAGCTACGAGAAAAATCCTTTACACCCACACATTTGCCGAAATATTTGCATAAAACAAGGTGCTGGAAATAGCAAAAACAGATGGAAAAACTCCCCGAATGCAGCCCTACACGAAAACTTCGTAGATTGCGAAGTGCCTGTCTAATAGAGGGGAAATAACCGGCAATGTGTGGGTGGCAGACTTTGCTTCACCACAAATGTTTCCAAAGATTATCTCATGTATATTCTTGAATCGATCAAGCCATCCATTCAAACATACAAATCCAGAATAGTGAAATTGTTCAGCAAATTTTTCTGCTTTAACTTTAAAAAGTGGACCACTTACGGGTAAATCTGCATTACGTTGCACCTTCATCAATTTCAAAAAAGCTTCGTCCAAATCGTCTTTAGCACATTTCTTCAAACGTTCATTCTTATTTTGAGCGTATGCAGCCATTAATTTTTCCTTATTTTTTAACAAAGTTGAAACAGTAGAAGATAAATCATACTTTTTGCAGATTTCTGAATTTTTTAAGCCATTCTCTAATTCCCGTAAAATCCTTACTTTTTCGGCAACTTATAAAATTTTACGTTTTGACGAACATACTCTATGAATCCAAATCAAAGAATGACATCTACACAAGTCTCCTATGCAGAGTATATTTCCATCCAATCACCAACCTCTGTCTTCTCTGTACGTCTCCTCAAGGTCGTCCGTGGGAAGTCTTCGCACGTGCCCTTCACACAATGAAAAATTCCACCATCACTTGTTCTCAGGATTCATGACTCATCACTAACTTTCGGTTGACTTCGGAATGTTAAAGGAATTTTCCCAAGAAACGATTAGCTAAGCTGGAGAGGGTGGAAGTCAGTAGAAATTTCATGAATCATAGAAATATTGCTAGCTATAACCGGGGTTTGCTTGTTAAAAGCGAGTTATGCTCTCATAGACTTAACATTGTACCAACCAAGCATTTCTGATTTCCTCATTAAAACAGGGCTCGTTATAAGCGAGTTTGACTGTATTAGAGATTTTGGGCCAAAATCTGAATTTCGGCCAAAATGCGGCTGGATCAAAACTATCAGTATTCCAAAAATCTTGTTTCTTCCTTCGGAAATTTTCAACATTGCTCATCGATTTGAGCTTTATCGACTCAAATGAGACTATTTATTGCTACGGACTTCATTGTTTATAATTATCAGTCATGACTGATTCAAGACGTGAGTGCAAATAATAAAGCAAGCAATGCATATATAACTAAACTTTTTCACGTGCTCATTAAAAGCTGCAGACATAACCAGTGATTTAGTCGTAAAAAAAAAACAGAGGGTATACATTCTAAGCAGAGGGTATACCATAGTGTATACATACTATAGCTTTCTTGAGAAACAGAGGATATACGGTGTTCCTTAAAAAAAATCCAGAGGGTATATGGCGTATACCCTCCACTACATCCCTGGACATAACAGTAATAGAAAATTTTCAGTTTGAAACCGCAGAAGTGTTTCAAATACTCTTTTAGAAAGTTCTAGTATGACAGATGCTCCTTTACAGAAATCATTGTGAATGATAAATCGAGGTGTGTATACCTAAAACTGAAATATTTTTTAAATAAATGAAATTCGTATAGTTAGAAAATCTTTCTGTGTCATTAATGAATTAATTATGTTTTATTTTATATGAAAATAAAAAGTTTTGGGTCTAAGGCACAGAGAGTCAGTTTGGGCCACATATGTAATTAATTAATAATTATATATATTTAATAAATATGCATAATTAATTAATAATTATGCATATTTAATAAATATGCATAATTAATTAATAATTATGCATATTTAATAAATATGTATAATTAATTAATAATTATGTATATTTATGTATGTATTAATTATTTTCATGTATACAATTTAATTACTTTAAACAAATTTTTGGATGTTTTCGGTTGAAAGTAGGAAGATCACCGAAATTCGGTTTCGGCCTTAAAAAACTGTTTGTCTATCCTCAGTTATTATATACTAACTAATGAAATTACTTATTCTGTAGTTTATATAATTTTTGTAATTTCTAACTAATAGTTATAATTTTATTATTTGAAACATAAAACATTGATTATATTAGCAATTAGAGATGTAATTGTTTTGGGAATATAAACTTCTTGGTTGCTATCATGTATTTTAAAGCAGAGGGAGAGGGGGCATCATAAAAATTTTATGTAAATTTATAAAAATCATGTCTTTTTTGTATCCTAATAACAAAAGTTATAGGTACATTAAAGATGACACAGGCTCAGTCTGAGGTCGTGAAGCCAAACCTTTTCCAGATTTCTGCCAGTGGCGTGGTATAAATACCAATTTTTCTATTTTAAATAGACTGTCAGATAATTCTGTTTTAATCGTTTAACCCAATATAGATATTGCTGTCCTATTTTCAGTAAAATATATTCGGAATTCGTTCAGCAATTTTATATTTTTTGCTTTTTGCAATGATTTTTTGACATTTGTACAAGGTTATTCAGTTTCAAACTCGCAGCTTAAATATTAATAAGAAATTTTTCCTTCCGTGATTTTAAATAGAGATTTTTTGATGCAATTTTTTGCATTCCAATGTGATTTTTTGTCATTTGTACATGGAATTCAAACTTTTAGCTTAATATGGTAAATTTTGCCATATTTTCAATAAAGTTTTGCAGGAATTCATGCAGTGATTTTTAGATATTTTTCGCATTTTGTATGTCAGGTGTGTCAGCTAATATAATATAAAATAGTGTTGAAATCAATTTAAAAAGTGGTAAACAAAAGAAAATAATAATAATAATTTCATTCGTTATTTTAATAAATGGTTATATAATAAAATTAATTTCATAGAAACTTTAAAAGTACCGATTTTGGCACACACCTTATATTTTTCCGCCAAAATGGTACTTTTCCTTGTTTATTAGTAATCCTCTGCTGTTTGAGCAATCTCCAGTTTCTACGGCAATGGCTACAATTCGGTTAATCTAGGGTAATCAGCATTAAGGTGAAACAAAATGTATGTGTGATTTTTAAGATAAACATTGAATTCTTATAAAAGTGTATGTTTTTAAAACTATTTTTACTTTTATCTCCCTGAACGACCATTTTTTTTATGGAACGAAATTTATTCCCATAGGCTCAATACTAATTTTACCTCCATCCAGAGACCATTCCAGTTGAACTCCCTCCATGAGTGTCCAATTTCTTTGAAGAAAATGAAACAAATTTGGTTTTTTCCTGGTCGCTTGAAGAAGGTTTTGTTAGAAAAATAATTCTGGAGAGTGCATTATTCATCAAACTTCTAAACTAAGTTTAGAAATTTTTTTATTACAATTACTTTTAAGTGTTTAAACCCCTTTGTGCCTTTTTAGGCAATGAATTTAACTCAGATGACACATTAAGAATGACGGTCAATAAACTCTCCTGTCCTATTCTGTCAGGAACCTCTCAAAGAAATAGATAAATTAATGAAATCGTCATTATTTATTCCCGTCCAAAAAAAATTGTATTTATTTACGGGAATTTCGAAAGGACTTGGAAATAAAAGTTATAAAAGATAAAACCGTAAAATCAAAGAAAACGTCAATGTATTCATTTTTTTTAACTCTATAGTAATTAACTTTTGTTTTGATACTTAAACTTTCATATTTTTTCCTAATGTGAAATATAAAGTTTAGTAACATTAATTGTTACCTTTTTTCAACAATTAAAATCTAGATGTAAACATGACCTCCATTAAGAGATCACCTCTCAAAGCGACTAATTTTTATAGGAACGGAACGTGGTCGCTTTTGGGAGGTTTTACTGTATTTTAAATATTCACTTTCAGAGTTCATTCTAGGATCAAGGGCAGGCAGGGTGCACTTTGCCATAATAGGGCACTTTAGTGAAAAAAAAGGGCACAATAATGTAATGATAAATAATCAACTAACTCTTCCCCCGCTGACCCCACCCCCCTGAAAAGTCTTTGCTACTACCCCTTTACTCCATTCATGACACTTTTCAGTGCAGGGGCGGTTCTTTTCCGAAAATGTAAAAAAAAAAAAAGAATCAGTCATAAATCCAAAAATTTGGACATAAACTATATTGCAAATTTTGAGAAATGTTCGCCGAAAAAAAACCAATTTCGTCAGAGAATCGCGAAAAAACGGCAATTTTGTCAAAGGACCTTTCCGTTTTTTTTTTTTTCTTTCTTATTTCAGCTGAATTTTCACAGTAGCCGAGAAGCGGGGTATAGAAACAGAGAGAGAGAGAGAAATTATGACTGTGTCGGTGCTGGAATTTTACTGAAAATAATTGGTGTCTGTATGAGGATGTTTAGGGGGGGGGGGGGGTGAAAAGCAACAGATTAGGAGTAAAATGGGGCTAGGAACATTATATAATGTTTACAAATAGTTTAGAGTTTGCTTGAAATAAGCGATGATATTAACTGAAAGGGCGCTATTTTTCCCTTGGTCGGTTTTCCGAGTGATAGGGCTTGCGGGGCGGGGATTTCGGACAGTGGGGGCATCGGGGTGTCAAATTTTGTAAAAAAGGGCAGGCAGGGCGGCCTGTCCCGTGAAAAACGCCTAGAATGAACTCTGTACTTTAGTTGGAATTTATCTTTTTTTAATTATGTTTGATTCTTATAACAGAGTGTCATTAATGACTATTGCTACACAATATCATTGATCACTGCATAAAGTAGTTGGTTGGCAATTCTGTATTCAGATTTATAAAACCATTAAACAATACATTGTGAATACTGCAAAATTTTAGCGCTTATTAGATTTTAATATAATCAAATATAGTTTTTATCTTAAAATGAGGATGGACATGCATGTTACATGAAGGCATATCATACATGGAAAAATACTATTAGTCCTTTAAAATCCTCAATGTTGTAAAAATATTTAATTTTCAAGCTATAACTTTTGGTGAATAAATTCAAATCTCACATTTACAATTACATAGTTTGTAAAATTTAATAAACAAAATAAATAAACTATTGCAAATTATTAATTGTTATAGCAAGTATTTACTTGGCCAGATTTTGATTTTGACTCATTGTATCTTTCTAGTGAGTGTGGAAATGAAGTTTGAAGAAGGCACGCTATCTCTAACTGCATTGGAAAGGTCCTTGCAAGATCTGCTGATTGAGATGGAAATTATTTTCAAAGGAAAAGAATGAACAGATAAACAAGAAATAGATGACTTGCTGCAGATTTTTTTTTTTGTTGTTGTCGTTTTTTTGTAATAGTATAATAATGAATAATAATAGTTTGTAAATAAAAAACATTTAATTCATTTTTGTGATTAATAAATTTTATTTGTTCTACATAGTATGTTTTATTTACATTTCTAAGAATTTAAGTTTTTTTGTATTAGCACTTCCATGTTTGAGATATTTCAATAAAATATTTATAAAATAAATTTATAAACTTAAAATTATTGTAAATTAAACTTAAAAGTTGCTATTCATGACCAAAAAAATGAGAAACAATTGATAAAAATTGAGTCATAAAATCTAGCTAAAATTTTAATTTAAATGAAACATTTATAAATTATGATGATATTGAAAAGCTAAACTATTTTAATTTCTATTTATTTCAAATGCCTGATATGCAATATAGAGATTATATCAATTTGTATTTCTAAAAAAGTATTATATAGCTTTACCTAGGTAGTGAGGAAACTCCATAATATATATGTATGTATGTATGGATATAATGAAAAGTACCATGTTTTAATTATCTTCTTTCTTTTTATCACTTAAGACTTTTTAAAGTATTTTTTTAATTTAACTGCTTTTTTTTTGTGTGTGTGTGTGGGGGGGGGGGGGGGGGTTAACACTGAAATTTATTGTGTTCAAATAAATTTTACTTTCTATCAGCCACCATGTCTTACTGATTTCATCAACTAAGTAGGCATTAGAAATTCTGAATTGGAATTAAGATAGCTTTATTGTTATATTAGTCTATTTTTTGTGTAGGTGTACAATTTCTGAAAGTTTTTAAATGATGGAAAAAAGCATTTTTCTATTTAAGGGGGAAAAATGGATTTTTTTTTTACAAATAAGAGCTTTTCATAAAAAAATGTTAAACATTTTTTGAATTTATGTCTAAAAATAAAAAGGTTTTATTTTTACTTCATATGTATATATTGTAAATGGAAATAAAAATTTACTAAAAGAAAATTAGTTCCATAATACCTTTTCATGCTGAATTTAACAGCATGGTTTGTAATGTATTTAACTGTTTTTTGATGGTCATTTTAGTTGCACTTTCTGTTTTAAATTGTCATTAAAACTATTTTTAAATAAAGCAAAATTTGCTGCAATTTGTGTTTATGCAATGAAAAAATGGGATTTGAACAGATTGTTCATCTCTCCCCCCCCCCCCCCCCCATAAAGTAATTCAGACTCTGGTTTAGAATGAAGGCAGTCATAATGATAAAATATAAATTTTGTTCTAACTTAATTACTTTAAAAATTCAAAACTAATAGTATACATTTTTTAATTTAGGAGTAATTAAAAAAAATAGTTTGAAAACATAACAGGTGAATTTATTGTTTTTAAATAAATTTTGACAGAAATTTGCTTTTTTTTTTTCTTTTGCAAATTTTATGTGTAAATAAAAGCAATAAATAAGTCTAAAGATTAATATTTATAGTAAAAGTGAAAAGAATAAACTATTTTAGCTACATGTTATTTTTTAAAATTATGGTTAAGTATTTATTGAGTATTTGAAAAAAGTATATGAAAAACTGTTCGTGTAATAAAAATTATTTTTTCAAATAATGCATATTTCAGCCTTACCATTTCCTCAAATCAGTATATGATATAATGACTTTGGTTATGACTTTATGGTTATGACTTATCAGTATATGGTTATGACTTTTTATTTTTAATGAGAAAAGTAGCATTTAATTATCAGTTTTACAAGTTAATGTTTTTATGTAGAATATTGAACATGAAAAAGATCAGATTGTAGATTGAAAATAAGTATAGTATTCCAACTGAGTATTCATCCCCCAGCATTGTAGAGTCGGTAAGTTCAGGGTGAAAATTGTCATAAGAATAAAATATAAATTTTGTTCTGCGTTAATTGAATGTCAAATTGAATGAGAAATTGGAAACTCAAATTTTAATAATGCTTTGATATTTTTTTAATATTGGAATAATTTGTCTCAAGAAACAACACAGGCCGATTTCTGAATATGTAACTTAAGGGGGCTGGTCACTCAGCTTCTGATTTCCTCTTACTAATGTAAAGTGTATGGGTATTTGATGCATTCATATATTTGAAATATCTCCTCGGGAAATTAATATTTTTAACTTCTATTTTTTGTATACACTTCCTAAAAGATTTTTTTTTTTAGTTCTCAAAATATTTCTAAAGTATAAACTTAATTTTATAGGAAGTGCTTAAAGCATACTCACAGTTCGCCTGCTTTTAACACATAAAATATTAAATTCAGCATAGAACTTAGAAATACTTTGAAAACTAAGAAAAAAAGAGACATCCTTTAAAAAGAGTACACGGAAAAAATAGGTTAAAAATATGGGAGAAGATATTTTAAATATACAAATCCATCAAAAGTCCATAGATTTAACATTACGGAGGAGAATTCCGAAGCTGAGTGACTAGCACCCTTAACACATTGACGACGAGCCTCTTTTACATTTCTTTTAATTCTTTGACACCAGTTTTTCCTCATTGGAATTTTGAATTATTTAATCACCCAAAATTTGAGAATAGATAATGTGAAAATTTCCAAATTAAAATTTAAAAGTTTTGTTCATCTTATACGGCAAGCTTTCTTGCCAACCGTCTTTAATGAGTTAACACAAAATGTTTTCAACTAAATTGTGGCAAAAGATTTAACAAAAAGGGGGGGGGGGGACAAAGTTTATATATAAATACAATTAAACAATGTGAAGATTTATATTTATGTTAAGGGCAGAAAAGAATAAATTCTTTCAGCTACATATTATTTTTAATAATTGTTGAATATTTCTATTGTTTATGTGAAAAAAAAAGAAAAATTGGTAATAAAAATAATTTTATACAAGTAATACTATATTACACTCTCAACCTTACCATTTCCACAAAATGCAATAATTTGTATAATTTTGCATATAACTTTTTTTTTTTTATGAAAAGTAGCATTTAATTGTCAATTTTACAAGTTAACTCTTCCCACTCCGTTGGCTCCGCTGCGAAGACATTCTTAATCTTTGCAAAATTTGTTTTTGGTACCAGTAATAAAGGAAAATACAATTCACCTTATTTAATCAGAGCATTTTTGAAATTGTGTACTTGAAGGAAGCTGCTTTTTAAAAAGTGGTGCCGATCGAATAAAATTTGTGTAAAAGACGCCTGAGCTTTAAGGGTTAATGTTTTCAAGTAGAACATTGAACATGAAAAGAAAAAGTTAAAAAACACCCGAATGTACCTATTATAAAATTTTGAATAAATTATTTTATTAATGGTATTTAAATTTTACTAAAAAAAAATAAATACCTTCGAAAAAAGAAAAAAATTTCCCCCAAACAATTTCTAGGTTATTTCAGAGCATTTCCATCACTAATCATTTGTCAAAGTGTCACTCAACATACATCATAAAATCCGTTCTTTAGATATTTTCTGCATTATTATGAAAATGAACTTAAAAATTTAATTTTCTATATCATCAAAATATGTATATATATTATATATAAATATATATTTCTATATCAGCCAAATAAAAATTTTATTTTAAATAATTTAAAAAATGTTTATATACATATATATTCAAACCTGGATTCATTAATATTTCTAACATTTTTTCCCCTAATATAAAGAGATATTGATTACCAATACATACTATGCCAAGACAGATAATCAATATCTTCCTATGTTGGAAGAAAAAAAAAAAAACTAGTATGCTGTGGCCATTACAAAACTTTCTTCTATATAAATCACGTCAATTAAATCATTCAAATAGTACAAGAAATTACATCAATTTAGCCCCAATTCATATCAAAGTCTATCTGAATTTGAAGTTTGATGAAAATTCGTGCATTAGTTCTTAAGATTGTGGAAATTCTGAAAAATGTAACATAGCAGCACCACCTGTTGAACGATTTACAACAAAAGATAAACAGCATTAATTCATATCGAGGTATACCTGAATCTGAAATTTGTTGAAAATCCAAGCATTAGTTCTTGAGATAGATGTATTGCGGAAATCACAAAAAATGCAGCCTAACAGCGCCACCTGCTGGGCGATTTACACCAAAATGTATAAAACGTCAATTCATATAATTCGTCAATTCACTAACTGAATCTGAAATTTGATGAAAATTCGTGCATTAGTTCTGCAGATTGAGCTATTGTGAAAAATGCTGCATAGTAGCGCCACCTGTTGAGCCATTTACACCAAAAACTAATCAGCACCAATTGATATCTGGGACTAACTGAATATAAATTTTTATTAAATTCCGTGCATTAGTTTTTGAGATAGAGCGCCTACAAAATTTGTGTCACATACATACAGACATTTTGTAAAAATATGTTTTCCGGAATCCCCGACCCCTAATGAAACATGTAAATCCGTCGAAAATTTCCACGAATCCAATACTTTCTTCTTGTAAAGATAGAAGAAAGTAAAAAGCTTTGCCATTTTATAATGCCGAATCCAGTTTTGACCAATATCGGCCTGTCCGACTTTCCCCGATATTGGAAACTAGTATGTTGCGACCATAACAAAACTTTCTTCTATATAAATCACGTCAATTAAATCATTTATATAGTACAAGAAATTACATCAATTTAGCACCAATTCATATCAAAGTATATCTCGATTTGAAGGTTGATGGAAATTCGTGCATTAGTTCTTGAGATAGATCTATAGCGAAAATTCTGAAAAATGTAGAAAAGCAGCGCCACCTGTTGAGCAATTTACACCAAAACATAAACAGCACTAATTGATATCAAGGTATACAAGAATCTGAAGTTTGATGAAAGTTCGTGCATTAGTTACTTGAGATAGAGCTATAGTGGAAATTCTGAAAAATGCAGCATAGCAGCGCCACCTGTTGAGCGATTTGGACCAAAACATAAACAACTCTAATTCATATCAAAGTATACCGGAATCTGAAGTTCGTTGAAAATCCAAGCATTAGTTCTTGAGATAGAGCTATTGCGGATATCACAAAAAAAACAGCCTAGCAGCGCCACCTGTTGAGCGATTTACACCAAAATGTATAAAATGTCAATTCATGTCAAGGACTAACTGATTCTGAAGTTTAATGGAAATTCTGAAAAATACAATATAGCAGCACCACCTGTTGGGCGATTTCTACCAAATGTATAAAAGTCAAATCATGTCAAGAACTAACTTATTCTGAAGTTTGATGAAAATTCGTGTATTAGTTCTTGAGATACAGCTATAGTGGAAATTCTGAAAAATGCAGCATAGCAACGCCACCTGTTGAGCAATTTAAACCAAAATGTATAAAATGTCAATTCATGTTAAGTACTAACTTATTTTGAAGTTTGTTGAAAATCCAAGCATTAGTCATTGAGATAGAGCTATTGCGGAAATCGTAAAAAATGCAGTATAGCAGCGCCACCTGTTGAGCGATGTACACCAAAAAATATAAAACTTCAACTCATGTCAAGGATTAACTGAATCTGAAGTTTGATGAAAATCTGTGCATTAGTTCTGGAGATTGAGCTATTACGGAAATCCTGAAGAATGTGGCATAGCACACCTGTTGAGCGATTTACACCAAAAACTAATCAGCACCAATTTATATCGGGGACTAACTGAATATGAAATTTTATTAAATTCCGTGCAATAGTTCTTGAGATAGAGCGCCCACAAAATTTGTGGCACACACAGACAGACATTTTGTAAAAACATGTTCTTCGGAATCTCTAACCGCTAAAACGTGTAAATCCGTCGAAAATCAAAAGTCGAAAATTTTTACGAATCCAATACTTTCTTCTTGTAAAGATAGAAGAAAGTAAAAAGGTTAGCCATGCAATATCGGCCAATCCGGTGTTCACCGGTATTGCGAAATCGCTGTTCCCGATATTGCTGACCTACCTGGGGTGTACTCTTCTACCTTATTTAGACATTTTTTACCTGCATTTAAACCGAATATCCTGTATGGTATTCATTCATTAGAAGCTTTAATTCTTCGCATAACAATCGAGTGTCCTCTTTTTGATAATCTGAAACGACATTTGAAACCAGTTTCATTAAAATTAAATGAGTTTCTTCTAGAGGTGCACCGAATAGAGATTTTGGCCGAATACGGAATATTCAGCAACAGGTAAACCGAATACCGAATATTCAGCTAGCCGAATAGTGACTATTCGGCAGGGCCGAAACTAAGGGGGAGCAGAGGGGGCATGTGCCCCGGGCGCCAAATGAAGGATTATACCTTTGGAGTGGATCATTTTCTTCTGATGGACTGATGTCTTCTATTATTATGAAACAGCCATTATAAATGAAGTGTTAGGTGAAGATGAAAGAGCACTCGTAAAAAGGTTAGAACTCTGATTTTCTGGTCAGAATGGGAAGAAAAAAAATGGCCATAATTTTTTTGGCCAAATTTTAATGGCCAAAAAAAAAAAAAATTATGACCATTTTTTTTCTTCCCATTCTGACCACAAAATCAGAGTTCTAACTTTTTACGACTGCTCTTTCATCTTCACCTAACACTTTATTTATAATGGCTGTTTCATAATAATAGAAGACAACAGTCCATCAGAAGAAAATAACTCGGTTAAGCAGGACTCGGATAATCGAGACTCTAACTGTATATTTCATTTTAAAAATGATCTTTAGAATATTTTTGTTCAGAGGGGAGTCGTGACCTCCCCCCCCCCCCCCTTGGATCCGCCATTGTAGATTACGTAGTTCAGTATTACATATTTGAAGATTACATATTTTAAATTTTAAAATAAGTCGACTATTCGAAAATTAATAAAATTCTCTTTGGAAATATACTTTGTGGAAGAGGAAGGTGGGGGCGCCAAAATCCATGCTTACCCCGGGTGCAAAAAAGGCTAGTTTCGGCTCTGCTATTCGGCCGAATACCGAATATTCGGCTTGCCAAATACTTTTAAGTTTCAGAGTTTGAAAGCATTAAAAAGATAAATTTTAAATCAATTTTACATAATGTTTAACACTACTTCATATATTGATAAAAAATATCTCTTTATAAGTAAATTTTGCACTAAAAAAATCTATGCTTTGAATTGTTATTTAAGAAAAGTATAGTTTTAAAGTTTCTTTAATTGATAAAAAAAAAAAGGTTTTTTAAGTATTCGGTCTGGCCGAATATTTCGATATTCGGCCAAACCGAATATTCAGCCTACCGAATAGTTTGATATTCCGCCTAACCGAATATTCTATTGTATGGCCGAATATTCGGTGCATCCCTAGTTTCTTCTATCTCTGAAACGCCACAGATGAGTTTTTTACATCTTTGCAATCGTCGAATAGCAAAAAATTCTGCGATTTTTCTTACAATGAACACTTACAAATGCAACACCCATTGATCTCTTCCAGAGTTTCAAGCGAGACTGCGAAAATGCCACTGCGAACTTTACGCTTACGCTGCTTGCGGCATCTCTGAGTATCCGCAGATTTTCATGCGAAATAGCGAGAAACTAGCTGCGAAGTTCTCTCTGTTTTACTGATCGAGAAAAGTTAATTGCGAAAATTAACTTTAAACTCCGCCTTCAACTGTCACACGAGCAGAAAATTGCTGAGCTCAATCACGACCGGGAGAGATGATAGAATTTTCAGTTGCTTTGGTTGATGGCATGATACAGCCGAGAAATATTTTTACTATGAAATGGGTAAATTATCAGTTTTCGTCATTGAATATTGCTATTTTCAGTTTATTTTATATACTTCTTACTAGTCTGCTTCTGAAAAAACTAATATGGGCTTGTAAAAAGTTCGTAAATTTATACAGAAAACATGGTTAACGAATACAAAAAAGTGAAAACTTTACGCATTAAACTGCATATTTCAATTTTTAATCCAATAATATAAACTACTTTAATGTGAAAAGTTGTCAGCGCACTTATCTACCCTTAATAATTAAAACAAATTATTAAAAATCAAATATTATTTGAAAATTGAATCAGTAAAACTGAAAACGGCAGGTTGACGCACACTCCAGGTGTATATTTTAGCTTATTGCGAAAGGTGGAGCTTTTTTCTGAAACTGGACAGCATTTTTGCGAAAGTTTCGCAGTTAGAGAAATAAGCCCCGCCTTGACACCTGTCAAAATTTGTTTACATTTAGCAGCGAAAAGCTCGCAAAAAGGCTGGCTTCTGATTGGTCAATCTCGTCTCGCTAATAGCGAAAAATCTATCTGGATCTGGGCCATTGTCGCGGAGCTAATGCTTGTTATGGTGTTATTACACGAGGAGTCAAAGACGCTTGAAATCCCAGGCGTCTAGCGACAAAAGCCGCCTCACGGCCCGTCTTTTCCAAGCATTTCATTGGCTGTTCTGGAAAAGGCTTTTCTATTATCAGATTTCCAAGCATTTGATTGGCTGTTACTGGCGAGTCGCTTCGCTCTCAGGCGTCAAAGACGCCCGACAGAAAAAAGACGCTCGCTCTCTAAACGACTCCCCTGGAGCCATACGATAACATGGAGACGCCTGGAATCTGAAGCGACTTTGACCCCTCGTGTAATAACACCATTAAATTGTCTCATCCATATAATCAATCTTGGCCAAACGAATATCGCCAAGTTCTGGGCCATAACTTGGACAAACGCGTCTGTAGAGACACACTCTAAGCATGGTATGTCGCCATTCTCAGGCACGCTAATCAGATATGACTTTTGCTCGTACACAGATAAATGGACAGTATTCTCGTGACGTCACAGTGGGAATCACCGAGGCTAACGAGAAAGACAGGCTACCGCGGTGCGTCCGATTCTGCAGGCCGCTGGAGTCACGTGATGCTCTTTTCACACACCTTCATTGGTGCATTCGAGCATCACGTGACTCCAGCGGTCTGTAAAAAAAAAAGAATCGGACCCACCACGGTAGCCTATCTTTCTCGTTAGCCTCGAGGAATCACGTGATGTAAAAATAGCGGCTAGCGCGTTTGTTTTGTTATTGCGTCATTTGATGCAGCATAAATACAGATAAATACATGCGTAAAACACTGCAGATTTATTCTGTACGAATTATTTTCCATCAATTCTTATATGCATAGTAATTAAAATTCATATATACATATTAATTAAAATTTAAAATTTTTATTTTATAAATAAAATGAAAAAATTGCATGCAATTGCTTTAAAATACAGAAAAGAATTCATGTATAACTCATACCTGTCCTTGAAAAAGTCTAAAACTTCGTATGAAAATAAAATATAAGCATAAATTTCCTAACCACAATGCTTTTCAATGGCGCGGTTATGAATGTTATTCCCAAGCAGACGAATTTTTGTAGCCTCGGACCAAAATGGAGAATATGGTCCTACCGGGCGTCCCAAAAATGACTGATGGATTTTAAAATTCAATAACTTGCAAACGGTGACAGATATTTAAAAAATTCTTGCAGGAGGGTTATATATGATGTCAGGAATTTTTTTACTGTGATTCTTGATTTTAGTTCGAATTTCGAACAATAGATGGCGCTGACAGCGATTGACGCTCAGTCGAGGCCTAAACTGACGTCATTCAGCATCGATGCGAAGGAAGGAGATTAAGGCTATGGAGTGGATCTCATTCGCCAGCACAATCTTGCTCTCAGGGCCCGATTGTAAACTCATTCGATATGATTTCAATGGAGGGCGTTGTAACCATGGAAACAACAAATTCTTCGATAGTGGAACACAGCGTTAAGAACTGGGCATGAATTTAAAAAGAAGTATTCGAGCAGGCTATTTTACATTCATGAAGTTTTATTTTCCCGGATTAAATTACTTTTTATGATCTGATTTAAAGAATATTTTATGCATCGTATTTTAAAACTAGGTGAAGAGATATAGTATTTTTGTTGTTGTTAAAAATTTCATAACTTTTATTACATTCAAAAAAAATTTAGATCTTTTAAGGAAGTTCGTCAGTAGGTTTTTATAAATGTTGGATAATAATCGTGAAAATGGATAATAGTATATTGTTGTTCAAAATAACTACTTAAAAAACTAATATTGGAAGTTACCTTATTTAACCCTTTTGAATAGGGGCATTATATCGTTGCAATAAAATTAAAAAAATAAAATGAATGCTAGTTAAATAAAATTTCGTTTGACAGTTTGATATTAAAATATTGTACTACATGCAGCTTCATCTTGATGTTTGATAAAATAAAACTAGATTTTTAGTAAATATTTTTTATCTACATCTACTATTTAAATTGTAAAAATGTGTTAAAAGAATTCTTGGAGTTTGAATTTTTACGCTTTGACAACTCTTTCTACACACAAATGCTAATATGCATATATTTTTTAATAATAACGATATCAATGATATCTAATGTGATAAACTAAGTTCAAAACAAATGTTTATTGAAATTTTTATCTTGATATAAATTAAGACCGTATTTCTAATAGCACTTTTTGTTGGAATGCAATTGTAATTTTAAAACTTTTTACTTTATATATATTTTTAAAAAATCATGAATCGTAATAATCAGCTCTTGGGAAATGCGGTCGCCACTTGTAACCAATATTTTTTACTCGAAGACCAAGATTTTTAATTTGGCGGTTTTTGTAGTGTTAGCGAAAGAACAATGTGTAAACGGCATTTTCCATATCATGCACAGAAAACGACATTCTCTGCTTCTCTAGCCAGCTAGCATGACATGTCATGTGATTAGAATGTGGGGAGAGGGTGGGTCGTTCTTACGGGTTGTTTACCAATGTTTTTTGCAAGAGGGTTTAGTTTACAGTTTTTCAGAGAAATTTGGTAGAAGTGGCCCATGGGGGGGGGCGGAATTGAGAGAGAATTTTAAATATTAGAATAATAAATTTATTTAATGAAGAATATTCTACAATTATACGTGTTTAGTGTTTGAATTATCATCCATAGTAAATGGAAAAAAATTCCACTGAAAATCAGAAGGACATTTTTTTGGAACGGGGGGGGGGGGGGGTATTTATCCTTAGCGATTTCATTGTTGTATTAAATCAATCCTTAGATTGTTGTATTAAATCAATCCTTAGATTTTTGTATTAAATCAATCCTTTGATTGTTGTATCAACCCGTAAGAACGACCCACCCTCTCCCCACATTCTAATCACATGACATGACATGCTAGCTGGCTAGAGCAGCAGAGAATGTCGTTTTATGTGCATGATATGGAAAATGCCGTTTACACTTTGTTCTTTCGTTAACACCACAAAAACCGCCAGATTAAAAATCTTCGTCGTTAAGTAAAAAATATTGGTTGCAAGTGGCGATCGGATTTGACAAGTACTGATTATTACGATACATGAATTTTTTAAATATGTATATAAACTAAAGAGCTTTAAAATTACAATTGCATTCAAACAAATGTGTTATTAGAAATACGTCTTAATTTATATCAAGATAAAAATTTCAAGAAAAATTTGTTTGTGGCCTTCAATAATTTAAGTACTACTAAGTTTTAGACACTTGTCAAATTTAATTTGAACTTAGTTTATCAAATTATATATCATTGATATCTTTATTATTAAAAATATATGCATATTAGCGTTTGTATGTAGAAAGAGTTTCCAAAGCGTAAAAATTCAAACTCCAAGAAATATTTTAACATATTTTTACAATTTAAAACGGATGAGGATAAAAAATATATTTACTAATTTTATTTTATCAAACATCAAGATGAAGCTGCGTATAGTACAATATTTTAATATCAAACTGTCAAACAAAATTTTAATTAACTAGCGTTCATTTTATTTTTTTTAATTTTAATGTAACGATATAGTACCCCTATTCAAAAGGTTTAAACAAGGTAACTTCTAATATTTGTTTTTAAATATAGTTATTTTGAACAACAATATACTAATAACCATTTTCACGATTATTATCCAACATTCATAAAAACCTACTGACAAACTTCCTTAAGGGGTCTCCCACCAGTGGCCGAGAGGTTCTGCTCTCGAAACTGGTAGATGGGAGGTGCTGGATTCGATCCCAATCGCGCCCGTCGGCCTAATCGTTCGGAGTTTTCGTGGTTTTCTTCGAACCTTGGTTCTCCAAGCGTTAATACGGGTTAGGTTCCCTTAGAAAGACCTTCACGGAAGGCACTCCCCCCCCCATCCCACGTGCTGATAACAGGTCGACATAAATACAACCAACCAACCTTAAGGGGTCTCAGGACTCTTAAAGCTTCAAATTTTCGAAATTTTAATTTTTTTAGATATTAAACTAGTACTATCTTTTCTAAACATCTAACCTATATATATAAAATCCTAATGAAACGAATTTATGAAACGAATATATGAAACGCCTGAAATGTATCGATTCTTTGAATCGACCGATTAAACAACTGATTTTGTTTCACGGCGATTTCTCCTAAAATATGGAATACTTTGCGATGAAATTAACACCAAAAATCCGTGTTGATCCACAGATCTCAAAACTGGTATTATAATTTTTAAATTCGAATTAGTTTTCGAAATATTAATTTTTTTCTAATTTTAAATACATTTTTTCTAATGATGGCAACTCAAATTTTAATCATAACAGAATTTTTTTTTTCATAATCCAGAAAAGGTTACTATTTTAAATTAATTTGGCGACAGTTGGGCCTCCTTTAAATCTATGCTAAGAACAATGCTTTTTTTGTATTTCGTTATCATTTTATTAAATACAAAACTTTCATTTAAAAATGAAACATTTAAATTGATGGCTTTCACTTCTTTAAAAAAAAAAAAAAAAAAACGAAAAGAAAAATATTAGACACAGATGTCATATACGCACCGGGGTACCTAATTGGCGCACAAATGGCATTATTTTGATAGACATGGTAACCCAGCTATTGTTGTTTATTTAATAATAAATGCATATTTACTTTTATTTATTTTTTAAATTTATATAAATTATTTTGTTCTATAGTAATTAATTATTTTTTTGCTATTTCCTTTTGAAAATAATAGAAAATAATTAAAAAATACGGTACAATGTAGTAGTTATTCCCTCACCCAATTTCGCAAATTATATAAATCGCCAAACCACTCGCCAAATTGTACAGATTGACAAAATTTTTATTTTAAATAACGAAAGAACAAATAAATTAGTATAACATTAATAAATATAAAAATAAAACGTCGAAATAAAAATCACTTGATGACGTAAACACGTGTAACTTGCTAAAAGTCAAGTGAATGTGACATTTACGATCAAGCATTATTGACTTTAATCTTATAGTTCGCGATAGATTTTTTGTCGACGGGATAACTAAGTAGTACCAAAAATACATATGTAACTGGTATTCAAAAACGAGGCTTTCGCCAAATTTTCGTAAAAAAAAAAAAAAAAAAAATCATGCCAAACATGCGGTGCGTATATGACATCTGGCGAAATATTAAATTATGTAACAAACCATGACATTTAATTTCAACTTCAAATCAATGTTTTAATTTACCACTCAAACAATAAAAAAAATGCTAACTGGCGAGTTGAAAAAAGATATTGGCGAGATTTGCACCCGGCTTTTTTTCTTTCGGCACAGATGTCATATACGGCCCCATATTGGCGCGATTTTTTTCTGACGCTAATGTCATATACGCAACGGGTACTTAACTGGCGCCAAAGTATCGTTATTTTGCTTGACATGGTAAGCCGGATGTTGTTGTTTATGCTGTTGATGCGTTCCCCAAATTGGCGTTTGAAAAAAATCGCGCCAATATGGAGGCGTATATGACATTTGTTCCAAACTTTCATATGAAAGGCGAAGGGATCAGATCGTATTTGTTTATGGCATTTGATGACTTGAACTATTATAATATAGAGGAAATGATGGGGATAGAATAATATTTGGCGACTTATCACCTGTGCCTGGATAACATTAAAGTATCAAAATGGCACCTAGAGTTTATAAAAAGCAAAGTGTTCCGCCCGGAACTGTTGATGATAGTCACATGATTTAGGCTATTGTTATAGAGATTGTTTTAAAATATCGGTTGACAAAGACTCTGAATGCTTAATTCATTTTATTTTAGCTTCTTTTCAAATGTTTAACTGATCCTCTTTAACCAAAAACGAAAACAACCATTGGATGTCTTAACAGCAACTGATTCTCCGTTAAATTTTTGCATTCAAAGGGAATTGAATGGAAACCCGTTTACAGGGAGATCTGCACAGCTTTTTCAGTATAATTTAATCTTCTCTAATATTTTTAAAACCCATTAGATTTTTAGATTTTCAGATTCTGCGGTGTCTGAACGGGGGTTGGCGAGCGTAGCTTGCAGGGGGCAGAGCCCCCTAGTTTTAATATAATTATTTCCTTGAAATTCCGCTTAGAACGGGAGTTATGGTTTTTAGAATTATACCCGCGCAATAGCTGAAGCGGCATTTCCGAAGTTTTGAAGTCATTTTTCTCCAGATGACGCTTTTGGGCATAACGCGCAGGATATCTCAAAATCTTATGCATATTTTTTTATGAAATTATAAAAAATTATGTTTCATGTCAGTCTGTATAAACTGAAACTAAAATTTCCTTTTTATTGTTCAAAAAAATATTTTTTTTAGGTGATTATACTGTTGAAAATTTCAAAATTTTCTATTAGCTAAATACAACTTTGTATTAAAAATATAAAAATGCTTTAAATACAAATCTGTTTAGGTTCAGGGTAATTATTGTAATCTAAAGTATAATTAGGCACAAAAAAGACTGTGTAAACAAGACATTTACGCACATATATCATATGCGCACCACGTTGGCGCAATTTTTTTCTGACGCCAATGTCATATACGCACCGGGGTACTTAACTGGGGCCAAAGTGTCGTTATTTTGTTTGATTTTAACCTAGATATTGTTGTTTATTTATTAATAAATGTTTTATTTACTTTTATTTTCTTTTTTAAATTATATAAATTGTTTTGTTCTATAGTTATTAATTAAACTTTTTTTATTTATTGTTATTCCCTTTTTAAAAATATATATGCAACTGGTGTTCGAAAACGAGGTTTTCGCCAAATTGGCGTCAGAAAAAAATCGCGCCAACGTGATGCGTATGTGACATCTGTGCCAAAAAGGTTTATATTTATTTGTAAAAAATAAACATAAACGTTCATCGGGTTTGTAATAAATTGTCAGGTTTGTATCTTTTTGTAACAAATCTCACTTTCTGAAGCCAAAACTGCATAAAGCTTAAAAAAAAAACGCCAATGCAAAGTAATGTTGTTAAAGTACAGTGAAATTAGATAAAAACGTGTATTTTAAATGAAGTGAATGAAAGCTTTATATTTTAAATGAAATGAATGTAAGATGAATATACTATGGAAAAAATATTGTCAATTTATCACCTGCGCTTGACTAACTTAAAAGTATCAATATTGCAATTGGTACATGCTATGCAAGGTGAAACAATTATGTTATAATCACCCTTCGTGCAAGAAAAATGGCCAATAATTCGTATTCAGATACACAGGCAAGGTTGACGTCAAACAAGAGTAATACTAACAGCAACATTGTTATAACGGACGGGAGTTATAATAGCTAAGTAATAATGGCTTTAAACACACATACCACACAAGCAGTTTTTTACATATGTTTCGAGTGAAGCTCGATCATCAAGGTGCTAATTATTCATACAAGCAAACGTTACATAAACGAAAGTTTAAAATTTAAATGTAAATATATGCAATCTCGCATTCTCTCTTCCCCCCCCCCCCAAAAAAAAAGAAAAAAGAAAAAGAAAATGTTACAGCAATGAAATTTAATTGGAGTTAAGCGAACTTTTTAAAAAACGATATTGGTTGAAAACCAGATTACGGAATATTCTTATAATATTTGAATTAATCACGGTACATTTTTTTTTTTAGCCCGGTTCAGATTTTGCCAAGAGTATTTTATTTTTATTTTTTGTCAAAAGCCGCCTTTTTTCCCCGCAAGTGTAACTTGTGTTGATGTTGAAATAAATGTTTTGACTTATGCTATTATCTCTTCTTATTATTTTTATTTATTAACTTATTATTATTTTTAATTAAATGAGTCAAATCGTGTTTATAAATTTATTTAATGTGTGTATTTTAAATTAAAAGAATGCATTACGAAAGATGGCGATAAGAACAATATTTGATGATTTATCAATTGCGCTCACCTAAATGCTTTATTACCATGTGTTTAATTCTCGTCATGGAATTTCATTGTTATATGGACTTTGCTTTTTAAAAAAAGCTTGACGTAATTCGAGTTTAAGAAAGTGAGATTTTTTGTCAAATGATGTAAACGACTATGAAAATAAAACTGAAGAAGTATTATATTGGTTTATGTATGTATTTTAAAAAATGCAAAAATGTCGGTATGAAACAGTGAATAGGTTGTCCGAAAGTACTTGTAAATGTGTTCCTTTTCTAGGCTATTCTATCTCTTGCCAGGGTCCTTAACAGAGGGAAGAGCTGGTTTAAAATTGATATGGATTTTTTTTTCAGGTTCACTAATCTAGATATTTCATCGTTTGAATTAGTAACCAGTATATGGCCAATTAAAGATAGTATCTCATTTTCTTTACTTGCAATAAGTTATTATTAAATTTATGTTCTCGGCAATATCGCTCAGACTAAATCCCTCTGAGAGAAGTCCTTAGTTTATTTTTCATTCGATTTACTATAATTAGTGTGATAAGTCAAGAATAGTAATTATTATTCCGATTTAAATAATAAATGGATTGTTTCGGAGATATATGAGTCGGAAGTTGTTTAATATTCTATTGTATTAAAATGTTGAGAATTAGTTGTTTACATGTTTTTCGAAGAATATTTTAATAAAATAATATTCAAAATTTTGTTTTTTTTTCTTACTAACAAAGCTTAATGGTTCTTTAGTAGGTTTAAAAAAATTGTGTTCCATATAAATGCGATTGAAACCTAAAAGTATTGCAGTGTTTATTTATGTAAAAAGTATATCAAGATTATAGTTATAACTTTCCTCAGTGGCGTATATAGATTTATCATTTCGGAAGGGGGGTGGGGGGGGGCAGGGATCTGAGATTAATAAAACGTGCTAAGACAGAATTGAAAAGAATGGGAGAATTTCCATTTTAACAGGTTTTTTTACCACATCCTTTATACGACCAAATCTGTTAAGACGGAATCGGATGAGATTGAAGAAAATTCCATTTTAGACAAGTTTTTGTCTTAACAGTTTAAATTATACAGCATTTTTTTTTCCCATGGCAACCATAAACATTTCCCACCTAAGGAAGGATTCCGTTATAGACAGGTTCCGTTTACATAGGTTTTACTGTAATTACTTTTTATTATTATAATCAGTATTATGAATTATTTTAAGGCAGGTCCGTTACCCACAAATTTTACTTCATTTTATTAACCATTTGAAAAAATGGTTATTGTTCTCGTCAGGGTAGGAAATCAAAAGCATATCTGAAGGTTTTTGTTGGTTTAATCCGCATTTTATTCGTTTTCTGATTGGTCTATACAGTAATCTGTATTTCCCTGTACTTTCAACAGAGATGGATACCCTCTGTTGCCACTATGACAAAAAGGTAATAAAAACTAAAAAAAAAAAATAACTCAGAAACAAATTGAGATACAGCTTTCAAACAAATTACATTTAAAAGTAAATTTTTTTCTCTATCCGACGGTGTAAAAAGTAATATTGTCGGATGTTTAGAAGTTTAAGAATGAAATTTCATTTAAAATTGGTAGTCAGATTTCTTGGAAATCTGACGATGGAAAAGCCTTTTCCCGAACAGCCAATGAAAATGGTTGGATAATACGTAAGTTTCAGGTGGATAATAACTAATGAAAATGAAAGAAAATGAATAACAATTTCTGCCAAAGAGTTAATTTTAATTTGTAACATTTTCACGTGCAAAAGAAAAATGGAATAAGCCAATTAAAAATTAAAAAAAAGATAAATAGGACAGGAATAAATACATATAAATATTTCACACCAAATACGAGTCGCAGGCGATTTTTGTCGCTTGGAATTTTTACGTGTAATAACACTATTAATGTTTAATTCATGGCGTACGTAATGTATGATCAACTCCGTGCGATTTTTTATGTCTTAAATTTTAGTCTTTGAAAAAATCATTTTCCAAATGGTCGTTGTAATTTCTTAAATTGCTTTTTTTTGTTTCTTATAAGTTTGTTTGTCGGCAAGTTTGATTTTAAGGGCAAAATTGTTTTTAATTAACGTACATTTTAAATTGTTAAGAAAAAGTATAAAATACTTTTAACCAACACACAGTTTGTTTAATTGTCTGAGCGAAACGAAGGCTAATACTCAGCGACACATACAGCTACGATGGATATTAATGCCCTGTCCTACTAAATAAAAAGCCTAATAAAAACCTTTCGTCAAGCATAATTCAAAAAATATTTGTCGGATTTCGTTTCTGATTGCACCAGAAGGTACCTATGAGGGTCGCCTACTGAATGCACCTACTATGAAAAATAATTTCCAAACCGTTTAAAAATTATATAGAAAAAACTGATAAAAAAGCACAATTTATCTGCATACGTCACAGAAATTTGGTGTGCGTCACTTTCACCGGTTGATGCTTTCGCCGACAACTGGTTTGAACACATGTAGCAAATAAAAAAAAATACACACGCAGTAATATTGAACGGCCATAAAACATATTTAAATTTAATCAATCAGGAAAATAAATCTGTTTTTCCATTTAAAAGAGAAAAAGGCATAAAAACTTTAATTTGAGATTTTGCGATAATCTCTCAATAGCATTTTTTAATCGCCAAAAGCATATTTCGCGTGTGAAAATTAGAAACAATTATATGATGTGCAATAAAATATTTTGCTTTATAGCATCATTTCTTCTTATTTTCTTTATTTTTTTTTACATGCTTTCTTTTAACTTACAATTATTGTTAATAAAATATTTTGCTTTATAGCATCATTTCTTCTTATTTTCTTTATTTTTTTTTACATGCTTTCTTTTAACTTACAATTACTGTGATTCATTTTTCACCCACTTCCTGTTGACATATAGTTTTGAAATTTGGAATATATATGTATTCCTGAGGGCAATATATGAATTGGACATTGATTTTTTAAAATTAGATATAAAATAAGATCCCTAAGGGGGCAACGGTGGGGGGGGGGGGGGAGTGAATTACTTAATGGTTACGTTTGATTTTCTATAGAGAAATCAGCATTAGCTTCAACAATGAGTATTTGTTGAAAAGTACTAATGACAGGGTTACCACGATATCGCCAAACTTTGGCCAACGTGGCGAAATATCGCCAAATTTTGCGACAAAAAAGTTTCTATATATGAAGCCAACTTGGAGATAGCTGGCTAACTTGGCAAAATTCCCATTTAAATCCATTTATCTTCCATAACTGAACTCACCGAATTAAATTTAAACTCCGTGCATTTAAGATATTTTTCAAGATTTTTCTAATATTTAGTGCATTTAAAAAACATATATATTTTCTAAATTTTTGTGAATTTTAATGAAAGCATGATTTTCAAAAAAAAAAACATTTTCATTTATATTAATTTCTTTTTAGTCTTTAAAAATTAAATTGGTACTTTTCCTGTATAAGGGCCTTGGCGAGGTAGAGAAAATGGGTTTGGAGAGACAACACTGTAAAAAAAATTCCGCAACGTTCCTGGGAAAAAATGGGCAGCTGAGTTGCCCATTATTTCCAAGAAACATTTCTTGAAAATGACTGGTACTTTACTGTATATGTTAAAAACTTTCTACAGAAATGCCAGTAAGTTTCCTGCGAAATACCAGGAATATTTCTGTTGACAGCAAAACATTACTGACATATTCAAGGCTGGAGTAGCACAAGAGCGAAAAATGTCCAGACCAGGGATCGAACCTGGATACTTGGCGTGCCGTGCCAATGCCTTACCTGTTAGGCTATCCGGACCGATACCTGGCTGACATAATTCACTCTGGATGTTCGTTCCCTTCATTATGACATTACTGACATTTCACAGCATGCGGGATCCGCAGGCGATTTTTACATTTCCAGTTGACAATTTTCGCTTTATTATCATTATTTGTTAGAATGAAAAAATATTTTGAAATTGACATCAAAATTATTATTTATAATTTACACGAAAAAAAAAATTTCAGTTAAAATTCAATAAAGTAAATATATATGTGATACATTGTTTCTGAACTTTGCTTAAAATATAAAAATATATAAATGTAAGTAATAATTAGAAAAAAAATCTAGACATAAAACATTTTGGATTTTCGTCAGTGATTATGTTAGTTTACAAGTTAGATAAAATACATATAAATTTTCATGAAAAAAAAAACCTAAACGTAATTGTATATTTTTTCCGAAAAAAAAAAAATCAAATTTGCAGCAATTCAAAGTGTCAAATATATGTCAAATTTAAATCAAATTGTAATAAAGTGTTAAAATATAAAATTAATTAAAAAAGAAAAAAAAAGTCAAGAGGTAGCATCGAACCCGGGCCGTACGGGTGGCGTGCAAACTTTCTGCGTCCACACCACGAAAGACACGTTGAGAACTGCAAACTAATGGGTATTTGAAACGTATGCTAAAACTCGGCATCTAATTTCTGAAAATCTAAGGCCCATTTGAAGAAATCCTTTCACAAGAATAATTAGAGATAAGAACTCTAAAACATACTTTAAATTAATCAAAATAGGTGAGAATCATATTTGATTGTCCCCTGGTTAATGCAGATCCAAATAATAGGTGTATTTTTTTTACACAGTCTGCTCGTTAAAGATTTCACAGACAAGTACGAGAGATAATCTCTTAGTGATGTCACAGAGGTATTGTATTTTCATCTGAATTATCTTGACAATAGAGACGTAAAGGATTATGTCGTCTATTGATTTATTTGCATTACATATTGATTTTTTTACATTCATTTAAGGAATTCATTTTCGACACTCGCGCGCGAGCAGCGGATTATAGGGAAAAAAAATAATAAATGGCAGCCGCAGCGTTTTGCTGTTTCCAACTTT
This sequence comes from Maratus speciosus, assembly GCA_963932465.1. Classification (NCBI taxonomy): domain Eukaryota; kingdom Metazoa; phylum Arthropoda; class Arachnida; order Araneae; family Salticidae; genus Maratus; species Maratus speciosus. The sequence continues at coordinate 453,332,914 of OZ010786.1, read as the reverse complement.
TGTTCAGGAACGTTTCAGATAAGAAAACCAGAATTTCGCAGGAAAGAGCTAAATTATTCTGAAAACCTGATAAAAGGCGAAACGTTCCTGGATTTTACATGGAAAGTTACCATTTTTTTTTACAGTGAAGTAAGCTTATGCGTATTTTCATGCAACTTATTCATTGTTTCATATACTCAAGCAATTTTTTAAAGATTTATGCAATTTATTTTGTGTTAACAAGCCATTTACCTATTTTTATATACAAACAAAAGTAAATTATATATAAAAAGCAATGATATTATATATATAAATAAAATGTTTATATTTATGGCACAGATGCCATAAACGCATCGGATTTGGCGTGATTTTTTTTATGCTAATTTGGCGGAAACGTCGTTTTCGAATAACAGTTACATATAGCGTGCGATAATAGTTCGTTATTTTTTATTTCAATATGAAAACAAAATAAAGTGATAAACAAAACATTTTCTATTATTTTTAAAAAGAAATAACAATCAATAAATGATATAATTATAGAACAAAACAATTTATAATAGCGTTATATATGGTTACATCAGTGGTGGCTCGTGACTGTCATTTTGGGGGGCACTAAATCCATAGCTGGCAAATTTATTCTTCTCTTACCACTATTGCTTTAAAAGAAATCTTTGCCGTATTTGTTCGCAGAATATTCGACCATTAAACAAGGTATATCTTTTTCTTTCAAAAAATAATGGTAAGAAAAGAATATTAATGTCCGCCATGCATTTAGTGCCCCAAAATATGACAGTCACGAGCCGCCACTGGTTACCATGTCGGGCAAAGTAACGCCAATTAGGTACCTCGGTGCGTATATGACATCTGTGCCATACTTACTAATAAAAATAAGCATAAACGTTTATCAGGTTTGTTTTCATAGCTATTTATATCTTTTTGCAACAAATCTCACTTTTTGTGGCGAAACTGCACAAAGATTGAAAAAAACTAGAAAACGGGAAGTCTGTTTTTTTCAGAATTTAGTGTCAACCTCGATGAAAATAAAATATATAAATATGGATAGTACAAAACATATTTTAGTTTTAAGACTTAAAACACACGCTTTTATTTTGTACAGAATGACGTCATCCGCATACGCTGAAGAATTCTTCATTCACGATAAAGTCTTAAACAACCTCTACAGTAAAATACGCATAAGCATAAAATCGCTGAATAATACATAAATGCAAAAAAAGAAAAAGATGTCGTCATTTAAGAAACGCTACAAAAAGAATATCGGCTATCGCATGATTCATATGCCCTCATTTGTTAGTAATATTAATATAGATACTTAAAATTAAATTTCGAAAAACAAATCATTCATTTATATTTTTTCAAAATAGCACGTATTTTAATTACATTTTTTAAAAGTTGTTAAGGGAAAAGGCAACAAAAAGGTATAATTACTATTTTCCAACTATTTCCCCCCTACTTTCTACAGAAATGGAGCTTGAGTTGCCAAAATTAAACAAATGGCGCTAAGAACTACAAAAAAAAAAAAAAATAATATTTCAAAAATAAATTGAGATGCAGTTTTCAAATAAATTGCACTTAAAAGTACTATTTCTATCCAATGCGACGGTATAAAATTTGAAAATGTGCGATGCTTACAAGTTAAAAATCTTAAAATAGTAGAATAGAGAAGATTAAGTTAAATTGAAGTTAAATTGCAGTACAGTATTTGGTACTACTTAGTTATCCCAACGACCAAAAATCTATCGCCAAACTATAAGATTGAATGCCAATAATGGTTGATCGTAAATGTCGCATTCTAAGTACCTTATTACCATGCATTTTAATGCTTTTCATGGCACTTCGCTGTTATATGGACTTTGGAGCTTTTGTAAAAAGCACGCAATTCGGGGTTAAGAAAGTGAGATTTTTTGCCAAATGACTATGAAACAGAATAAGTATTATACTGGTTATACATATTTAAAAATGCATCTGCTAACACGTTTTAGATAAGTTATTTATGTTTGTATATAATCTAATACATAAAAATGAAAATTTGTCTATCAGTCTGTTTGTAATTTTATACAAATCGACAATTTCGTAGCCAAAATTGTGAAAAGATATGTACATGTGTATCAAAACACGCCGAGGCAACTAAACTAATCCGGAATCGAAATAATTTATAGTTAATTTTTAATTAATAAAAAACCACCAATTTAACAGCAATTTCTTATCAAATTTAAACATTTTTCGTTATAGCAGTTGCTAACAATTAAAATACACAATAAAATTTTTACTACAACAATTAATATTCTACTGCAAGATTTCCACGTGAAAAATGAAAATGAAAAAAACAGTTCGCCGAATTTAAAAAAAGGTGAATATTACGTCATAACTTTTCTATTGCAAGATATTCACATGAAAAATGAAATAAATAGCTTGACGAATTTAAATGAAAGTGAATATAACTTTATAACTTTTCTGTTTCAAGGTTTCCCCGTGAAAGAGGAAAATATTACGTCATATTGGAAATATAAAGGACGTGGTGAATATAGTATAACTTCATATGAGTGTGAAAAAACGTAATGAAGCATGATAAAAACCCGATTATGGAAATATTGCGTATTTTAACATTATTGCTCCAATTATAAATTGAAATAAGTTCATTTATAGCTGTATTCTTTTTCGTCTGTTATATATATTTATACATTTTTATATTGTGTTTTCATTTGATTCATGCGTACAATACTTCGACTGTTTTTTTTAATGTTTGTTTTATGTTGTATGTTAAATTTTGAAATTGATTTTTCAGAACAAACATCCTTCAAATTCTGGGCAACGCCGGGCACTTTAGTTTGTAACAGATAAATGGATTTTGTATCTGTATATCTAATGCTAATATTATAAAGCGTTATAATATTATAAAGTGTACAATATTATTAATGTTTGTACGTTTGTGAGGTTTTATCTCTGAAACTACATAGCCAACTTAAAAAAATGTTGGTGGCCATCTCTGCTGCGAAAAAAAGACTGTATTTTATGTCAGTGCAACAACCTACATCGCTGCAGGAGCAAAAAAGCTCTAAAATTGCGATTTCTGTGATATTGATTGGGTTAGAAACTTTAAATTCGGTGTGGTGGTTACTTTTAATATGATGTAAATACTCGTTATGAACGCTCTCTAAAAGGTTCGAAAATTCAATTTGACAGAAAAACGTAAAAATTTCTAGAAAGCTTCTAATTTATGATTTATTTGGAATACTGAAATTTCTGGGATACTGTTGGGGTTAGAAACTAGAACTTTGGCATGGCAGTAATTTATAATATGTAAATGCTCCTTGTAGAACGAATTCTAAAAAATCGAAAGAATAAACAAAGCAGAAAGAAATCTAAAGACGATCTAAGTAACGAAGTACTACATGGAATTGTTAGGAATATAAACATGAAAATTGACATGGCTGTATTTATCATGACGTAAATTCTCTCAATAAAACAATTTCTAAAAATGTTGCTATATAAAGCACTGCAGAAACAAAAAACTTTACGGAAAGCGATCTCAATTAACATTAATTTGGAATTATTAGGTATAGCAACTTTAAATATTTCATAATGCTGCATTTCCTTCACAAAACATGCAATTTAAATGCAACAAAACTGATAGATACCCACTTAGCATTAAATAAATTGTGTAAATATTGAATAAAGACCTGTATAAAACAGTGAGTAGGTTGCCCGAAAGTACTTATTAAAGTGTTCCTTCTCTAGGCTTTTCTCTCTCTCGCCAAGGGCACTAACAGAGGGAAGTGCCGTTTTAAATGTGATATGAATTTTTTTCCGATTCATTTTTCTAGACATTTTATCATAAGGTCATATTCTCAATTGTCATTAGCAGATTTTTTATATATTAACTTATTCTGGTGAAATTGCATAATCTGGTTCATATTGGCGTATTTTAGCTTGCATGAGTTGCTGAAAAAATATGTATGGATTTGTAAATTACTTCAAAAGACACTTTGGCAGCTCAAAGGTTATGCAGACGATATATTCAGATCTTGTGTCATACTTTATGATGTAATCATTGCCGATTTCTTTTGTTTAATACATGCTAAATACAGTTCTAAACAATACACCGTATGTAGTGGCCAGCATACACTCATCATTTAAATCCGATCAAGCATATCTAAAACACACTCTAACAACGCATTGCATGCCACTGTTGATGTGTTAGGTATTTTGATTGACTACTGATTGGTACTTTGATATCAGATTTTGAAGAGAGAATTCCTTATCTCTTATCGACAACCTCATTGCATCCGTGGAATACAGATATTGTACAATGTTAACTATTCTGGGGGAGCACACACCATATAAAGCATAGTCCATTCTTTTTAAACATCATAGATTTGTCATTTAAAGTTACTCAAATTGATGCGGAGCGTCTGATTATGTTCTTGACATCATTTTATACAGTTAAAATTTCGATATAAGATAATTTAGTGTTTCATTTTCTATTTTACTTTTAATATATTGCGTACTTTCAATTTTATATCCATGCAAGGCTATCTTGCATGGTTTGCTTTCCCATTTTTTAAAAAGTGTATACAAATTTATATGTAAGATTTTGTAATTCTACGATTCGTTTATTTTCATCATTTCAATTTATCGCAGTATATGGATAATTAAAGATAATATCTAATTTTCTTTGCTTCCACATGTTATTATTAAATCTATGTTCTCAGCAATATCGCTCAGACTAATCCCCCTGGGGGAAGTCCTAGTTTAATTTGGTTTCTATAAGTGATCGAAACTGGTTGTTTTCCGGCTCACGAAGTTAAATTTAATCTTATATGCATGAATTTGTTTCAATTAACACATTTTCATTCATAGATTACATAAACTAAATAGATTTATTGATTATAATGGTATAATTTTCCCATCGTGCATACACTTTTACTTTGCAATATACTGGGATCACATTTTAAAATATTAGTTACCATTTAAAACGTTGCAGGTTTACGTGCATTTATTAGTATCGTTTCAATATATGCACATGCGCCCATAAATGTCTCCCCATTCACGTTTCGAAATGTATACGGGTCTATAAATTGACATGCATGGGCACATTCCATTTAATTTATCCACACACCTAATTTTGACCAGAAAGCTTAAATTTTTTGCATATCTAGGTAATTTAAAGCCAGATATGTCAAAAAATGCACAGTCCCCCTATGAAACTCATTAATGTTTTGCCCTGAGTTACTGCGCAAACTGTTTGCTTAGTTCTGCGCTTTTCTTATTGAATAGATCCCGAAGTACCAAAAGTCGGGTCTGGACTGAGCACATATTGCTCTCAGCGCCATCTATTGTTTGAAAATAGAACTAAAATCAAGAATTACAATAAAAAAAACTCCTGACATCATACATAACCCTCCCGCAATAATTTTATAAACATCTGCCACCGTTTGAAAGTTATTGAATTTTAAAATCCATCAGTCATTTTTGGGAAACCCGGCATTTTTACAAGAAGAAAGTATTGGAATCGCAAAAATTTTCGAATTCCGGTTTTCGACGGATTTACACGTTTTAAGGGTCAGAGATCCCGAAAAACATGTTTTTACAAAACGTCTCTCTGAGAGTCTGTATGTGACACAAATTTTGTGGGCGCTCTATCTCAAAAACTAGTGAACGGAATTTAATAAAACTTCAAATTCAATTGGCCCTTGATACAGTTTGGTGCTGATTACTTTTTGGTGTAAATCGCCCAACAGATGGCGCTGCTATGCTGCAGTATTCATGATTATCGCAGTAGCTCTATCTCAAGAAATAATGCACCAATTTTCATCAAACTTCAGATTCAGTTAGTCCTTGATATAAATTAGTGTTGTTTAGTTTTTGGTGTAAATCGCCCAACAGGTGGCGCTGATATGCTGCATTTTCTCGATTTCCGCAATAGCTGTATGTCAAGAACTAATGCATAAATTTTCATCGAACTTCAGATTTAGTTAGTTCCTGATATAAATTGATCCTGATGAGTATTTTGTGTGAATCGCCCAACAGGTGGCGCTGTTATGGAGATTTTTCTACAATTTAGCTCCATCTCAAATACTAATGCACAGATTTTCATCAGACTTGAGATTCAGTTAGAATTTAACAAAAGTTATTGCTGATTAGATTTTGCTGGAAATCACCTAAGCGGTGGCACTGCTATGCTGTATTTTTCGGGAAGTATTAACATGTACGAATGAGATGGAAGAAAGTTTTGGGATTGCTACGTCCGACTAGTTTATTATGTGAAATAGTTTCACTCTCAAAAAGTATCCACGTATAAAAAAACTGTAACTAAATTCGAAAAAGTACAAACACACAACAGATATCGATCTCAGGTATCTTAAAAAAAATATATATATATAATAAAAATGCGAGCGAGAAATTTGTAAAGAACTGTCCCATAGGATTAACATTATCTTGAGCTTTTTTTTCTGATTAGTGTATAAGCAGCCTACTCTAGTCACGCGGAAAAACTCGAACGCTAATCCTATGGGAGGGAGCGTTGTTCACAGATTTCTCACTCACATTTTCATATTTTTAAATGGTTTTATTTGCACAGGGTACCTATGAATCTGTGTCATTAACTTTTATTGTGCGTTTGTGCTTTTCTATTTTGGTTATAGTTTTTACTTTCTTCTATCTTTACAAGAAGAAAGTATTGGATTCGTAAAAATTTTCGACTTCCGGTTTTCGAAGGATTTACACGTTTTAGAGGTCAGAGATTCCGAAAAACATGTTTTTACAAAATGTCTGTCTGTGACAAAAATTTTGTAGGCGCTCTATCTCAAGAACTAATGCACGGAATTTAATAAAAAATTATATTCAAGTAGTCCCTAATATAAATTGGCGCTGATTAGTTTTCAGTGTAAATCGCCCAACAGGTGGCGCTGCTATGCTGCATTTTTCGCGATTTCTGAAATAGCTCTATCGCCAGAACTAATGCACGGATTTTCATCAAATTTCAGATTCAGTTATTCCTTGATATGAATTGGTGCTGGTAACGTTTTGGTGTAAATCGCCCAACAAATGGCGCTGCTATGCTGCATTTTGCAGTAATTACACGATTTTCCTAATAGCTCTATCTCAAGAAATAATGCACGGATTTTCATCAAACTTCAGATTCAGTTAGTCCTTGACATGAATTGACGTTTTGCACCTATTGGTGTAAATCGCTCAATAGGTGGCGCTGTTATGCTGCATTTTTTGTGATTTCCGCAATAACTCTATCTCAAGAACTAATGCTTGGGTTTTCAACAAACTTCAGATTCAGGTATACTTGGATATGAATTAGTGCTGTTTATATTTTGTTGTAAATCGCTCAACAAGTGGCGCTGCTATGCTGTATTTTTCACGATTTCCACAATAGCTCAATCTCCAGAACTAACGCACGGTTTTTAATCAAACTTCAGATTAATTCAGTCTTTGACATGGATGGACGTTTTATACATTTTGGTATAAATCGCTCAACAGGTGGCGCTACTATGCTTCATTTTTTATGATTTCCGCAATAGCTTTATCTCAAGAACTAATGCTTGGATTTTCAACGAACTTCAGATTTCAGTATACCTTGATATGAATTAGTGCTGGTGCATTAGTTTTGGTGCAAATCGCTCAACAGGTGGCGCTGCTATGCTGCCTTTTTCAGAATTTTCCCTATAGCTCTATCTCAATAACTGATGCACGAATTTTCATCAAACTTCAAATTCAGATATACTTTGATATGAATGGGTGCTAAATTGATGTAATTTCTTGTACTATTTAAATGATTTAATTGACGTGATTTATATGGAAGAAAGTTTTGTGATGGCCACAACATACAAGTTTTTATATGAGGATAGTTTCATTTTCAGAACAGGTTCCAAAAAAGAAAGTATTTTCATATAAAAAATCTTTAACTAAAATCGAAAAAGTACAAATGCTCAACATGTTCACTTAATTCATTCATTTTTATGGTACTACTAGTAACATTTCTTTGATGTACATTTCTGTTACTTTTAAGAAAAACGGAGAATTAAAGTATCTGAAAAAGCCCTTGATAGTTTTTTTTGTGTGTTGAATGTCAATTTTGCTGCAGTATTACGCTAGTGCATAGCTACCAATTTCTAAGATTTTTTCTTACCACTAAAACTTACCAGTAAATTTTGCCTAATTCAATCGCCGAAATTTAACAATTGTCAACGATTAAATATGGCAAAATTTTGTATTAAATTTTAGAGGTAACAAAACCGTGCACATTGGCAGCTATGTAATTCTATTAGCAGGGGCGTGCCGAAGGCTGTTTTAGTGGGGGGGGGGGGGGTGACCTGAATTTTGCCAACTGCAAGATGGGGGGTGAGAAAGGCTTTGTGATAGCCCCCCCCCCTCAACGACGGAATCAACTGTTCTACAATACTGTGAATTTATCACTAAAATCACTAAAAGTCTTAAGTGTCCACTTGCATTCTCCTTAACCACAGTCGAAATTAAATGCTGTTATTCAGTATGTGTAAATTTTTTAAAATTATTTTACTATATAAGTATAGTTGAGAATCCTGTTATTAATTAGGATTTTGCTTACGATTTAAAAAGAAATGTGTACGGATGTACCGTACATTTACCAGTTCTCAAAAGTAACAATTTAAGAATGTTGAAGTACTTCGGAATTTATGTTTTTATAAATAAAACCGAATGCTGTTGTGTAATGTAAGTGTATAAATTTTAAAATACATAAAAAAGACAAATCTTGCTTGCTAAAAATAAGATATATATTAGTATAAGAGACTAAAAATTATTCTTCTACATTTTTAAATTATCACCCGCCTATCCTTCAGAATAGCCCATTTTCCAGCGACACTGTCTAAATCCAACATGTCAGTTATGTCTGTTTCACAGGTTAATAGCATTGGTTCGTCTAGTCGCTCTTCCGACATGGTGGTATGCAAGTAATTTTTTACTAACTTTAACCTGCTGAAACTTCTTTCATTACTTGCCACAGTTACTGGAATAATTAAGGCCAACTTGTAGGCCAAAGAAAGGTTAGGATACAGATGAGCCTTCCCCACAAGTTTTTGCGCTGCTGCGCCAATTGTATCCGATTCAGAACTAGCTATTTCTGAGGACATGAGATCAATTTCACATTCCAAGTTATCTACATCTTTGAGATCATCAGGGAATAATTGACATAGTTTAGAAATGTCCTCGGTAAAGCTATACTTGATCCTAGATGGAAGGAAACAGGCCAGTGGTTTAACTTTCTCAAATACCAATTTATGACTGTATCCAAATGCAGTTGTAAGCCGATCTACCACCTTCAAAATTTCTGCTTTAAAATAATTCTCTCGTGTAAATAGAAATGTAGTTTCAGAATTTTCGTCGATCTTCGATGGAGGCCTCCGTCGCCTGTGCCGCAAATTGAACTCATGATCTTGATTTATTCCATGTGTCTCGCAGATGTTGTCAGCTTCCTTAATGATGTTCATTATTGCCGCCGCGTCATCATTCCGGAGTTTCTGAATGCTTTCGTAAGTTTTCTGCATTATGTCGGTTCCCTCTAAAATGTTCAGGTCTTCACGTTGCAATTGCTCTGTTGCTAACTTGGTCTTAAACCTAATTGTTTTCATTGCAAGTAAAGAAACAATGAAATCGTATGACATCATTTTGCTTCTTAACCCTGCCGCCTTAGCTCGAGCTTCCTTGTCAACCTTCATGTCTTCAGAAATAATTTGCAGAGTATGGATGAGGGCATCATAGGACGATAAAATAGCTCTGACTGAAGCCGCTGACATAGTCCATCTTGTCTTCGACATAGATTTCAAGGTAAGACTCTTCTGAAGAACTTCCATTTTCTCTCTCAGTGTGCCGAATCGCTTTGTACTTAGTGAAAAGAAGTTATAGAGATCCTGAATACTGTCATAGAACAATTTTATTATATTGCTTTCTTCGCACGCATGTTCAACACATAAATTCACTTTATGCGCGAGGCAGGGTATGTATAAAATAGATCTACCAGCTATTTCTGAAAGTTTTGATTGCCAGCCTAAAATGATATAGATGACGTGGTGTCGTGTCGTAAGACTGTGCACGAGCATGGGAAAGCGATATTCTAACTGATTGTAGAATTTCAGAAATAAGCTTAGCCATTCCTTCGCTTGTTTTATCCAGATAATCTTTTAGTTTTAACAACCTTTCTTCTGGCTGAAACTTTGCGGTCACTTATCGGATTACAATTGAGAGCTGGTCAAGATGAGAGAGATCGGTTGTGCTATCAGCCATAACGCTAAAAAATCCACAATTTTTGACATTTTCAACTATTTTTTCACAGACACATGATCCAAGAACCCCAATAAAGTCGCTTTGCGACTTATTACTAAGATAGTTGGCATGGTATGGGCGAAGATGATTATCATCAATCTAGTTTTTTAAAGTTGCAATCCACCTGGCCATTAATCTAATGAGCTGAATGTAGTTACCAGTGGCGTAGCTAGAGCATTTCGTTTGGGGGGGTGTGGAGGTTGAATTTACCGAATGTTCATAGTAAATTTTGTAATTTTTTTTTTCATTTATTTGTATTTTGTATTTTTTTGCATTATTTTCTTTCGGGCAAGGGGGGGGGGGGGGGGGAGACATTTATTTATTATTCCAGCAATATATAAATAAACAGACCAAAAAATTTTAACAAAAAACTAAATAATTTCAACCATTTAAAATTTTACGAACTGGGGGAAGCGAGGGTAGTAGAAATTATGAATGAAGGGAGTGAAGTAGATAACTGCTGATTTATTTATAGCATTGCACAATTACGAATAAAGCAGAGGAAAAAAGTAATTTTTAAGGACTTTAACCTAGGGATGCACAACCTGCGGCTCGCGGGCCAGAAGTGGCCCGTGATGGGTTAACATGTGACCCATGTCGGGATAACATGTGAACCGCGAATTTTGTCAATTTATAACTGGAAAAGTCACAAATTTTGTCCATATGTCGCTGGAAAAAATCGCAAATTTCGTCAATTTGTCGCGGAAAAAATTGCAAATTTCGCCAGTCAGTTAAGAATCGCAAATTTCGTTGATCGAATTCGGAAAAATCGCGAGTTTCGTCAGTTTATCGCGAAAAAAATTGCGAATTTCGTCAATTTGTCGCGGGAAAAATTACAAATTTCGTCAGAGTCAGATAAGAACAGCAAATTTTGTTGATAGAGTGCGGAAAATTCTCGCATTTCGTTAATCGGCCACAGACAAATCGCAACTTTTGTCGTTGAGGTGCGGAAAAATATAAAATACAAATTTTGTCAGTCAGTTAAGAACCACGAACTTCATTAATCGGGAGCGGGAAAATCTCAAATTTCGCTAATCGGCTGCTGAAAAATCGCGAGTTTCGATTGTTTATCGCGGACAAAATCGCGAATTTAGTCTATTTCTCGCGGGAAATTTTGAAAATATCGTCAGAGTCAATTAAGAATAGCGAATTTCGTCGATCGAATGCGGAAAAATTGCGAATTTCGTTGATCGAATGCGGAAAAATTGCGAATTTCATTGATCGAGTGCGGAAAAATCGCGAATTTTGCCGATTCGGTGCTAAAAAATCTCAAATTTCGTTAATCGGGCCCAAAAAATAGAGAATTTTGCCGATGAGATGCGGAAAAATCGCGAGTTTCGTCAGCTTATTACAAGAAAAAATCGCGAATTTTGTCAATATATCGCAGTAAAAAAATCACGAATTTCGACAATTGATGGAAAAAATTACAAATTTTGTCAATTGGTCCGAAAAGAATCGCGAAATTCCCCAATCACTCGTTGAAAAAAATCGTGAATTTTGTCAAAAATTCACGAATATCGTGAATCGCTCATGGAAGAAAATTACGAAATTTGCGTATCGGTCTCAAAAAATATCGTTAAATAGTAATCCATTAGTGGCAGGAAAAAAGCGCAAATTTCGTCGATCGTGCTCGGAAAAGAAATCGCGACATTCGTGAATTTATTGTGGGAAAAAATCGCAGAACAAAAAAGTCGGAAATAATTTGATCGAGGGCGAAAAAAATCGCAAATTTAGTTGATCCGGTGTGGAAAAAATATCGCAAATTTTGAAAATTTTCGTTGAAAAAAACGTGAATTTCGTCAATTTATCGCAGATATCGCAAATTAATTGTTTAAATAGATTACAAATTTTGCTAATTGCCAATGGAAAATTACCACGAAATGTGTCAATCGATCGTTGAGAAAAAATCGCGAATTTCGTCAATCGCTCGCGCTTGATTGACAAAAAGAAAAATAATTACGTTTGTTAATCGGTCGCATAATTAGTCCATCATGCTTTGTTATTTCTAAAATAAGTTTCCCTTTTTTTTAAATGAAATTATTCTTCTATAAAAAATTTATATTTTTCAATAACGTTCAATTTTTTAGAAATTTTGTGGGGGTTTTTTCTTTAAGTTTCCATTTATCAAGAAGGAACAGTTAGCCTTCGTAAAGTGTATGGTTATTCATACCGATGTGAAGAAACCCTGCATACAATTATTTATTTCAATATGTTTATTTTTTGTACACAAAAAATCATTATTCATCAAGAATAAAGAGTTATTACCCCACTTCCCCGGTACAGAATTCTCTCTGTGTTGCTGATGTGGTCCTCGACATCCCAAACATTTTTGTAAGTGGCCCTTCTCTTATAAAGGTTGTGCTTCCCTACTTTAACCCTTAACTGATTAGGTGAGGTGTTTTCCACCCCAGAGAAATTTCAATTATGAAGAAAATTTTTTTGTGGCATTTAGATACGTGTATTTATATGTATATATATGTACACTTACGGTACTTTTTCAGTTGTTTTTATTCAAGTAAATAATGCAAAATTCACAGGAGATTTTCTTGTTTTAATTCGCTCAATTTTGTGGAGTGCACAAGACAAAAAATCAAATTTTAGGGTTGCATACACGCCACCTTACCACGTTATATATATAAAAAAATCACCTCATCACTTAAGGTTTAAGCTTTTCGTGCACGATACTCCAGTGAGGGGGGAAGGGGCAAAGGTAAAAGCAGTAATTTGGGGTGAGGTGCAAAAAGACAGATTTAGATTGATTATTTATTATTACAATAAAAATAAATTCAATAGAAAATATTTAAAAAATAATTCTTTTTTTCTTTTATTTATAACTCAAAGTTTGAAATTTGCAATACTTTTTAAATTTGTCTGTACGGGTAGTAAAAAAGTCTGTACGGGTAAAAATTTTCAGGGCCGACCCATGGAAAAAAATTCGACCCGGCCAATTATAAAAGGTAGACCTGAACTCGGCCAGGCCTGTCGAAAAAAAAATATTGTCCTGGCCCGGCGTTATAGCAGCTAAAAGTTCATCCTGGCCATTTTGCACAGTAAAGTAAAAAAATGCACCATAGACAAATTTCCTTTTTAATAGGTGTAAATGTATTATATATTATTTTCTCACATATTATTATGTTAATTTTGCATGGATCAACACATTTTTCAGTTTAAAACAGGATTCCGTCGCAGGTAGGTTCTTTTTCACACGTATTACTATATTTTTATTTAGCTGTATTTTCCTACCAGGTCACTGAGTCAATGTTTTTCATACGGTTTTGGGTGAAAACCGGGACTGAAAATTTTGGCCCGTGAAGATCTGGAAGAATGAAACCAGTCCCGGCTCGGTACAGAAAACATTAATTAGGCCTGGTCAGGCCTAATTTATGTTTTGCCAAAATGGTGCCAAAGCTGACGTTTGTAACAGATTTTTTTAAAACAAGACAATCGGCAAAAGATCATTATGAGGTAGAAATTGATTATAACTTTATGTGTAATACAATTAATAGAAAATTTAAAAAGGTTATTTGATTTCAAAGCACTTCATGCCTCATGCCTGCTGATTTCATGCTTTTAGATTAAAAAAATGTCTACTTAAATGTTCAGAAAATTTAATATTCCTGAGAGGAATAAAAATATTTTTTAAGAACAAGTGTTTTCATAAACGGAGCATTTAATTCGAAGTTAGAAAATTGTTTAGTTATTTCAAATCTTAATCCGTGTATGCTATATTTGATAATTTTGATCATATGTGACAGAAAAATGCACAATATAAGAATAAGAGGATTTGGATTTTATTTTTTATTTTCTTTTATTTATTTCTCTTTTTCCATAAATATTTATTCAAATAAAAACGTAAGATAAAATAAGAAAATTAATAAAAATTAAAAAAATATGAGAGAATGGTTAATTAGTAGTTTTTATTTTCTCTGGTAATTAGAATAAGGATAATTGTTGCAGATTACTTCAATGAGAAAATTTCAAATGTCTGTCCCCCAAAGCAGATCAAAGGACCAAAACAAACTACAGAGGACGACGGAAACATTTAGTAGGCAATGTTGCATAAAGCCGGACAGAAGAAATTTTTTTCTTGGAACTTTTTTACAGAACGTTTTTACTTGGATAAATATTTATAAAGAAAAAAGAGAAAGAAATAAAAGAAAAGAAAAAATTAAATCCAAACCCTCTTATTCTTATATTGTGCATTTTTCTGTCACATATGATCAAAATTATCAAATACACGACGCATGGATTCAGGTTGAAATAACTAAACAGTTTTCTAACTTCGTATTAAATGCCACGTTTATGGAAAAAAAAAAAAAACACTTGTTCTTAAAAAATATTTATACTTCTCTCAAGAATGTTAAATTTTCTGACACATTTAAGGCTGTTCTCAAATCCAAAGGGGTCAACTTTCTGACACAAGTTTTAATTCACCTTTCTTCGGAAACGCATGAAACTAGAAGGTGAAATAGAAATTATGTCATCGAACTGTTTTTTCCGTTTTATTGTAAACGCAATAGATCTTTCAGAAAATACTGTCAAAGTTGGCATGTTGAACTGAACTTCCGAGCGAAAGCAGAAGATCCAGTCAGTAAGGGGAGAAAAATGCCGTGTCACGTGATCAAAATCGCTTATAACTCAATAGGTAATTTATTGATAAAAAAAATCGAAAACACAATTCGATTCCAAATATCTTCCATGGTCAGGTCTTCCAATTTTATATCTTTCAGTAAAAAAATGAATTTATAAATGTGTCAAATCGTTTTACGCTTGTTGAGCTGAGCAGTTGAGAACAGCCTTAAATAGACTTTTTTTTTTTTTTTTTTATCCAGAAGCATGTAATCAGCAGGCATAAGGCATGAAGTGCTATGAAATCAAATAGCATTTTTAAATTTTCTGATAAATGTATTACATATTAATGTATAATAAATTGCTACCTCATAATGATCTTTTGCCGATTGTCACGTTTAAAAAAAATCTGTTCCAAGCGTCAACTTTGGCACCATTTTCTGAAAGACCAGTTACCTTTATAGGAAAAAAGAAAAACTCTATTCGTTTACGAATAAGAAAGAATATCTGCAAATTTCGTGCATTTAAAAAAGGAAAATTTCTTCACGAAAGTGTAAAAAAAGATGCAAGTTACGATTTCAGAACAGCTTTAAATAGTTTTTAAAAACCACAAAATGTGGCTAATCAAAGCTGCACTTTATTTGTAGGATATTTTTTCTGTTGAATTTTAAGATGGAACTCGTAACATAGAAAGTTATCAGAATTGAAATAGTCAAATATCATGTATAGCAATTGAGTATAAGTATAAAAAAATTAAATATTGTTATTTTAATTTGCAATAATAAAAAAAGAGTGTTAAACACAAAAAGATTTTTTTCGATGGAGAACGGGAATGGGAGAGAGAGTAGAGAGTGTGGAAAATTATTTTATTTTCTGCAAAATTACTTTGCTTGCATTTTTTTTGTGAGCTGTAGCGTTGATTCTGTTACATGAATTAATCTAATTCAAGTAAAAGGATTTTTTTTTAATTAATTTAAATTATTTTTGAGATCCCTTCATTTCAGAAAACAAAGAAAAAATTACTTTCAGTTTTTGCAGCAGAAAGTAAATGTATGTCTCAAAACGCCAAATAGAAGAAAGATTAATGCTTATCATCAATGCACTTGTCTTTATATATCAATACAACTGATGATTTTAAAACAAGTTCAAAAACATAAATAAACAATATCTTTCCGAACTGAATGACACGAACCAGTGTTGCAGTCGTAAAAAAACAAAGGGTATATGCTAAAGTCATGAACATTCATGGATACAGTATACGCTAATGCTTTATTTGAGAAGCAGAGGATATGCGGAGCTTCTGAAAAAAATCCAGAGAGAGGGTATATGGCGTATATCTCCGAATACCCTCCAGCCTCCACTACCCCGTGAGAAGAACAGATCCAGATCTTAAAACATATCGTCGGTTTATACACGGAAAAAACTGTTTAGTTGAAATTACTAAATTTTGGATCATACAGCTCCATCCAAATATTTTGGTTAAAATAATTAAATTTTCGTTTGATTAACCAAATTATTTTGTTAATGTTAGGTCACCCAAAATTTGGATATTCCAACCAAAATATTTGGATGGAACTATATGAACCAAAATTTGGTGATTTCAACAAAACAGTTTTTTCCGTGTATTAAGTTATAAAGGAAAAAATCCAATATTTTATAGTTCCCTATCTTATTATTATTTTTCTTTAAAGCGGTTTTCGAGCTTCCTACTGAACAACGCAAAATTTTCTGCCTCTTTTTTAAGCATATTGGAAGGCCTGACTGTTGATGTGGAATACAATGGACACTAGTTTTACATTTTTTGATAAAATTACTTATCCAGGGCTTGAAATTCAATTTTTCCTAGGAGGGGAGTGTCCCTACCAACATTTATAAATGGAGGGGAGTTGAGCTATTTGGGAGGGAGAAAAAAAATCTAAAACCGACTGATATTTTATGTGCTATTTAAAGATTTACATTAATTATTTTGTAATGTCTGTATTAATACTGACATGACAAACCGACGTGATGTAAATTCATCGATCAGACGAAGGATAAAACTGTAAATTTCGTCAGTCTGTCGCAAAAAGTAACCGCAAAATTCGCGGGTGTTTCTGAATTAAAAAAAAAAAAAAAATCTGAAATTCACAGCAAATTTTCTGAAAGGGGGAGACTGGAAAGGGACGCGGGGTAATTCTGAGTTTAAAAAAATCTGAAATTCACAGCAAATTTTTTGAAAGGTTACAAGAGGGGGGAGAAAAAGGGGGGGGGAATCCACTCCTGGCACCAACTATGTTTTTTTTTCGCGTCCCTTTGACGAAATTTGCGGTTTATTCGCAATCTTTTGACGAAATGAGCGGTTTTTTGCGATCTTTTGACGAAATTTGCATTTTTTCGCAATCTTGTGGGGAAATCTGCCGGTGTTTTCGCGATCTTTTGACGAAATTTGCAGTTTTTTCTCGATCATTTGGGGGAAATTTGCCCTTTTATTCGCGATCCTTTGGCGAAATTCGCGTTTTTCCCGCGATCCTTTGACGAAATTGGTTTTTTTCGGGGAACATTTGTCGAAATTTGCGATATAATTTGTCCGAATTTTCGGATTTATGACCGATTTTTTTTAATTTTCGAAAATGACTGCCTTAATTTTTCGGAAAATTCGGAACATAATCACCCCTGCTATAATACCTATAATAATAAACATAGATATTTGTGTGTGTGTGTGCTGTTTTCTAAAGAAGCCGTATCATTTTTTATCGAGACCCTTTCATGAAATTCCCACTTTTTTCTGCAGCCCTTTGACGAAATTCGCGTTTTATCCGCAGTCTTTTGACGAAATTCGACTTCTTTCGCTCCCTTTTGACGAAAATCGTGTTTTTTCGTGATATTTTGGCGAAATTCACGTTTTCTCACGATCCTCTGACGAAATTCGCGCCTTTTTCGCGATTATTTGACGAAGTTCGCGTGTTTTTCGCGATTATTTGACAAAATTTGCGGGGTTTTTTCCGTGATCGTTTGATGAAATTCACGTTTTTTCGCGATCCTTTGACGAAATGCGCGTCTTTTCACGATCCTTTGTCGAAATTCGCATTTTTTCCTTGACAAAACGCGCATTTTCCCTCGATCCTTTGACAAAATGAAAGTTTCTTCACGATCCTTTGATGAAATTCGCGTTTTTTCAGCGGCCTTTTGACTTAATTCGCGTTTATTCCCGATCTTTTGATGAAATTCGCTTTTTTTCGCGATCCTTTGCCGAAACCCATGTTTTTTTCTCGTTCCTTTGTCGAAATTTACGGTTTTTTTTTTTTTTTTGCTATCCTTTGATGTAATTTGCGTTTTTTCGCGATCCTTTGATGAGTTTCGAGTTGGCGATTTTTTCCTCGAACGATTTACGAAATTGATTTTTTTCGGTGATCGGCGACCATTTGTCGAGATTCGCGATATTTTTCTGTTGAACTGATGACCGATTTTTCAAAATTTTCGGAACCTAATGCCTAAAATTTTCGGAAAATCCGGAATAGAATCACCTCTGAACTCGCCAATCGGTCGCGGACACTTGTCAGCCGATCTCGAGAAAGAAATAATAAAATTTGTCTATCAGTCGAATGAAAAATTCTAATTTCAACGATCTTTTGCGGTAAAAAAACCCCGCAAAATGTGTCAATCGGTCGCGCGAAAATATAAGGAAATTCGCAAGGCATTGGTGGGAGTTGATCGCAATTTCAAAATGCAAAATTCTCCCGAAAATGGTGAAATTTTTTGGGCGGGAGCCTCCCGTCCACGATATTTTTTTGGGCGGGATTTCAAAATTTTGAGCGCGAATCCCGCCATCCCGCCCTGAAATTCAAGCCCTGTTATCACGTTATAAGTAATTGTGGTCACATGACGACATGTTTTTTGCCTTTCTCGAGCTGCCGTGTCTGGAATGCGGTTAAAAACCCCAAGTTTGACAATATTTTCTGAAAAATCTTTTGCTTTTATCAAAAAATGGAAAGCGTCTTTCGACTACATAGTTTCTGAATAACACCTGCCAATTTCCTAACAAAAATGAATTCAGAAATGTCTGAGAAAGTAGCTCTTTTGATTTAAAAACCCCCTTAAGAATTTTTTTCCCGCATTTTTTTTAAATAATTTTTTCAAGAAACTTTTAATTTTTCGAAGATACAATGTACCATCATATATAGTAGCTAACAAGGATGTACCGAATATTCGGTATCCATTCTGTATTCGGCCTTTTCGGCCATGTTACCGAATATTCGGTTAGGCCGAATATCAAGATATTCGGCCAAACCGAATACTTAAAAAAAACTTTTAAAACATTTTTTAAAATCTTACACAATTTCTACTTTTAACTGTCAACTTATAAAGATATTCATAATAATTAGAAACAGAATCATATTTAAGTAAAAGAGAATGTTTTTACATTATTTGCTTTTTGTAAAGTATTACTTAAGAAAATTAACCATTAATGGGGATTTTCATAGGAATTAACAATGTAAAAATGCAAGTACCTGAGCCTTTTCTAGTAAATAATCTGTTTCTTGCTTTTTCACAAAAAAGGGCGCTTCTAATCAAAACAGAAAAACTTTCAGGGTTGACAATACACATCAAGAAAGACAGTTTTTGCTCAGAAAACCATAATCGCAATCCACTTATTCAGTTATAAATAAAGTATATCTCATCTCATTCGAGGTCAAACTTGGATTTTCATTTGTTAACCCTAACGAAGATATAATAGCTATATTTTTAACAAACTTGCTTTGATTTCTGTGAAATATAATATCATGATGAGATGTGCTGGAAATTGCCACTTTTCAGAATTAAACAACTATGAGGTAAGACATTCCTTTATTCAGAATGCAATTTATAGTATTTATATTGTGTCACTGGCCAAAATTCAGTCATTTTAAACGATATCATCACATTTAATACAAACTAAATTAATATGAAACAAATCTTGCTAAAATATCCTCATTTACTGATAAAGTTGTGAACGAAAATTCAGTATCGGCTTGTATTTGCACATCCAGAATTTTTGACAGAATATATTGTAATTTTGATGGAATAAATGGAGTGAGGTGTTGTTTCTTGTTCAAAAATTTTTGTCTTGATCATATTATCTCTGTTGAAAGTTTGTTACAATTTTTTTAGGAACAATGTGTATGTTTGCAATCTCTGAAAATAATCGCCCATTCGAAAAACTGATCTAGGATGCATTTAAAAACTTCCTTGCTAAATCAAAGACAGTAGAAAAGTTATTTTTGCTGAGTTGTTTGTTTTAGAATTAAAATATATATATATTCACTTGGTTTAATTCCCCAGAAGAAGCTATGAAATATCAAACTTTTTAATTAATAAAATTTTAAAATTCTCTTCTTAAATACCTCAAAGCAGATGTTTTTCATGTATAAAGTTTACTTGTAAAAAGTTCTTGTTTATCAATATGTAAGTTTCTGCATTAAATATTATGTAAAATTATTTTAAACTTTAACATTTTAATGCCTTTAATCTCTGAAATATAAAAGTATTCGACCAGCCGAGTACTTGGTATTTGGCCGAATATTCGGTATTCGGCCTGACAGTTAATTCGACTAGCCAAATAATCGGTATACGGTTCGCTTGTTGGCCGAATATTCGGTAGAAAAGTTATTTTTGCTGAGTTGTTTGTTTTAGAATTTAAAAAATATATATTCACATGGTTTAATTCACCAGAAGAAGCCATGAAATTTGGAACTTTTTTAATTAATAAAATTTTAAAATATTCGACCAGCCAAATATTTGGTATTTGGCCGAATAGTTACTACTCGGCTAACCGAATACCGAATATTTGCCTGTAGGCCGAATATTCGGTATTTGGTCAAAATCACTATTAGGTACATCCTTAGTAGCTTATGTAATTTTATTACACCATTTTAATTTTCTTTGGTAAGAAAAAATTCCCGGTTCTCTCTCATTTTTTGCTTTGAAAAACAGACAATACAACAGTAAACATCTGGCGACATCCTGCCCCCCGAAAAAACCGCAAAATATCCCCCCACCCCCATAGCTTTCAGAGTCCAGCAAAACGAATTTTAACAAACAAGAAGTCTGGCCTTCTAATTTCATTTGCATTGGTCAAGGAGTTGTACGCATTTACCCTCAAAGCCTTTTTCTCCAGATTCCTTTCTTGAATGAAGCGAAGATATTCTCTACCCTCTAGCTTACAGGGAAACTGATGAACCCCCTACCCTCCTTTACCCATGGAATAGCTAAAAAGTGAAATTGCAATCGACTCCCAGCGAAAAAAAAAATTACATAATGCAAAGAGAAAAGAAGTTTCTAATTAGAAAATATTTAATAATTTTAAATATGTTTTGACATTGTTTTCTGTTTTGTAATAAATTTTGTAATATGTTTTTAAAAATTCTTTAAAAAAAAAAAAAAAAAAGAAAAAGAAAAAAAGCAGAGCCAAATGATACAGTTTTTGAACGAAAGTGAAATTACCGAATGTTTATGAGTTTACCGAAGTGGGGGGGTGTCGCACCCCCCCACACCCCCCCTGTAGCTACGTCCCTAGTAGTTACCTCTGTTACTTTCTCGTCCCCGAAATGCAAGTGCTTGACACGACTTAGATATCTGGTGCAGTCAGGAAGTATATTAATAATCTCTCTGTTTCTTAGATGAATTTGCTCCGCGTTAGTTGTTGCCTTTCTACGTTGACTAGATAGAAAGTTGTCAACGTGCTTACTTTTTTGGGCCAAATTATCTAGTTTATACACTGCAGCTCTATGAGCATTACTCGTAAAATGAGCTATTAATTTGCCTTTACGGTTTTTCCCTCGGCCTTTCATCTTATGTCATACACGAATACCAACACTGATCCAAGCTTCTTCTGCGTTTTCAGTCCCCGGTTCATCAGAGCAAAGTGAACAAGCAAAACAAAATGCGGCATCCAGTTGGTCGCTGTTTTCTAAATATGGATATTCTTTATACCAGCAGGAGCTAAACTTATTCTGCTTCTTAGTATCTATGTCATGATTCACAGGGTACGATGATCTGTGAGGTGGATAATGTCCACGAGACAGGATGAAAAGTTTCTGGTTTTCGGTTAAATTCTTTCCAATGCGATCGGCTGGATCACAACTTAGAAAAGTCGAGGTATCTTCCTTTTCAGAAACATTGACATTTTCCATAGAATTGCTAGTTAGGATTTTATCTCATTCCTCAATCAAACTTTCGCAGTAGTGCCGAACCCGGTCTGCAAAAGCCTTAACATTCGCAGTAAAATTTTGTGATGAAAATGATGTTTTAGAAACATTTTTACGAAGCTCTGAATTTTACATCTGGATGATCTGTTTGAATATGACTATGCAGGACTCTAATAGAAATGCAGAAATATCTACATATTGCACATTGAATCCGTTTTCCTTTCTGGAGGTCGCTGTTTTCATTCGGATGAAATTTTCTTATATGGCGATATAAATTTATTTTTTTCTGAGAAATGTGTGTATACGCGATCACAGTGTGTGTATAAAATTTTCACTGAATTATCCGCCATCAGGCGACAAAAACAAATTTTTGCAAATATCTCTTCTTCTCTGTCCGTGACTTCATCTTTTAAATGCAGCAACCTCAAATAACTAGCTCCAAATCTAGATTCAAGAGGTCACCAAATTCTAAGAATCAGTCCATAGCAGAAGGGAGCAATTAAAGATGCTACATGGGAAAACTTATAATAGAGATTGCAACAACCCCTCCTCCCCCTTCCTTTCACGAAAGTCTCAAATTCTCAGAAACACAATTCTCTCTCTCTATCTATCATCTCCACTCTCTGACAACCCCTCCCTCCCACAAAGAATCATACATAATCTTCCGTGAGAAGTTCTTTCTTTTCCCCTTTAAAGACGGACAACAGAGAATTGAAATGATACTGACGACGGGAGAGGGGACTTTTTGCAGGGTGTGTTCTTAACTTTCCGACTAGTCTAAATTTTACCAACTCTTCCAAATAAGTGGGGGGGGGTGTTACACCCCCAACACCCCCCCGCTAGGCACGCCCCTGTCTATTAGTGCCATAATAATTGCAGGTGTAGCCTCTTCTTTCTGATCAGAGTATTAAATAGTCTTTTTCAATCGAGTTTATACCTTTGGAATGGATCATTTTCTTCTGATTAAAAAAAAAAAAAAAAAAAAAAAAAAAAAAAAAAATATATATATATATATATATATATATATATATATATATATATATATATATATATATGGCCATTTTTTCCCATTCTGACATGAAAATCAGATTTCTAACTTTTTACTACTGCTCTTTCAGCTTCACCTAACACTTCATTTATAATAGCTGTTTCATAATAATGGAAGCCATCAGTCCATCAAAAGAAAATAACTCTGTTAAAGTGGAACTCTACTGTATTTGGGGTTTTCGCGTAAGGATGGATTAACAGTCCCCTGCAGAAAGAAAAATCCTGTAGTACTTATACAGTAGGGGCTGGATATAACGATCGTTCACTACAGCAATTTTCTTATAACGATCGCTGGAAAAACTTCGTTAGAATTCTAATATAACAAGATTTTCCAGCTTTTGAGCAATAGTTATTTAATATTTTTTGTGTTAGAAAGTCTTCAGGATTTAAAGATTTCAGATAGAGAAAAAATTCCCTTCTCTTATTAAATTTGTCGATTCTCTTTCTCCGTTCATAGATGAAAAGTATTGATAAGACGTATTGTTTTCTATACGTATTTTGAGGACGACGGACTTTTCCAGAATTACTGCAACAGGAGTTTGAAAAAAAAAAAAAAAAGATTAATTGCATAAAAATTGCTTTTGTTTCTTTATTTATAAAGTAGTTCGATAAAGAATACTTTGAAACTTATTAATGAAGCATTTAATGAACAGCTAAGGATAGATGACTGAAAACTAGATTTTTACCCTTTTAAGAGGTAATTTCTGCCTCATTTACAGTTTCTAATTCTCTTTCATTATATAACCGGGAAAGCTGTAACAAGATACTTTTTGCGTAATTTTAAATTTTCATGTAGTATTAAAAACTTTTATACAATTTATTTGGTAATAGTCATATTTTTAATTTCTATACAATGGATAAGTCAAAGGTAAGCGTTCTAAGCATTTAAGAGAATAACGCCTTAAAACTGACTTAGGTATGCCGGCTTGGATATTTTCTGTAAACGCCCATCCTTGGATCTGCCATTGAGAAAAAATTCCTGAAATAATAATTTGAGATACTTTCAAAATCATCTTCCGTAATACTCTTGAGGATTGTCATGCAATTCAAAGTATTTATCACTAGCAAAACCTGTGGCTTTGCTCGTGTAATAAAATGTCGAGATATGTCAAGTGATATTTATGTTCCTATTTTTATTAGAAGAAATTTCACTGCTATACGGATAATTCAAAAATTATTAATTAAGCCACAGTTTGTCTAAACTTCATTATTACGCTACATTAGGCGAAATTAAGGCTTAAATTAATGAGAAGTCAAACTAATTCTAAATAAATTATAATTTATTTTGAAGTTTTTATTTTCATATCAGATCTTTTCATTTGAAGTTTCGATTTTTTTAGAAACCGTTCTCAGCAAATATTTACATCTTAGAAGTAGCCATCATGACATATTCCAAGCTTCTAGTCAAATGGTCTATCCCCCCTGATGGTAGTGGCACTAACATAAATATAGCCTACGTTGGAGCAGGCCCTGTCACCAAAAACTTGCCAACATTACTTTTGAAATCTGTTTGGTATTTCCTGAGATTCCATAGAAATCGTAATTTAGAAAGTTTTTAGAATGCTTATTGCTCATTGTACTTTTTAAATTTTCGAATTTTTTTTAAAAACTGTTCTTAGAGAGCATTTACATCTTATAAGTACTAAGTCATGCGAATTTTCAATTTTCTAGTTCCTTCAATATCACAAAAATAGTAATTGTAGAACGTTTTTCAATCCTCCAATCCCCCTTTTGATAGTGGCACCGACATAAAATATAGCCTATGTTGGAGCTGGAGCAGCATAAATTTTCCACAGTTACTTTTGAAAACGGTTGTGTATTTCCTGAGATTCCACAGAAGTCGTAATTTAGAAAGTTTTTAGAACGCTTTTCGCCCATTTCACCCTTTTAAATTTCGAAATTTTTAGTAACTGCTATTAAAGATCATTTACATCTGAAAAGTAACTACCATGCGAGATTTTAAATTTCTGTCTTGAACAATTTCATAGAAATAGTAATTTGGAACATTTTTAGAATACTTTTCGCCCATAACCCTTTTAAATTTCGAAATTTTTAGTAATTGTTATTAAAGGTCATTTACATCTGAAAAGTATCTACCATGCGAAATTTTAAATTTCTATCTTAAACAATTTCATAGAAATAGTAATTTGGAACATTTTTAGAATACTTTTCGCTCATTTCACCGTTTTAAATTTCGAATTTGTTTTCAAATTGTTCTTAGAGAGCACTAACATCTTATAAGTAACTAACATACAAAGTTTCAAATTTCTAGCCGCTTCAGTAACACAAAAATTGCAATTTTAGGACATTTTTGCTTCTGCAACCCCCTGGTGGTAGTGGCACCGACATAAAATATGGTATATGTTGGAACAGGGATTGTCACCATCAATTTGCCACCGTTACTTTTCAAATACCTTAGGTAGTTCCAGAGATTACTCTTTACAAACACACAAACAAACGGAGCTTCTTTATAATATTAGTACAGTAGAGCGCCGATTATCCGAACTCCAATTAACGAACTTCCAATTATCCGAACAACCTATTTCTCTCAATTTCTTTTTTTACACGAAAACTTCCAGTTATCCGAACAGGCTGTTTCTCTCAAAAAAATTTTAACCGAACTCCCAATTATCCATTGGCTTGGAATAAAATTTTAAATAAATAAAAAACTGATAGTGGGTCAGAAAATGAGGAATGTAAAACAATAAAGGAGATGGGAAGAATCCTAATCAATGAAGAAAATGACACTAACGAGTTGTTAAATAGTGAAGTACGTGACCCTGGATATCAGATTTTAAATGATGATGAGATTGTGGATGAGATTCATGATGAAAAAAAAAATAAAGAAAATGAAAACGGACGCTCTGAAAATAACCCAGGACCATCACATAGCGGAGCCTTTGAATGTTTGGAAACAGCTATGAAATGGCTCGAACAGCAGAAGAACGTTTATCCTATTCAACTAATGTTTTTAATAAGAATTAGAGGTATGAAAGCATTGAAAAGAATGTCTTCGTTGAACAATTAAAAGCTTTTTTGCTTAAATTATAATCTTTGGAGTTCAAAAAATGATAAAAAGAGAAAAAATAATACAGTAAACTCTGTCTAAGGCGGAATCGATCGGGACTCAGAAAATTTTCCGTGGTAGACAATATTCTGGCTTATGCAGAAAAGCTCCCCCTCCCCCCCACAAAAAAAATCCTTGAATTTGATGATTTTTTATTGATTTTCTTGACTCGAAAATCGGTTGAAAACTGAAATTCTGAAAGATCTTTTGTCTTTATAGATAAATGAGAAACGCTATTCAATTTCTTAGTACTGCTGTAATACACGCGAATTGGAAGTTTACACACACACAAAAAAACTAACCCCCCCCCCAATAAACTTCGAGAATGAGACAGAACGCTATAACTTTGAATTTGAGTACATCCTTAAAGTATAATATATTGCACTTTCGAAACTATATATTTTGATAAATGCTCATTCTACTAGAAATATTAAGTTTGAAATATAATTTTGCATATAAAAAAATGGCACAAGCATAAATTCCTTAAAATTTAAACAGTTCCTGTCTTTTTGAATTAACTTTTTCAAAGTGTTAGGAAATTTAACTAACATGCTCAACATTGAGTATTTGACTTATCCGTTTTAAAGTTTAAAAAACAAAATGCCTCTCATTTTTAAATTATCCTTTTTTCCGCCTTATGCAAAATTTAGGTTTCGGAGGGATCTTAAAATCCTTTCCGTTTCCGCGTTAGACAGATTCCGCCTTATGCAGCAAGAATTAATGTTATTTTCAATTGGTTCGCCGGGACTTGAAAAAATTTCCGCGGTAGATGGATTTCCGGCTTGCACAGAGTCCGCCTTAGACAGAATTTACTGTAATTATAAAAATGTAACAAAAAAAAAAAAAAAAAAAAAAAAGAAAGAAAAACCAATTTTTAAACATGCCAGCACTAACTGGTGCTGCCAGTCCTAAGCTAAGATAACGTGTGAAGGTTTTAGTATAGTCAGAAACATCCTTAAATTGCCTGTCCATTTATCCGAACTAGGGTCGGTCCCGACGTGTTCGGATAATCGGCGCTCTACTGTAGATTAAAAAAAAAAAAAGAGAAAAACTACGGTATAAAAGAAAAGAAGGTTGAATAAGAATCTCCTTCGAAGAACTATTATTTATTATTTCTTCACACACGGTACAAAAATACACATAAGATTATTACTTTCTTGTACACAAAATAATTCATTTGCATTAAAACTGATAATTTGTTTTAATACATAAAGAAATTTACTTAAAATTTTATATATGATACTCTAGTTATATCAGAAAATTATCCAGAATGTTAAACATAAAATATATAACACTGAAATGGCTAGTAAATTATTTAAATTTGAATCTGAGCAATTTTTCTGGTGTATACTTTTAATAAGTAATATAAAGTTTTAATTAATTTTATAACTGATATAGCAGTATTTTTAAGTAATAAAATATTCTTAAAAGGATTAAAATGAAAAATTTTAGATTTCGAATAATTAAAAAAAGCCATTTATTTTTATATGCATGAATTTATAAATATAGTTTGATTATATATATAAAACGACAACTTTGCCGGTATATTAAACCCAGCGACCTGTTCAAGGAAACAGGATAAATACAGTTTGATTATATATATAAAACGACAACTTTGCCGATATATCAAACCGTAGCAACCTGTTCAAGGAAACGGGATGCCATTTGGGATATGGTTGTTTTATGGCATGGACTCCAGAATGAGGTAAAGAAAAGAAACGGTAATAGAATCCCTCTATATCTACAGCTCTGTGAGACATAGAGTAAAGGGAAAGAATAGAGATGAAGTGTAGTGGCTAGGGTGATGCCAAAAATGTAATCCTAAAAACCGCCACGTTTGGCCCAAATACAACAACATGCTTTCGCAAAAAAATAAAAGAAGAAAACTTTTAATAATAGTTTTTAATTCATAATACAGTGAAATGCTACTTTAGAATGCTTAAATATAAGCAGATCATTTTCATTTAGAGAAAAAAATGCACGGTTGATGTAAAAATTCGGCCTCTGTTTCTCGTGCTTGTTTTGTTTGGACCGAATGAGGGCATTAAAAATTTCAGCGATAACGTACATCATATTGCAAACCGTTTTTACGGCATACTACATCTCCATCTATCTCTTTCCTCCGTGTATGTGAGAACACAATAATCGAGTTTTTCACAGTTACGGTTACATCGAGAAAAATTCGAAAATTTCAAATGGCAACATCCACTTTTATTCATCAAAAAATGACGTTTGCGGCAAAAAACAAAACAAAACAAAACAAAACAAAAAACAGAAATAGCTTTAAAAAACTAACTTTAGTTGCAGGAATGTTAGCACATAACAAAAGCAAAGAAAAGTAATGAGAAGAATAAATGCGTAGCATAACATGTGGTAAAAACAAATAATTTTATTCGGATTACAACATTCGTAGGTGTTTACGTTCACACATCGCACGCGGGAAACTATGGATAAAAGTAATTAACTTATGAATTTAGTGGAGGGTATACGGGGTATAAGCTGT
This sequence comes from Maratus speciosus, assembly GCA_963932465.1. Classification (NCBI taxonomy): domain Eukaryota; kingdom Metazoa; phylum Arthropoda; class Arachnida; order Araneae; family Salticidae; genus Maratus; species Maratus speciosus. The sequence continues at coordinate 453,304,257 of OZ010786.1, read as the reverse complement.
AACAAATTTGTTCTCGCACAGCACGTGGAGCACGAAATGATATTTGTTGCGTTTGAAGTTTGTTTTATGTCGTTATTTCTAACACGACAAAGATCATTTTGCGATGAAAAAAAAGGATGTTGCCATTTAAATTATTTGAAATTTTGTCACTATAATTATAAACTGGAAGAGTTCGATTCTTGTTCTTTACATCATTCTCGAGCTCATGCCATAAAATTTGCAATATTCGAGACTAACAAAAAAGACAGGCTACCGCGGTGCATCCCACGTGTCTTTTTTTACAGACTGCTGGAATGACGCGATGCTATTTTCGCTCACCTTCATTGGTGCATTCGAGCATCACGTGACTACAGCGGTCTGTAAAAAAAGATACGGGGAATGCACCGCGGTAGCCTGTCTTTCTCGGTAGCATCGGCAATATTCATGTGATGTCACAGTGAGAATCACGTGGTGTAAAAATAGCGACTAGCGCGTTTGTTTACCTTATTGCGTCAGTTGAGGCAGGGTAAATACAAGTAAATGCGTGCGTAAAATACTGCATTTATTTTGTACGAATTATTTTCGATAAATATTTATATGCATATTAATTTAAATCCATGCATACTTATTAATTAAAATTTTTATCTTATAAATAAAATGAAAAATATGCATGCAATTAAAATGAAAAAAAAAAAAAAGAATTCATGTGAATCCTCTACCTGTCGCCGAAAAGGTTTAAAGCTCCTTTTAAAAATAAAATATAAGCATAAGTTTTCTAAACACAATGCTTTTCAATAGCGCAGTTATAAATGTTATTCCCAAACGGACGAATTTTTATTAGCCTCAAAACTAAAAGAAGAATATTTTCCATAACCTTAAATCTGTTGGCACTCCTTCCTCCTTGAACGGTATGGTTGCTAGAGATGCATAAATCGGCAAGGTTTTATTTTTTATAATCACCCTGAACAGGCAGATGTTTACGTAAGTGAAAAAAGATAATTTATCATAGGGTATTTATAGTTAAATATAAAACTAAAAAATGAAAGCTTTTTTAGCATGAAAAATTTCGTATGTAGTTGATACTACCTCCATTGTCAAATTTAGAAGATTATATCATAAAATAAAAATTATAAAGCAGTTCATAAAGCGTGTCCGTTTTTATAGTTGACCAATAGCTAATTCCTAAATTGTTAGTTTTAGAGGTATTGCTAATTGAAAAAATACTTCTAATATTATTTTTCATCATACGAAAATCCATTTACTTCAAAACAGTTATTTTTATTTTTAAAGTTACAAAATTTAAATCTTTATATGACCCTTATGTTCTACAAGTTGTATTACAAATAAAACTTTTGCCATGCTTTAACAAGTAAAACAATAAGTCTTTTATTCTTGCACAACCAAAACTTACAGAGTTACGATGCTTTGAATGTTATGGATTTTCGGTAGTTTGTGACAGTAAAAACGTAAAAAAAGAGATTTTAGTGCGATAAAACGCTGAAAATTTATAAAATTTAACATACCGTAATTCGGAAATTTTTGGTCGTAAAAAATAGAATTTTTAGTGTTTTATTTGTTAGATCATGGAAACTTTTTTCTATATACAGTCGAACCTCTATTTAACGAAGTTGCTAAATCCCGGAAAAAAGTTCGTTATATGGAAAATTCGTTAAATAGAGATTCACCTTTTAAAATACTTTAAACTACATAAAACAGATTTTAAATTCATAAACACTAAATATTTTTACTAATAGTAATTAATCACATTTTTTTAAATAAATTATATCGATTTGTTTTATTTATTTTACCCACCAATATCCATCATCAATTCATTTTTTCTATGTGTTTAAATCTTTGAAATCTGCAAGGAAAACAAAACATTGTCCGGGAATACACTGTATTTTCTGTTTAAAGTAAATAGTTTTACATTAAAAATAACGAATTTTAATGACATTATGGTATTTATTATTATTATAACAAATAATTTTAATCGTACATTAACATATGCGTCCTTAAATTTAATTTCTGAAAAACTCTGTTAATTTTGCCTGAGTTTTTTATTTAAAAAAGTGCTTTATCTCATAATACGTCTCGCATCTTTGCAATGCATCTAAAACCCCTTCGTGCGTATTTTCTTCTAACTATAATTCGCGTCGGATTGTTTCAAATGATTTTAGCATTTCATCATACGAAGTTTTGTTAATTCCTGCATAATGACCATTTCCATCACCATCATATTCGTCTTCATCGCAATTCATTGCTGTATTGTTTTTATTTTTCACACTGTCGAAAATATCCAATTCGGATAGTATTTCCGAGGTCTTAATTTCAGAATTAAGTGAAATAGAATCATCAATCAGCACATCATGGTTAATTTCTTCTTTTTTTCTTACTGTATCCACATTTTTAAAAGTTACTCTAAGGGATTATCGTCTTCGTCCTCCGTACTTACCGAATTCTCACTGCTGACAAAGAAGGCGCCTGGTAAAACCAGTCCAAGGCCATTGAACATCATAAAATGTGTTTAAAGAAAGAATAAGTTTGAAATGTCCAGAAATATTTTGAGAAATGTGGAGAAAAAAAAATTTTGATCACAAGAAAAAGTTCGTTAAATAGAGAATGCACTTCGCTATTTGGAGGTTATTTTTACGAAGAAATTCGCAAAATATTCTTGGTTTCAAGGAAAAGCTCGCAAAATAGAGGTTCGACTGTATAATGTATAGGAAGGACTACGGATCTGTATAAAAATAAATTGATTTTCATATGACGAAAAACAACATTTGAAAGACTTTTGCAATTGGACCTATACCTCTAAAGCTAAAGGTTTATGAATTAACTATTTATCAACGATAACAAGGAACACAGTATTTTATTTACTCCTTGCTAATAAAAACGTTTCTGATGGCATTTAAAATTATGCATGAAAGATTAAACATAATCAGATTTTAACCCATTTATGCCTAACGTCCCTTTTTCGAGACGCTCCGAATGAAAAAAAAAATGTATATTTTTCTTGTTATTTATAACATGAAAATTGTATGAAATAATTATCTATAAATGTCTTTACCACAGTTAGCGAGAGATGACAGCATAAGATGGATATTTATTTTCTTAAATGAAGGCTTTTTCGGTGTTTGTAGATTTTTCATTTTTCAAGATAACAAATGTAAAAAATAAGTTTATTTGTATTTTTTCTATCAAGAATCCAAATAAATAAGACATAATTTTAGCTTGTAGACTTTTTTGAAATACGTATTTTGTGATATTACATGTTCAAGACTATTCTTTATGCATTTTTGTAACGTACAAAATATAGGGCGCTAGACACGAATTGGTACATATTTTTGGTAGCCAGTTAAGGGGCAATTATTAATGTAAAGTCCTTTTCAAGATGATTATGAAAATTGTTTTTAAGCCTCAAATACGATTATTCAGTTTATTATTAATAATACTTATAATGTTATTAGTCTCTGTAAAGAAATAGATATATTTTTTTTCGTAGTTTATAAAAATGCTAATTATAATATATAATATACAACTTAAAATATTATTTTATATAAATTTTGACAAAACATATAACTATGCATATTATATTATTATAAATATTATGCATATTCCCATATTTAGTACGTTTACATTTTATGAAATAAATACAATACAAAAAAAAAAAAAAAAAGAGTAGCGTAATTTTTTTTTTTTTTTTTGTATTTTTCCAGTTTATTTTTCAACATTTTAAAGTGATTTTAGCAACAAATTTGGGAAAACAAAAATTCAGGCATAAATGGGTTGAATGTATAAACACTCATTATATATCAAAGAATATCATAGAACAGCATAATTACATGTAAAGAAGTATACACAAATCTGTATAACAGCATAATTACATGTAAAGAAGTATACATAAATCTGTATAACTATCAATTTAAAACAGTTTACAAACGATTGCTGTGTTCTTACTAACCAATCTCGAACCTTTCTTGTTGACAAGAATGATATCTTAATTCATTTAATAGCACTTTTTGATAAAAAAGGAGATGGCTCTTCCTTTATTCGAGCTGCAATGTTTGAAAAATTACAGGCTCCATACAAAACACAATCAGCAAAATATTCGATATGAAGATTGGTCTGAGTTGAAACCTCTCGAGTTTTCTTGATACGGCATACACAATGTAGGGCATTGTGAATGTTGCTTATCCGAGCTGAAACTTCTCGAGTGCGTTGAGTAACGGATACTCGATCATTTCTATCGGTTTGAGGATATTTTCGGGGTCGTCCTCTTTTCTTACTACCAGATGAAACGTTTTCTGGCTGTTTTGAAATCCCTGATTTTTCATTTGCATCAAGTTCTTTTTTCTGCAAAAATGGACTATAACTCGTACCACTCAAAACTTCATGATAATCGTCGACATGCCTATTCGTATAATGGGGAAAAATACGGGGCCTGCCCCTGTCTCTGCTACTTGTAGCTGCAATGTGCTTTGCTTGTGGAATTTCCGAATTTCCACTTTCACCGAGTTCTTTCTTCTGAAAAAACGAAGTAAACTCGGATTCGTTTTGATTGTAATTTATATCTCTGAAACTTGTCTCATGATCATCTCTGTTTAAACCATTTGTACGAGGTCTTCCTCTTCGATTGCTTGTACATGACTCCTGAATTCTCGTTTTTTCACCATTACCTTCATTTAGGTCTAATATACGATTTCTATCTTCATTCAATTTTCCTGCAGTTTTGTAAAAACTTTTACTCTGAAACAAGTGGGAGATCTCTGATTTCTTTTCCTTTAGATTGTTACTCATAGGGCTGAAAGCTGCTCCAGAAACCTCAGTGTTATCATTCTGGGGACATGTACGGTGCTTTTCATTTGTCTCACTTGTATATGAAATGAATCCTTTCTGCCTCTGATTTCCCCATTTTTCAACATTATCTTCATTTGGTTCTGCTATAGCCATGTCTTCATTTAATGCCTCTGCAGTTTTGTTAGGATTTTCATTCTGCAAAAAATGAAGGAGCTCGGGATTATTTTCTTCTAGATTAGAACTCATTGAACTTAAAATTGATTCAGAATCATCTGCATTACTATCACTCGAAGGATATGTACAGGAATTTCCATTTATCTTGTACAGGGGCCTCATATTTGTACATAAAATGTATCCAGCCTTCCTCCGAAGTATAAAACTTCCAGCATTGTCTTCATTTAATTCCATTATATCTCCGTCTTCCTCCAGTTTTACTGCAGTTTTGTAATGGTTTTTATTCTGTAACAAATGAGATAAATCGGCTTTCTTTTTCTCTGGATTATATCTCTCTGAACTGAAAAATTCCCCAGAATCATCTGTGTTGCTACTGCTTTGAGCAGTTGTCGCTCTATACGGACTTTGTCTTCTCTTGTTTACTTTAAAAGTGTATTCTGGCTGAGTTGAAATTGCGACTTTTTCAGTATTATCTTCATCAATATACGTAATGTTTCCATCTTTGTCCAATTTTTTTAAATTCTTGTGACGATATTTATTCTGCAAAGAGTTGAAGAGATCGGTTCTTCTTTGTTCTGGATCATAAACCATTGCATTATAATCATTAAGGTTCTTGTCGCTCTGAGGATGTATATATGTCCTTCCTCTACTCGTATTTGTAAATGATATGTAATCTAGTTGCCTCCAATTTTCTGATTTTTCAGTAGTATCTCCATTTAATTCCGTTAAATCTTCGTTTTCATCCAGGTGTTTATTAATATCGTAAGAGTTTTTATTCAGCAAAAAGTGAGAAAATTCGTCATCTTTTTGTTCTCGATTACATCTAATTCCAGTAGAACATGCCTTATAATCATCATTATTTTGTAACGTGCGAGGTCTCTCGTGCGGTAGTTTTTTCTGCTGTACTGATGATTGATTTTGTGATTCTTGAGATTTGCCAGATATCATCGGGGATGAATGTGTTGGGTTAAGAATATTATCATTAAATAGTTTTGCATTTACAAGTACCGGTTGTAGTTGTTCATCATCAGCTGTAATGTCTTTGAAAGATGTTTGAGCTGGGTATGTGTTATAATTTCTTCGTTTTTTTCTTCTTCCACTGTATAAAAAGCATTTCTTTAATTGATATTTTTTAGTTACTGATTGTCGTCTTAATTGTTCTTGCGCTTCTCTTGCATTAAGACCCACGTCGTTTCTATTCATTTCATCAGAATTTTCAACGTTTTCAAACCTTGATTTTGAACTAATTCCAGAAGAATTTTTCACACAATCTCTTCCGTCAGATTCAGTTTCCTTCTGTTGTTTACAACAAAACATTTCACTTGTTGATGGTTGGTTAGTACCGGCATCAGTATTCTGTAGATTTGAGTTTTGTTTTGGGGATAATTCCATACTATCTTTCAACCCAAAAAATCCTCTGGAGGGTTGAGGTTTTTGGAAGGATGTCGGAGGTTTGCTTATAGTTGGACGTCGACCTCTAGGTCTACCTCTAGTTGGAGGTCTACCTCTAGTTGGAGGTCTACCTCTAGTTGGAGGTCTACCTCTAGTTGGAGGTCTACCTCTAGTTAGAGGTCTACCTCTTAATGGAGGTCTTCCTCTAGATGGAAATATGTTTTTAGTTGGAGGTCTTCCTCTAGTTGGAAATCGGCTTCTAACAGGAGGCGTGCATCTTGTTGGAGGTCTGCCTCTAGTTGGAAATCGGCCTCTAGCTGGAGGTCTATCTCGATTTCTAGAAATAGCCGATTCGAAAGGTTTTCGTTTATAATGACCACTTGTAACAGTAGGTCGTTTTCTTTGTAGCAATCTAACACAATCTTTCTTGGGAACAGACGAGGGATTTTGAACTTTAGCTGAATTTCTGGCCCGGATTTTCATTAAATCTCTTTCGTTAGATGCAGCAGCTTTCATTTGGCGGTAACGTTGAACACAAGTACGGGACAAATTTGAAAAAAATAGATGATCTGAAGAAATTTCATTATTGAGTTGGAACGAATTTTTTTCATAATTAGTATGATATGGGTTATTCAGCGATACTGTATGCTGCTGAGATTCTTTTTTCAGCGAGGTATCTGCAGTATGTGAAGAGCTTGTACTGACATCAAAGGGCATTCCATAAGGCTGTGCTCGCTTTAACAACCTACTACCCCAATTATGTTGCTTAGGTTTTGGGAAATTACTTTGAGAGTTAATATCTTTCATATCACAAACAGGATCTTTAGGTGCATTCTTAGTGAAGGCTCTCAGTAAAGTTGGGTCCTTGATGTCCTCCATCTCAACAAAATTTTCCAGGACGTTTTTGGGCCTTTTTGTAGGCCTATTCTGCTTTCGTTTTTCAGCAGATCCCAGACGCCCATCAGACGTAGTTTCTTCTGAAGAACTGCTCCTTTCTGACTTAACGTAGCTATGAAATTCTAGCCCTGTATCCAATTTAATAATAACGTTTTCATGTCCTGCTTCACGTGGATTTCCAACTTCAACATTTAAACCTACATTGAAACTGTCCTGGCCATCATCACTTTGAATTAATTGATCCGATATCATGATGAAACTTGCTTAGTTTGGGATCTGAAATAAAAATAAACTACTTTAGTGTCTACAGTACCATATCACAGTATAAGATACAAAAAATAATTTTATGCAAATAGTACAGGAAATCACATTTTTTATTGTTTTATTACTGAAAAATCTACTATGATAACGCATTAAGATATAACAAGAGCATAATTAACCTTTTATTTTAACTGCAGTTTTCAGAATAATTAACTTAAACACGAGCAATGTCATCTTATTAAGCATGTTGGAAAAAAAAAAGAAAGACTTATCGATACAACTTTAATAATTATCTACCAAAATTAAGTATTCCCTACAAGCCCATGATTTTCTGGCCTCCCAAAATACTTCTTATATATAGATTTTGCACTTAACTATGTTATACATTTTTAAATATCACCAAATGCTTTTAATTCACCAAAATAATATGTGACGATTTCAACAATCACTATAAGCATCTAAAAGTAAAATAAACTAAACCTGCGCCGCTGCAATTCATTACGGATCATGGCCTACAGTGCTCATCCCTGTTTTTTTTACCATGGGGCTGAGGTGCTATACAGCACACGTGGTCAGCCTGACGCGAGACCCTCAGTGTTTAGTTCCCAAGCAAACTTGGTACTCATTTCATATACCCCAAAGATATGAAAGGTTGAGTTCACCCTGCTCTGCCGCAAGTTCAGATGTGGGCACTTAGCGTGGTAGCGCTACGCGTTTACTACTAAGCAAATGGATTTTACAATAAGTGCACAGCCGGCGCAACATTGCGCGGAAACCTGGCAGAGGAGTTTTTGGGGGCCATAACCTAACCCTATACTGCAATACTGGACTAATAAATTTATTTTTAAATTGTATATATTATCGAATGATATATAATATAGATAATAAAACGCATAAAAATACCACTACTTTCACACTTAATATGCGTAATTATTTTTTATTTCGCAAAATCTTCTATCATTTACAGTAATTTAAATATTTATTTTTTTGCTTGCACGGTGTTACTTTCAGGAACGTCAAATCAAATCCAGGGCTTAATTTGCGCCGGAGACCACCTTAGCACGGTTCCGGTACTTCTCTGTTTTTAGTAAATATTTAAAAATTGGTCGGAATTCACTGGAGTTCATAAATACAAGCCTTCGGAGCCCAGTGCAATAGCGCTTCTGAAACAACGAAGTCTAAATCACCTTTACCTTTCCTCCCCATCTCCAAGCTTTTGCATTCTTTTGTACCAAAACACTTCTATGTGACGTAATGTATCGTACACGCAGGAGTCGTAGATAAATCGGACTCGATTTTTATATAAGTTTTTGAGCTTGGACTGACTCGAGCTCAATCTGTATTACATTTAAAATTTTATTTATTCATGTATAGAATTTTTTTTTCCTCCTTTAAAATTACGTATTATATTCTATTTCAAATCATTTTAATGTTATTTTGATCAGAATGGAGGGGAAACAGAAATCATGTTTTTCTACGAGTATTTCAAATTTATATCAGCGATAGTTTGATACGGCGCCACTCAAGAGACTGAACAATGAATTTGCTTTCAGTTCGATTTTTTTTTGTGACAGTAGGATAATTTTTTATTGGGTGGGTTTTTTTAAAAATTTTATTTAGATATGTAACCTGAAAAGAATATTTCTGTTTTAGCCAACGAGCATCAGCTTGAGGTTTTATGTTTTCTATTTTGTACGAGCATAAAAATCATGTTAGTGATTTTTCTATTTATTTTGTATCATGTACGATAACCATTCTAAGGCTCTGCTCTGCACATTTACAAAGTCACTTTCATTTGTAACTAGATATAATTGCCATGTATTGTTATTCTGATAGAAAGTAATCGAGCAATGTTTCCACTTTTTTATCATCATTTTTTAGCATCAATTATTTCCGATAACGGTGTCAAATTTTTAATTTAATCTGATTTTCAGGGACTCACCACAAAAGATTGTTATGCGGAAGGAATCGATTATAGTTTAAGATATGCATCTTTTATAAGAAATTGTAAAGCATTGTTCCATTCTTCAGCATATAGATATTAATTTCTGTAAATTTCATTCATTTTTTCTTAAAAATGCATAGCTGCGAATTATCCCCTTTTTTGTATTAACACTATTTTCTAATCATAATCCTTACCATATTTAATCGCAGAATTCTGCAAATTAATTAACATTAAAATTAGGCAAAGATTACTATTCGGAAGATAGCTATATTTCTAGATATATTCTGATAGATATATTTTGATAGGTAGATTTAAAATTTTGATTTGCTAGAAAAAAAAAATGCTTTAAATTTTGCAAATAATGTACGAAATATAAATATGCAGATTGGAATGACAGGGGGGAGGGGGGTGGTGGTGGTACGGTTGTTGTACCGGTACCGCAGAATATTCTCCGGTACTTTTTTGTTAGAAACCAAGCCGTGGAATTGCCAGCAATAAATCTGAATTCGTTTGTGCAGCACTGTATAGGATCTATAGATATGTATACCCAGGGCTTAATTTCTAACAAAAAAAAGTACCGGAGCCCTAATATTCTGTGGTACTGCCGGTACTAACAACTGTACCGTCCCCCCCTCCCTCATCACTCCAATCTGCATATTTATATTTCATACATTATTTGCAAAATTTAAAGCACTTTTTTTCCTTTAGCAAAATAAAAATTTTAAATAAATATATCTATCAGCATACCCTTATCTGTTAAATATTCCACTTTATAGTTCAGTACTCCTTCCGAACAGTAATCTTTGCCTAATTTTAATGTTAATTAATTGCAGAATTTTGCGATAAAAGGTAAGGATTATGATTCGAAATAGAGTAAACACAAAAAAGGGGATAGTTCGCAGCTATACATTTTTTAGGAAAAAAATGAATGAAATTTACAGAAATTAATATTTATATGCTTAAGAACAATGTTTTCAATTTCCTATAAAAGGTGTATATCTTAAACAATAATCGACTACTTTCCTCATAACAATCTTTCGCGGTGAGTCCCTGAAAATCAGACTAAATTAAAAATTTGACACCATTATCGAAAAGATTAGAGGATTTTATAGAAAAAGAGTAAACACTGCTCCATTGCTTTCTATCAGAATAACAATACATGGTAATTATACCTACTTACAAATAAAAGTGATTTCGTAAATGTGCAGAGCAGAGTTTGTTCATGATACAAAGGGCAGCTTTCATGATACAAAATAAATAGAAAAATCACTATTGTGATTTTTATACTCGTACTTAATAGCAGACAAAAAACGTCAAACAAACAAAAACTCAAGCTGATGCTCGTTGACTAAAAACAGAAAATATTCTTCTCAGGTTAGATATTTAAATGAAAAATAAAATAAACCAGTCATTTAAAAATTATCCTACTCTCAGAAATGAAACTCGAACTGAAAGCAAATTCATTGTTCAGTCACTTGAGTGGCGCCGTTTTCATCACGTCGCCACCACCAGTGCCATAAATTTGCAAATATTACTAGAATAGAAAAACGCGACTTCTGTTTTGTCTTCTTTCTGATCAAAATAGCATTAAAATGATTTGAAATAGAATATAATACGTAATTTTGAAGGAGGAAAAGTTTTTTTTTCCATACATGAATAAATAAAATTTTGAATGTAAGACAGATTGAGCTTGAGCCAGTCCAAGCCCAAAAACTGATATAAAAATTGAGACCGTTTCATCCCCATCTCCTATGTGTACAACACATTACGTCACATATAAGTGTTTTGACAAAAATAATGCAAAAGCTTCGAGAAGGGAAGGTAAAGAAAGGGTACCACATAGTATGCTAAAATTTAGATCAGTTAGGAAACGCATAACACAGTTGTAAATTTCACTTTAGCAATTTCTGCCAATAAACGGAAATTCATTCGAGATATTTTGTACTGCCCGGTATATGATCTATAGAATTTATACACACCAAGTAATAGGCAAAAAATTCGTTGAATATAAAAACGCGTACAACAGCTTAAAACGCAATTCCAGCAATTATTGTTGATAGACAGAACTGTAATCGAAGTCTTTTGTGTGTCCCTGTCTGTGAATGAACGATGAACACTATACACACCATTTTCTATAGAAAGCCTCTTGCAGTGCACCTCAATGGTATATATCAATTTTAATATGTTTGAAATAGTGTAACATTATAAAAATACACCGCAAACGATTTTTCCTCATAGACAGTAATGTATAGCCCATCTCAAAAGTTAAGACACGAGTACAAGCATAAAATGTTGAATTTTAATTAATAATATAAAGTTAAAATAAATAAAAATTTTTATTTGTGGATTTCGAAACTTTATTTAAATAAATGATATTAAAAGAAAAAAGTAAATAACATATTTGTAAAAAAATATAATTAAAAATATGTTCAAACAAAACTGTCTCAAAAGTTTATGCACAATGGCAAAACAGCTACATTTATAATTTTTACAAAACTGTTACATACAAATTATTTTCCCGTTATTTCAGATTAGTTCAAATAAACGCGAGTCCATCGAAATTATTAGTTTTTGTAGGGTTTCTGGAGGCAAAGAGTACCATGCTTTCTATATGGCCTCTTTGAATTCTTCAATAGAGTCATACTGTTTTCCATTGCTGTAAACCTGAAGGGTTAAAATGCCATAGAAATTCTCAATTGGGTTTATGCCAGGACTTAAAAGTTGACGAGTCAAGAATTTAAACAAATTTCTGTGAAAGCCACGGTTATTTAGTATGTGATACGTTGATTGAGGCATTACCTTGTTCAAAGATCAGTTCAGGACTCCCCAAAATGTCACCGAATGGAAAGAAATGCTGGTTCAACGTCACTTGATATTTTTGGGGAATTTCGTCTTCCTTTTAGAAAATCCAGAGAGGTCAGATTGTTCAAGCCCAATACTACCCAAACCATAACAGGCCTACCGACTTCCTGCCTGTTAAAACTCCTTGTTTCTTTTCGTAGATCATGGCAATATATATTCCACCCATCAGGGATATCTAAGTTCCATTTTTCTCATCACTGAATAAAACAGTAAGTCACTTGTCCCACGCAGGACATGTGTTTTCTAAGCCCAATTAATTCTTGCTTGTTAGAGGTGTAGTTTGAGACATGGTTTGCAAGCCATTTTCTTTAGTATGATGTAATCACATTCTTTAATACGCTTATGTGCAAGTATCTTTGGACATCTGTACACCGAGATTATTTTTAATTTGCCGTATGGGCATATTTTATCTAAACTCGAATATCCGTATTCTCCGATCCGTTTCAACAAACGTCATACATGATCGACCACATCTTGGTTTCCGGTTGAAATTATCATTTCTAGCGAGTACATGATATACATATACACTATATGGCCAAAGGTGACAAGTCACTTGCGATTTTAGACGTTTTCTTAACTATCTAGAAATTTACATAAGGAATTATCTGGAAACTCTAAGTGTGTAAACAGAATAGTACAGGTCATATATTTCCGTGAAGATTTTTTCCCGAAACCCCATAGGGGACCGACAACAAATTGAAAAAGAACGAATATCTTTTGGATAACCCTGTAAAAACTAACGTAGCAAAAGCGTTCAACACGGTAGATAATGATTAAGTGCCTTATTGCAATAAACTGTGTTCATTTTTATGAGGATAGCATGTATACTCGTAGAGAAATTAAGGTTTTTATAAAAACAGTCCCAAATCTCGCCAGGTTTTTTGCTTATAATTTGTAGAGTTCTTAATATAAAAAAAAGTTCTTTTCAGAAAATATGACAAACAACATTGTATACAATACCCTGCAATCAGATTAAAAAAAATATTAAAAATTGGATGAAAAATGAGCAGGTTTACTAAAATATGTTTCACTGCGTATGCGCGAATGCAATCAAAATATAATGTGCATAATGTATTAGCTAAGTGTATAGAGCAACTTTTGTGAAAGTCTCAAAAACATAGCTTGAAAATTCTGAAAATATTCGTTGATAGAATAAGCTCGAAATCCGTTGTTCCCAAAATGAAGCAAAAAGATGAGGGGCTGTATCCATGTATCCATTAATTAGTGACACTATAGCACACACAATATTGCACGTACTACTGTATTTGGATACAGCCCCTCATATTTCTGCTTCATTTTGGGAATAAAGGAATTCGAGCTTATTCTATCAACGAATATTTTCAGAATTTTCAAGCTATGTTTTTGAGACTTTCACAAAAGTTGCTCTATACACTTAGCTAATACATTATGCACATTATATTTTGATTGCATTCGCGCATACGCGGTGAAACATATTTTAATAAACCTGCTCATTTTTCATCCAATTTTTAACATTTTTTTAATTCTGATTGCAGGGTATTGTGTACAATGTTGTTTGTCATATTTTCTGAAAAGAACTTTTTTTTATATTAAGAACTCTACAAATTATTAGCAAAAAACTTGGCAAAATTTGGGACTATTTTTATAAAAACTTTAATTTCTCTACGAATATAGATGCTATTCTCATAAAAATGAACACAGTTTATTGCAATAAGGCACTTAATCATTATCTACTGTGTTGAACGCTTTTGCTACGTTAGTTTTTACAGTGTTATCCAAAAGATATTCGTTCTTTTTCAATTTGTTGACGGTCCCCTATGGGGTTTCGGGAAAACATCTTCAGGGAAATATATGACCTGTAACTATTCTGTTTACACACCTGGAGTTACAAGGCAATTCTTCATGTATTTTTTCTAGATATTTAAGAAAACGTCTAAAATCGCAAGTGACCGGTCGCCTTTGGCCATATAGTGTAGATACAACGTTTTCATCATTTTAAAATTTTTGCAATTTAAGAAACAGTTTTATTTTGTGATTTCAATTTAAAAACTTTTAAAATCTTACCTTTTGTGAATTCTCAAATTACGGTTATTTAACTGTTTTCTATAAAAAGGGTCGAATGACTGGATAGTTTGCTGTAAATTTTTAACAGTACAAGATTTTGTATGTTATTCTGACCACATTATTGCCCACATTATGGTCAGAATGGAATCAAATTACGATTATTTAACTGTTTTCTATAAAAATGGTCGAATGACTGGGCAGTTTGCTGTAAGTTTTTAACAGTACAAGATTTTGTATGTTATTCTGATTATATTATTGCTCACTATGGTCAGAATTGAATCAAATTACGGTTATTTAACTGTTTTCTATAAAAAGGGTCGAATGACTGGACAGTTTGCCGTAAATTTTTAACAGTACAAGATTTTGTATGTTATTCTGATTATATTATAGCTCACATTATGGTTAGAATTGAACCAAATTACGGTTATTTAACTGTTTTCTATAAAAAGGGTCGAATGACTGGACAGTTTGCTGTAAATTTTTAACAGTACAAGTTTTTGTATGTTAGTGTGACCATATTATAGCTCACATTATGATCAGAATGGAATCAAATTACGGTTATTTAACTATTTTCTATAAAAATGGTCGAATGACTGGGCAATTTGTTGTAAATTTTTAACAGTACAAGATTTTGTATGTTATTCTGATTATATTATAGCTCACATTATGGTCAGAATTGAATCAAATTACGGTTATTTAACTGTTTTCTATAAAAAGGGTCGAATGACTGGACAGTTTGCCGTAAATTTTTAACAGTACAAGTTTTTGTATGTTAGTGTGACCATATTATTGCTCACATTATGATCAGAATGCAATCAAATTACGGTTATTTAACTATTTTCTATAAAAATGGTCGAATGACTGGTCAATTTGTTGTAAATTTTTAACAGTACAAGATTTTGTATGTTATTCTGATTATATTATAGCTCACATTATGGTCAGAATTGAATCAAATTACGGTTATTTAACTGTTTTCTATAAAAAGGGTCGAATGACTGGACAGTTTGCCGTAAATTTTTAACAGTACAAGTTTTTGTATGTTAGTGTGACCATATTATTGCTCACATTATGATCAGAATGCAATCAAATTACGGTTATTTAACTATTTTCTATAAAAATGGTCGAATGACTGGTCAATTTGTTGTAAATTTTTAACAGTACAAGATTTTGTATGTTATTCTGATTATATTATAGCTCACATTATGGTCAGAATTGAATCAAATTACGGTTATTTAACTGTTTTCTATAAAAAGGGTCGAATGACTGGACAGTTTGCCGTAAATTTTTAACAGTACAAGTTTTTGTATGTTAGTGTGACCATATTATTGCTCACATTATGATCAGAATGGAATCAAATTACGGTTATTTAACTATTTTCTATAAAAATGGTCGAATGACTGGGCAATTTGTTGTAAATTTTTAACAGTACAAAATTTTGTATGTTATTCTGATTATATTATAGCTCACATTATGGTCAGAATTGAATCAAATTACGGTTATTTAACTGTTTTCTATAAAAAGGGTCGAATGACTGGACAGTTTGCCGTAAATTTTTAACAGTACAAGTTTTTGTATGTTAGTGTGACCATATTATTGCTCACATTATGGTCAGAATGGAATCAAATTACGGTCATTTAACTGTTTTCTATAGAAAGGGTCGAATGACTGGCCAGTTTGTTGTAAATTTTTAACAGTACAAGATTTTGTATGTTATTCTGATTGTATTATTGCCCACATTATTGTCAGAATTTAATCAAATTACGGTTATTTAACTGTTTTCTATAAAAAGTGTCGAATGACTGGACAGTTTGCTGTAAATTTTTAACAGTACAAGATTTTGTATGTTATTCTGACCCTATTATTGCCCACATTATGGACAGAATTGAATCAAATTACGGTTATTTAACTGTTTTCCATAAACATGGTCGAATGACAGTTAGCTGTAAATTTTTAACAGTTCAAGGTTTTGTATGTTACAAGTACGGATTTAAGTTGTATGCAATATGATATATATTATGGTATTTAATAGGGATTAATAGCACAGAATAGAGATTTTCGCCGAATGCCGAACACCGAATATTCGTCATACAGGTAAACCGAATATTCGGCTGGTCGAATTCAAAGTTTAAAATTAAAAAGTTAAAATTAACAATTTTACGATATCATATTTCACATAAATCAAAATAACTGTGTTGAAAATGTAGTTACGATATCTTCAGAGGCGTAGCTAATTTTTGGCGCCCGGGGCAGGAAGAAATTTTGCGCCCCCCCCCCCCACCCTGCCCTAAATAAAAAATAACCACATTATTTTTCCTCAAGGCGAAACAAAATTAATTTTGGCTTGTACCGGGAGTAAAAGGCAGCTTCGCTCTTCCTTGTTTTTAAGGATTCAGATAATTTTACTCAAACACACGAAACTAAAATGCGTGGAACCCGATTATAAAAGATTTCTAGTTTTCGCCAATACTGAATTTGTATGGGAATTTCAAAAACTTAGCGGAATGTTCATGCATTCATGGATATGATTGTTGTTTTAAGCGTATGGGAGTAGCAACATTGAAAATAAATTTTCAAAAGAAAACACATTTGCTAAAACTCCTAAATTACGCCCGATTATGGAAAAAAATCTCCTGTTTCAAAACGGTAGCCACCTTAGAATTTCAAATTGCTATACCATTTTTTAAAGATAGAGCGGAAAACAAAAAATGTTCTTGAATCCTTCTATCAAGACTTAACGATTATACAAGAAATAAATTTGCATTTATAATTTTTTGTATATATTTTTTTTTGGTTTGAAATTTTTAAGGGGCTGCCATTTTGAAACAGGATGGCGGATCAAAATGTTCAACGAATTTCGTCGAGATCTTAATAAACCCTTAACATATGCTCAATCCCATCCAAATCGGTTTATAAATACGAGCTCAGTCGCATGACAATGATCAGATATTTATAGAGAGAGATACATACTATATATATATATATATATATATATAACACTAGAGGGCTCTGCCCCCTACGAGCTACGCTCGTTAACCCCCGTTCATACCACCCCAGATTATAAAAGCACGCTAATTTGATCGGCTTTAAAAAGATTGAATTATAATTAAAAAAAAAAAACAGTGGCGCTCTCTCTGTAAACTCTGAAACTCTGTAAATCGTTTTCCTTTTATTGGGTAAATTTTAATGATTTTACATTTAAAATTAAAAATATTGTAAATTCAAAAAATAAGTTACATTTAAAAAGTGACAAATTTATTAAAGTTATTTGGATTTTTTTCCTTATCTTCCTAATGAAGTCACTTTTTTGTAGTTACAGTGAATAATCTTATCATATAAATCTCCTCTCCTCTGAAATTTTCATTTCGCCGCCATTTTCCCGCCAACATTTACGTGTAAAATTATATATATAGTGTTACGTATATTGTAAATAATTAGTGTGTGTGCTTAAAAATAATGTAAATCGATAAATTAAGCTCTATTCATTAGCTAATATTAGTTTTTGTTGCATTGAAATGTCTCGTTCGTTGATTTTCTGCAAGCAAGAAAACCTATTGGATTTCGATGGGAGTCTATGGAAATGGCGAAATACTGGAAATAGCGCCAAGTTGGCGTCACTTTTGGCGACAGACCTGGGTCTCCCCCCCTTGGTAACCTTCTTATAGCGTCAGAAAGTTCTGACCAATCAGATGCTTTTTGCGGTATCTACGCAGATTTTCATTGGTCATTTCTAAAGTGTTACTTTTTTATATATATATATAGAAGGATATAAATAGAAGGGATACGAATTAAAATTTTAAAAAAATTCAAAATCTCTGAGTTCTTTTTCTGATTTTAAATCTTATATTCTAAAATCCGTTTTACCCCATGTGACCTTGTGTCCCAGCATAACATTTATTAAATTCACCATTAAAATCAGAGAGTAACTCAAGATAGAAAAGGCTGACATTTGGACAATTCTCCTTCGTTTGTGGATAAAGCCTTGTATCTCACAGATCCCGGGAATTCTGGGGGTGTTGACCACGTGTCACTCAAGAGCTAATTAACCAATCAAACTAAATGTTCCTTACACATTGATACCTTCGCCCCGTGTTGGAAAATATTGCTAACATATTAGCAAGAAAGCGCACGAAAAATATTAGATTTTGCCCATTTGAGATGACCATGTAGGTCCCGAAAATGACGTACATTGAGCAAAAAAAGTATTTGCACGCAGACGATTTTTTGCATAAGTAACCATAGAAAGCAAATTTGATACTATTCTCTTAATTCATTTATTTAAATAAGAAGAAAATAAAAATAACTACCCATTTTCCTTAAACAGTAATATTACACATTTTAAAAAATAAATTAATATTTTCTCATACCTAAAAAGTATTTGCATAAGAAGCATTGACTTTTAAAAAAGGCATTAAATGTAAACATTATGCAAATGTTTAGCATATCAGTCCCGCACTACATTAGCCCCGCACTTTAAAATCACGTAATATATTAACTGGAGCAGGGATTCTGGGGAGTTTTTGTTCTAATGCCGCCGAAAACGTGTGAACTGTCTGTTGCTACCCGTGAGAAGATTATATTTCTTTACAGTTCTGGATTAAATTACCGAGGAATAGGTAAAAAATTAAATCTAAACTTTTCTAGTGTTCGTTATGTAATTAAGAAGAAAAAAGAAACTGGTTCGACAATAAATAAGCCGCGAACAATCTTCAAAAAACCCTTTTCTAAGTGCTCGAGAAGTGGCTGTTGATGTCGCTTCAACGTCGGGAACAATAGTTACATCACAATCAATTAGAAATATTCTTCATGATGCAAATATTCGAGGAAGAGCCCCTCGAAAAAAACCATTTAATAGTGAAACAAATAGGGTGAAAAGACTTGAATTTGCAAAAGCTTATGTCAGCAAACCACTAGAGTTTTGGAAAACAGTTATTTTTTCCGATGAAAGCAAGTTCAATATTTTTGGCTCAGATGGTAAGAAATCTGTATGGCGAAAGCCAAATACTTCTCTTCAAATTAAAAACTTGAAACCAACTGTAAAACATGGCAGTGGTCATGTAATGATTTGGGGATGCATGTTTTTTAACGGAGTTTGCGAAATAACCTTTACTGAAGGCAATATGAATGCTAAACAATATATTAATATATTGCAAGATCATTTATCTAATAGTGCTCTGAAATTAGGAATTCCTAATTCATATTATTTCCAACAGGATAACGATCCGAAACACACTGCATATATTACGAGGTTATTGTTGCTTTATAATGTAAAAAATCAATTGAAAACGCCACCACAATCACCAGACCTCACTCCGATTGAAAATTTACGGCATATTTTGGATGTGAAAATAAGGAAAAAGAAAATTTCTAACAAATCAGAACTTAAGCAAGCTCTTAGGGAAGAATGGCTACAAACAGCAGTGAAACATGCCACAAATTAATAAAATCAATGCCCAGACGATTACAAGCTGTAATTGAAGCAAAGGGCATGCATACTAAATATTAGCACGGTTTTTAACTTATAAATAATTCGTCTAGTTCTGTTTTTATTGCTAGTGTGCAAATATTTTTTTGGCAGTACAAATGCTACTTTTTTATGTTTTCAAATTTTAAATACAGTAGACGCTCGATTTTACGAACCCGATGGGACTCATATAATGTGTTCGTTAAATCGAAAGTTCGTAAATGGGAGTAACATTAGTTCAATGGGATGCTGGTCGGGAGAAGTACTTCAGTTCGTAAAATCGAGCGTCTACCGTATAATTATTAAGTCAGATATTAAATATGGTTATTTGTTTTGTAAAAGTGTTGGTATTTTTAATTCTTAGTTGCTTTTTATTTATTTATACATATGCTACAACAAATTTACCTGTGTGCAAATACTTTTTTTGCTCACTGTAAATGGCTCGTGAGATATTCGATCGAACTCGCGGAGATGATTGTGTGATGCAGCGACAAAATAAATGAGAGTTCGGCTCACAAAGAGCCTTCCCGAGTCAAATTCATTTTTCCCATTAAACTCTCAGTTATTCCTTACATAGATAGACATACATGTAGTTTTCTCTAATACATATGCGCTGAATTTAAGTATACGTCAAAGATATTTAACTTTTAAAACGACGAAAACAGCCATTTGTACTGGTCGTACTAGGGAAGACTGTAAGTCCTACTTTGTTTTTTATTCAATTTAATGGAAAATTAGGGGACAGGTCACTCACATTTCATTATTTGGCTTTTTACAGTGCCAATTCGTCGGAAAATTGGAATTTCCAATAAAGAAGAAATAATATCTTTATTTGTTCTTCTTCCAGCTAAATCCATTTTGCAATGGTTCAGTCTCCATTTACGAAAGTCCCCATTACACGAAAATATTCATATGGAATGAAGAACACAAAAATCCTTGTGAAAACCAATCTATGTGTGTGTTTGTGTGACGGAGATGGCTAAAAATATTTACCGCACTTACAAGTCTAAAAATTTGTGTGAGGGTAGTCCATGGCAGGTTTTCATGCACATTAGGCTCAGATTTCTACTTTTTTTTTAATTAGCCGAGAATATTAATTAAAAACTCATCAAAAATGCGTTTTTTCCCACAAAATGGCAAAATCGTGCTCACATCTGAACCTGATTCCACAGCCGATATGAAAGAAATTAAGAATTTTCACTAATCAGCGAAAATTAAGAAAACTACTTAAGATATCGCTTTGAAAATTTCAGAGCACATGCAGAAAAATATTTTTCACCTATGTATAAAATTTTTGGAAATCGGTCGGCAATTTTTCTTATTTTTTTTCCCTCAAAAAACGGACAGCGACAGTAGAAAAGTTCTGAGAAAGAAACATGCAGGGCGAACATTCATTAAAAAGCGAATTAAAAAGATATCTTTTTCCGGCTGACCGCTCCATTTAATTTCCGAAAATCGATGGATCAGAGATTACATGACATGTGGAAAATCGACTTAATTGTTAAACGTTGCCAAATGTTAAAAACAGAATTTAAAAACATTTTATCAACTTAATTCAAGATTATTAGTGTGTTCTGTGGTAAGAGTTCCGTGGTATGAGCTAAGAGTTCGCCCACAAGGGTTTCCCCTCTATATTTAAAAGTATGTTTTCCAAAATTTAGGCTTCGTTTACCACAATTATCGAACATTAACGGCGCATTTTTTTTCTGGGGTTGCATGGGCCAGATTTCAACGGGAATTGATTCATTCAACTTAGCTTACGATTTTTTTGCACTTATTAGCTCCAACTTCCAATGCAGGGCGCATATTGTTATCTCGGGATCTAAGGACCCAATTTCAACTGGGTTTGGCTCATTCGACTTAGTTTTTGATTGTCTTACAGTTTTCAGTTCTACCTTCCACCGCAGGGGGCATTTTTATCTCAGGTTTCATGGGCCCGATTTCTGCGAATTTTTTTTCTTTCAACTCATCTTACGATTCTCTTCAGAAATTCCAGCGCGTTCACGGCCCGCCTGTTAAACAGGGACGTAGGTAGCGGGAACTCGTGCCGGAGATTCATTTTGAAAGAGATAAATTTGAATGGTGGTTTTTGGTGGTTGGAGATGCGTGCAAAGTACGCCCGGTCTACGCTGCCGAAGACAGTGGGGACCCATCCAAGATATTCATTTTGAGAGATTCATATACATATATGTATATATATATATATATATATATATTTTAATTTTAATATGAATAGAGAGGTTTTATTCATTCGCGGTTCATTTGGAAAAATGGACGGACGGGTCAGCTAGTATACAAATGAAAAATGTTCTTTCGATAGCAGAAATGTGACTCGCAGTCGAAAACAGGCTTTCTGATTTATAAACTGGAGGCTGCACAGTTAGAAACCTCCATCAGTGATTGACAATTATGGATCTCTACGTCCTCCTCCCCCCATCTTCAACGAATTTCTTCAAAAGATTCAAACACACACAAAAGAAAAGGTCAACAATTCTTATTTACAGTCAAAATATGTGAAATAATTTCCGTTTAAACCTTCTCTCAATTTGGTGCCCCCTATTTAATCATCTTGCGTCTCAATTCAGGTACATAATTGTCTTAGGTACAAGTGTGTTGAGCCATCCCTAGAAACATTTACAGAGCTTTTTTCTTTCTTCCTTATTTGGATATAATAAAACATCTTACGAAAGAAAATAATTCTCTCTCTCACACACACAAAATAAAAAAAATGAACAATTTTTATTTCTTGTCAAAATATGTAAGATAATTTCGGTTCAAACTCCCCTCAATTTGGCGCCCCTTGTCCTCGGCGCCCGGGGCGGTCGCCCTCTTGCCCCCCCCCCCCTTTAGCTACGCCACTGGATATCTTTATTATTGTTAAAGTAATAAACGAAAATCTAAGTTTGGCCTGAAGTGAGGTGAGATACACTTTATTTTTGACTGAATAAGTGGATTGCGATACTGGTTTCTTAGACAAAAATTCTCTGTCTTGATGTCTATTATAAACTCTGAAAGTTTTTTTAATTTTCTTTAGAAACACTCTTTTTGCGAAAAAGCAAAAGACAAATTATTTACAAGACATTGTTCAGCGACTTGCATTTGTACATCATTTATCACTATGAAAGTCAACATTAATGGTTAATTTTCTTAAAAGACACTTATCAAACAGCAAATAAATAATCTAAAAGCATTCTCTTTTATTTAAATATGATTCTGCTTCCAATCATTCTGAATATCTTTATAAATTGACAGTTAAAAGAAAAAATTGTGTAAGATTTTTAAAAATATTTTTCAAAAGATATTTTTAATTATTCTGTTTGGTCGAATATTTCGATGTCTGGCGAAACCGAATGTTCAGCAGGCCGAATAGTTTGGTATTCTACCAAGCCGAATATTCGGCAGACCAAGTAGTTTGATATTCGGACTAACCGAATAAGGAATTGATACCGAATATTCCGTGCATCCCTAGTATTTAAGTAGGTAAGATGGTGCAAGATGGATACATGTACTTTGTATGTATTTACAATAGAATGTATACGTAAGCATTACATGAAAAAGAAAATCTGTAAAATACTCTGAAAATGAAAAAAAGACTAAGCAAAATTCTAAGTAGTTACAAAAATTTCAGTTACATTTTACAATTTTATTGAATCATATTGAGTTATTAGTATGGAAATAAAGAAGTATTAAATTATAGAAGGGATTGGAAATATAAATTAATTTCTATCACCTAAATAAAATAGAGCAACAAGACAGCTTTTTCTAAATATATATATATGTTTTATACTTAATGGTAGGGGCGGTAAAAAAATTGATGATTTTCGACGAGCAACAAAACAAGCTGGAAAGAAAAAAACACCAGCCGGCTCGGCCTACAGGCGCAGGTAGATTTCGATGTATTCGGATCTAAGTATTAATTTCACCAACAAAAACTAAATCATGATTACAGATAAACCCAATTTAACAATTTTATCTGGCCCTTTTGACGAGTTTTTAATTTTATTTTTATATAAGAGCTGGTTTTATCAGAATCATGTTAAGGCAGTATTCAAAAAATATTTTTCCATGCTCAACAACTCGAAATTTTCTGACACATTTTCAGATTCATTTTTAAAAGGAAAAACATTAATCCTGCTGACTTGATTTTTTTAAGAAATTTATAAGCGACGTATGTTTTTATTTTTCGTTCAATTAATTAGAACTTGATTTATAAACAAATATTTTCTCAGTAGGACCACATTTTTCCTCTCCAACACAATCGCTTCGGGAATTCGGTTCAAAATGCCCACTTTGAGATTATTTTTTGAAATATATTCTGCCTCCATCAAAAAATTGACCATTACGGCACATTATATAGTTTCTGAATAAAAGCAACCTACCAATTGGATGCGTTTGAAAGCAAAAATGAATTTAAAAATGAGTCAGAAAAATAGCAGTTATTTGAGTACATTCTTAACCCGGGAGAACTCGCTGCATGAGATTTTCTCTCACAGTCGTACTTTTTTAAGACTCTTATTTAATTCATTTTTCATTTTAATTAAAATTTCAAAATGTTTTTCGATTATTTTACCTATTTTGTGAATAAAAGTACTAAGCCAACCAAAAAAAGTTGATATTATACGAATGTGTAAAAGAAAAGCAATTGGGCATTCTCACTAGCGAGTTCTCCCGGGTTAAAACGATAATTTTTTCCTTCAATCTCTATGCATTTTTAATTTGTTTTGGCTGTTAGAATTGGTCCTATCAAAAACTTGTCAATGTGAAAGTTGTAGATAATATTAAGAAGATATATAATAAATTCATGCGGATTTGATATCTTGTGAATTGAGAAGTTATGGATTTTTTTCTTCTTCTTCAACCCCTTTTTTCAATTCCTACTAGTGATGGGCGATTCTGGAAAATTTGAGAATCGATTAAAATCGACATCGTATAAAACAGAATCGATCGCAATAAGAATTGATACTTGAATCGATATTTCGATGTTCACAGATTCACACAGATAAGCTGAAAAATAGTAATTCCAAAACGTAGCGAATCAACAGGGCCGTACGTAACGACTATCTCTCACCCGTCACCTCCATTTATGGGGGCCCTAGACAATGTTAGCGGCCCAGAAGTAAGCTACTGCAGACCTTTAAGTCAAATAATAAGGTTTTTTTAACTTTTAAAATTATTATTTTTAAGATGTAATTTTGATAATAATTTATATTATATTTAAATTTATCTTTAAAAAAGATCTCGGTCAGATAAAAAAAAGAAAGAAATGATTTTTTTTTCATCCGGAAAAGATGTACTTTCTACTCTAACTCTTAATTCCTTCAACCAAACAGATGGGGACTTACTTCCTATAAACGTCATTCTTCTTAAAAATAAGCAGATGAGCGAAATTTTGAAGGCTCTAAAATTATTTAAAAAGTTAAATGGTTTTTCAGTCTTTTTAGGGTCTCCTATAAGCGTAGGGGAAATGCAAATATTGCAAATCTTCTTTTAAAATAGCTGTGATGAATGTAATTAACCAATCATCACATACTAATTATCTCCCAATTAATAATCAAAATTCTCCTTTTAATAATATATTTAACTAAAATTTCTTTCCCTTTTTAAAATATACATCTCCTTATCTCATTTACAGTTTATAGATATCTTTCTTTTTAATGCTTACCAAATTTTCAGCTGTTAAGAAAAAAAAAATGTTCTCATCCTAGAACCATTAACAATGAAATAACATACTTTTCTCTGGTTAACAAATACATTAAAGTATATTCCTTGATTACATGTTCTTTTTCTTTTCTTTCCCCAGCAGTAATCTAAAAGCTATAAACAGTTATTGACTCTTTCGCTGACATGCAGAGTGCACTCACTGAAACAATAATAAATAAAAAAGAAAAGTATCGAGTTAAACTGATGGCATTGAGCTCACAGTCTATTCATACTAATTGTATTTTATACTCTTACTTCAAAGAATGCCTTTCGAAAAATAAATTAAGGGGGAATCAGCCCCCCCCCCGTCACATTTCTATACTTAAACAGTAAGCCTCCAAATCTCATCAGGGAAGCGCTTTATCAGAATAAACTGGTTACCAAATTTGAAGCAAATCAGATAGAAAAACCCATCTATCTAAATTAAGGGGAATTAGCCCCTGTTCCTCCCTTTATACTTAAACAACGAACCTCCAAATTTAACCAGGGAAGCGTCTTGTCAGAATTAACCGGTATACGAAAATTGAAGCAAATCTGATAATTCTGCATGAAAACCCATTTATCTAAGTGGGGGGGGGGGGGGTGCTAATAGCCCCTGTACCCCCGTCCTTTATGCTTAACCAATGAACTACCAAAACTAATCAGGGAAGCGCCTTATGAGAATGAACCTAGAAAAAAAAATTGAAGCAAATCGGATATTTCTATCGAGAGTTATCGCGTTACGTATGTACGTACATACATACATACAGAAACTGCGGGCACATTAGCTCCCAGGCTTTGATAGCCGGTGAGCTAAAAAGAAAAGTGCCCAGTTAAACTGATGGCATTGAGCTCACAGGCTATTCACACTAACTGTATATTATGCTCTTATTTCAAAGAATAATGCCCCTCGAAAAATAAACTACGGGGCGGGGGGGGGTGGGGAATTGCCCCTCACCGTTTTCCCTCTTTATACTTAACCAATGACCCTCCAAATGTCATCAGGGAAGCGCCTTATCGAAATAAATCGGTATACCAAATTTGAAGCAAATCGGATAGAAAAACCCATTCATCTAAATTAAGGGGTATTAGGCCCCCTGTTCCCCCCTTTATATTTAACCAATGAACTTCCAAATCTAATTAGGGAAGCGCCTTATCAGAATAAACTGGTATACCAAATTGGAAGTAAATCGGATAGCAAAACCCATCTATCTAAATTAGGGAGGGTATTATCTCCTTGTCCCTCCCTCCCCCCTTTAGACTATAACAATGAACCTTCAAATATATTCAGAGAAACTCGTTATCAAAATTAACCGGTATGCCAAAATTTGAAGACAATCTGATAATTCTGCATGAAAAACCCATTTATCTAAGCTAAGGGTGGGGGGGATTAGCCCCTGTACCCCCCTTTATACTTAACCAATGAACACCCAAAACTAATCAGGGAAGCGCCTTAGCAGAATGAACATAGAAATAAAATTTAAGCAAATCGGATATTTCTATCAAGAATTATCGCGTTACGTACGTACATACATACATACATACAAAACCGACGGGCACATTAGATCTCAGGCTTTGATAGCCTGTGAGCTAAAAAGTGCCAAGAGCGTGTAACTAGTGGGGGGGGGGGGGGGAGGGACAGACAATAAAAGAGGACATTAAAAGCTTTCCAACAATATGTTACACGAGATGGTTTGGAAGAAACAATAAATATGCCCCCCGGGGTACAGGTAAGTCTCAAAGGGAGGGAGGGGTGACCTCAAATGTATCTTTGGTCAAGGTTTCAAAATGTGGATTTATAATAAAATAGAACGAGAATTGGGCATTTTTAAAATAGCTTGCATATTTTGAACGGCCCTGTAAATTAAGATTGGCGAGGAAGGGGGGGGGGGGGGAAGGATTAGAAGGGACGAACTTGAAAAATACAACATAATAAACTAGTAACCCAAATAACTAGGCTTCTAAACAAAAGTATAATGATTTAACCTAGTATTGAATTCAGGGGGTGAATACGTACTTCAGAAAAAAGCACATTTTGAGTATGAAATTAAATGATATATTTCTGTGAGTTTTACTTACACACATTTAAACTAAAAAATATGTTAATAACTTATTTACCATACCACCTAAAATCAGAATTAACATTAAAATATAATAAATAATTGAATAAATGCAAATTAAAGCCTGCGTAACGTGTGTGACTCTCCGCATGGAATCGCCCACAAAATGTTACATATTTTAAAATACTGTTATATTACACTGTCTTTGAAATTTTGGGTTGTGGCATGTTTTTTAGCTTTTGAAAATTTATTCTTGTGTTTTTTTAGCACTGAATCCGAAAATGATCTTCATTTTAAACCATCACGTCAGGAATTTTCTCAAATCGCAAATTTCAAAGTAAAAAAGCTAAAAGTTAAAATTGATCCCCCCTCCCCTCCCAACCTTATCGGACCCCCGAGTTGTTTAGCTGTAAGAAACCCAGTGTAAGCCAAAAAATCTAATAAATTATTGAATTAAATAAAATTAAACTGAATAAAAAAGTCTTACAACTATTTTATAGTATCAGATTTTTCGCTATTTTTTAACCTTGAAATTTACGATTTGCGAAAAATCTTGACAAGATGGTTAAAAGAGGAGGTACTATTTTTATTCAGCGTTAAAAAATACATAAAACGTAATAATAAAAATTAAAAAACACAACCATCGCAGGTTTATGTTATATAATCTAAAACTCTTTCTTAAACTTCTTGACGGTAATCTATCCGAATTTTTTTGTGTTATCCTCTAATATAAGTATGTATAAGATGGCAAGAGCCGAAAATCATAATAATATTGCATTGTCATCGGATTTAAGTCGGTATATAAAGTTTAATTTCGATCGGACATTTAAAAGTAAGTTAAAGTTCGAGTACAAATTTTAAACTGGAAGAACGATCATTGCAAGTTAAATAAAACCGTATGAAAATAACATAATTTTAGTTAAAAGAAATCATAGCCTCAAATCCTTACAAAATAAAACATATGTTAAAATACAATTATTTTAACTAATCTGAAACTTAACTGATAAAATTTAATGTAATATTTGTACGATTTCTTTCAAAGCGCAGATACTTGAAATAAGTTTAAGTACTTTATACACGTCCCCCTGAAAGCATAGTCGAAATCATCTGTTTTGATATGCAAAAAAGTGATATAAGTCATGTATTTCAAAGTTTCCTCGGTCAATTTTAATGTTAGATGAATGAAACTTTTTTTTGTCTTGCTTGTTAGTGTCACAGTAAATTTTTAGTAAATATCACTTATAGGATCGGGGGACCGTATAAAAATTTAAATTTCGTAATTTTTTAATAAATTTTTTTCTTGACCCAAATCGCTTTAAAAATAATTCTTTACCTTATTTAAACCACTTTTGCAATTGGAAGTATGCATCTAGGACCAACGGTTACGAAAATAAAGGTCAGTCAGGTTATACGTGGACACACTGTATATCTTGTTCAAATTTTTAATCGTTAATAAAATACTTATTATTCATCCACTCAAGTTCAAATACATTTTTTAAAACTTGTAGTGGATGACTCTTGATGTTAATACATTTTTTTTCAAATATTAATTCATTAATTAAATTTTAATTAATTATTTTTAGTTTTATATGGGATAAAAAATGGCGGCCATTGGTTACTGAACAGCATTTAATGCATCTTTATACCTATAAGGCGGGTTACCATAGGGGGGATCCTGTTCTGTCGCCAAATACAGCCAAGTTCATCGCCAACTTGGTGATATATCGCCTAATTTGGCGGCCAAAATGAGTCGCCAAACGTGACGCCAACTTGGCGAGATCTCTAATATTTGCCAAATTCCCATAGACTTCCATTGTAAACCAATAGGGTTTACTGGCTTAGAGAAAATCAACAAATTGAGATATTTTAATGCACCAAAAACTAATATTAGCTTAAGGGATTATATTAATTTTTCCTTTGATGACCTAAGTAGGAATTGACTTTAAAAAAATTATATTACTTGTTTTGTTTTCGTTTTTATTTTTTTTATTCGGTAAGAATTGATCTTATCAAAAACTTGTCGATATAAAAGTTGTAGATAATATTAAGAAGATTTATAATAATTTAATTGGATTTGATACCTTGAGAATTGACAAAGTTATGATTTTTTTTTCTTTCTAAAACCCTATTTTTTGCGCCCCTTGAGCCCATTTTTAATTTTATCAAAAATCTGTCATATAGAGATTTTTTTTATTTTAGAAGTAAGTAATAATAAGTTTAAAGTGAGTTGATATGTATTATAATTAAGAAGTTATGGGATTTTTTCGTTTTTCACAAAACCCCTCCCTATTTCCATCCCCTTGGTTCGATTTTGCCCATTAACGAACTTGACCGAGATTTTATGACCCGTCATTTTATGTATCAGTTTGGAAAAGATTTGTGTAGAATTATGGAAGTTATCGTGTCCATAAAAAAGTGACATATATACATATATACACTATATGGCCATTAATGACCGGCAACTTTCAATTTTAGACATTTTGTCGCATATTTAAAAATATAACTGTTAGATTCTTCTGGAATTTTAGGATTAAAAAGAACAGGTTTAACTTCATATTTATCAACGTCGATTTGATAAGGAGGACTATTAGGAGGCCAACAAAAAATTAAAGACTAAAAATAATACTTGGGATCACCCTGTAAAATAAAATGCACGAAATAATCTATCGCTGCAAAATATATAGGCAGACATTGTACAATATGTGTATTCATTTCTGTATACACGTAAATTGTATGGCAGTGGGGAAGATAATAAATTAAAATCTAAGATATATTATTCATTTTTCATGAGTTATGAGTCAATAACGTGCAATTTGATTTTTATTGTGATATTTCAATAGCTTTTTGGGAAATTACGTTTTGCGTATGGAATTTTTACAGAGAAATACATTTTTCATAAAATACATTTATTTAACTGAAACATTTGCTTAACTATTTTTAGCTTTATTTAACATTTACTTGAGAGTTATGTCAATTGGAAATTTACTGTACTTATCGATCAAGGTCCTTTTTTTTGTGTGTGTGCCGTTTATATCTAAAAGACAGTTTTAACAGTTTTTGTACGAAGGAAAAAAAAAATTAACGCTGAAACGTTTGACACTTTCGGTTTCATTCTCAGCTATCAAGTAGTTTTTAAATTCTGATAACTTAGGTTTTATTTATAGTGCAATAAATGTAAGCGCAGATTTGGAAAGGTAAAAATGGAACACAAAGAAAACGAAAATTTTAGACAAAAATCGCATTTTAAATGTAGTCAGATATCTTAATTTGTATGCTATTTTTCATTGTTTATTGACTCTTTAGTTCTCCTTGGAAAATCAGCATGTACTTGGCGACTTGCTTTGAAACGGATGCTTTGGTTTTGATAAATCTTTTTTTTTATTCGAATAGGCTCATTATGCTGGTTTTACATGGAGAACTAAAGTATCAATAAAAAATGAAAAATAGTATACAAATTAGGATATCTGATTATGTTTAAAATGAGATTTTTGTGCAAAATTTTCGTTTTCTTTGTATTACATTTTATTAAAGCCCACATTTTTACTTTTCCAAATCTGCGCTTACACTTATTGTACTATAAAAGAATCTAAGTTATCAGAATTTAAAAATTACTTGACAGCTGTGAATGAAACCGGAAGTGCCAAACGTTTGAGCGTTAATTTTTTTTCCTTCGAACAAAAACTGCCAAAACTGTCTTTTAGATATAAACGGCATAAAGAAGAAGACCTTGATGGATAAATACAATAAATTTCCAATTTACTTAACTGTTAAGTAAATGTTAAGTAAAGTTTAAAATAGTTAAGTAAATGCTTCAGTTAAATCTATGTTATGGAAAACTTTCCAGTGAAAATTCCATACGCAAAACTTGATTTCTCAAAAAGCTATTGAAATATCACTATAAAAATCAAATTGCAAGTTATTTATTGACTCATAACTCATGAAAAATCTCCAATATATCTTAAAGTTTTGTTTATTGTCTTCACCATTGCCATACAAATTACGTGTGTATACAGAAAATACATATATATGCGATAGAATTTACTGTAGAGTGTTTTGCGTATAGGGCAATGGGCGTATTGTAATTTCACAAAATTTTACCATAAACTCCCCAATTTAGTAAAATGTAATCAATGTATAGACTATATTTTCCTTTACATCGTAGTTTAGAGTCAAAATCTTCCTAAACATAACCGTAAACTATAATTAAATAGCTTGTTCAAAATTCGTATTCCGAACGCTGTCAGATAACTTAAAAATAACAATTTGTGGACAATCCCTCGTCATTCACCGATTTTTAGTGAGAAACTAAAAAGCAGCTCACTCTAATGCCGATATCTCTCTGAATTTTTACAATATTTGACTGATATTTTTTAATAAGTTGCTCCATAGAGTTGACTATTAAATTATGCAAAAAGTTCCTTGTTATATTTCGCGCATGCGCAGATAAAAATTATTTTATACAACTGCCCATATTTCCTTAAATATTTAATATGTTTATATTACAATTGCACTATATTGTTTTTACTACATTTTATCAAATTTTCAGAAACTAGCGTTAAATTTGGTTAAAAACCCTGTATGCTATAAGCAAAAAAAAAAAAAAAAAAAAAAAAAAAAAAAAAAAAAAAAAAACATGCAAGAACTTTTTTTAATATTTAAAAAAAATCGCTATATCTCTATTAATATACATTCTATTCTTACACAAATGAATGCACATATTGTATAATGTTTGCCTATGTATATTCTGCAGCGATAGACTATTTCGTGCATTTTATTTTACAGGGTGATCCCAAGTATTATTTTTTGTCTTTAAATTTTTGTTGGCCCCTAGCTGTCCTCCTCATCAAATCGACGTTGATGAATATGAAGTCAAACTTCTTCCTTTTAATCCTAAAATTCCAGAAGAATCTAACAAGTATATTTTTAAATATTCGACAAAATGTCTAAAATTGAAAGTTGCCGGTCATTAATGGCCATATAGTGTATATATAAACTTTTTGTATATTTAAACCTTAAACACATGAAAATTTACCAAATTTGATGCAATAACCAGTTATAGGCAAAGGATACAAAAATCCAGCTAAATAATGTTGAACTAATAAAAGACTATGAAAAAACAAATGAAAGATCAATTGGATGAATGTAGAAGGAAACTTATAGTGTATTTCACTTCATCAGGGGTACATGAAATACAAATATATATATATATAAAGCTTTTTACTGGGGATGGTTTTGGGTTCTATTGGTCATGATCGGTGTAGATCTGCAAAATTGTTTCCGAAATTTCAACATAGGGGAGATTGCAATAGGTAGTATTTCATACGAAATCTACCTAAAAAAGTCCTTTCGGCATGTGCCGGGAGGAAGAAGTAGCCTTCATATATCATATATCTTGGTTTTCAAATCTTGCAAGTTTAACTCGAAGCTAATTTTACACAAATTTTAAGAAGATAAAATGCGACGAACCCAAATAGAGAATATTCGTCAATACTGAATTTGAATGAGAATTGCGTCGAATTAGTAAGCTACAGCCAAGTTGGCATCCTTTATGGTTACTTATTTTTGGTCGCCAAATTTGGCGATATTTCGCCAAGTATCGCCAAGCTTGGCGAGACTTTGAAGGTAACGGATATTAATAATATTTAAGCATTGCGCGACAGTGCACGGTTCAAATGGCCGTCATTTTGAAACAAGATGGCGGATGAAGCTGGCCCACGAACTCGGTCGAGACATTGGTATGTACTATGCATACAATCAATCTCATCCAAATCAGTTTATAAATACGAGAGTTACAGCATGACGAAAATCAGATTGTTTCAAAATATCAGCCACCTTAGAAATTCAAACTACTATATCTCAGCCATTTTTTAAGATAAAGACAAAACAAAATATGCTCCGGAATCCTTGTATTAAGATCAAACTAAAAAATATTTTTCAGTTTTAATTTATTTGCACCGTTTTTAATTTTCAACATTTTAAAACAAGATGGCGGATGAAGCTGACCAACGAACTCGGTCGAACATTGGCATGTACTATGGCATACAATTAATTTCATCCACATCGGTTAATAAATACGAGAGTTATCGCATGCCAAAATCAGATATATATATATATATATGTCACATTTTAACTGAGGGTAGTTTTGGGGACTGGGGGTCATGATCGTTGAAAATATACAAAAATTTTCCGGAAGCGCTTTCCTCCGGACGGCTGCAATAGGTAGCTTTTTACTTTTTGAAATGAAAGCTACCTAATAACACTGTCAAACGTACAAATGGATTATAATCAGGAAAATTACCGATTTGTAATACAATATGCCGAAAAGTGTGATCTTTAAAGTTTAATCTGTAATCTTGAAGAAATTTTTAATCGTTAACCTCATATTTCTAAAAATGCCATTTGTAATATATATATATATATATATATCACGTAACCAGAAACGGGAGACAAAATGACTCCGCGTTGTTCTTTGGCTCTGATTATCGCGTGGTTTTTCTCCTTGAATAAAATCATCTCCTCAGTACCGTCAAGTAGTTCTTTTATCATTACATGATGTCCAGACTATATTGCATTTCCAAAATAAATTTCAAAGCTGTTTACAAAAGACAAAAAGAAAAATAACATTGGAGTCTTTTTGACTCTATGTCTCTGATCTATGTATCTGCGTAAGGACATTCATGTCTCCAGTTACGGGATATATATGCGAAACTCCTTACAACAAACCGTTTGGAGGATAGTTTTGTAATTTAATATCTAACAAAAACATAGCTGTGAAAAAAGGGAGCCAAGTGCTGTAAAGACAATGGCAAGAAAAGAAGTGATATCTAAGTGGGTGCCAAGTTCAAATAAAATTCACTCAAACTTACCTACTGAAGTATTCTAGCATTTTTTAAATTGTTTAGAAATAAAAATTATTGATAGCATATTAATAATAAATCTAGAACTTGGCAAGTTTTTACCTACGAGTCATTTATTTTTAATAATGACATTATTATATCTAAACTTATTATTCCATGTTTGGAAGCCTTCATTTGAGTGAGCTCCTTCCCCTTCAAGGATGGTGGGATAAAATATATCCCACCTAATTTTAACTGCAAAATGCCACATGGACACTAGAATTCAGGACTAAAAAGTTTAATTTTATTAAATATGTGAAAAGAAGCTTTTACCCATTTAAAAATAAATTTGTTTTTAAATTCTGGTGTGATTGAATCATTTCAGCATGTCATGAATAAAAGCTCTTTGCCCCTGAAGGGTTAAAGGGGTGCAGTCTCCAGAGGGATGACCAAGAACAAGCGTAAAGGTATCGGTCTCTTTCTCAGGCTCTGTTTGCATTGAGGTTTCCGAAGGGTGGTGCTAGAGTGATAACCAAAGACGAGCGGGAATGTATTTGTGTATTTATTGGTTTATCAAATCTTTAACATGAGTCATTTATTTATAATAATAACTATATTAATTTTTTATAATGACATTGTTGTTAATATTAACATCATCACTTTATTAAGACATGAAATTGATAGGCATAACATTTATCAAAAACTTGCCAAGTTCTAGATTTATTATTAATATGCTATCAATAATTTTTATTTCTAAACAATTTAAAAAATGCTATAATACTTCAGTAGGTAAGTTTGAGTGAATTTTATTTGAACTTGGCACCCACTTAGATATCACTTCTTTTCTTGCCATTGTCTTTACAGCACTTGGCTCCCTTTTTTCACAGCTATGTTTTTGTTAGATACCATTACTTTTTGTAAAGTTACAATATATTTAGACACTTTACTTAAAGCTTTTTAATGTGTTTACATGAGACTATTATATTCACCAAGCAACATCAATTTTAATTTAAATTTCCTACAACAAACTATTTGGCTGTCAATTTGCTGCAGAAATCTATATTATAATACTGCTACACTGAATGCATGTTTTGAAACGAAATGTATTGATTCGAAATTTTTATTGTTTCTGAAACAACAATTCCTATTAAATTCCTATATTAAATTTTCCTATTAAATTTTCCAATTAAATATCCTATAGTTGGGCCTGCTTTTTTGTACTGAAAGTGAAAAATAAAGTTATGTGCTTATGCCACACTATGTATCATTCATCCATGGGTGCGGGCAAAGAGGCAGTGCAGAGGAAGGACATTGCCCCTCCCTGGATTTTAAAATTTAATTAACTAAATAAACTTTTCTCTGATGATTTTGAAAATAACAAGTGGGTAAGTGTGATCACAGATCGCACAGAGGGTTTCGTTTAATATTCCTTTCAAAACTCTTTATCCTTTTGAAAAATCTGTTAGTTCCACATTTCGCAACCAAGGGCGCACTCTATTCTAAACAAACCTCTATCCGAACGAAACTCCGTTTTACATACTATCCGTAGATATATTAGTCGAGGGGATTGAGCCCATAGCACCCGAGATAAGTAGGCACCCGTGGTGATAAATTGTGGAACTAAAATATGTAAGACTATGGTGCATAATATGAAAGAATGGTCAAAGGGGTGTCGGCAAAAGTTATAAAAGTGCTCCCCGGGTGAAAAGAGCGGAGGTTAGAAAAATTGCTTAAAATACACAAGTTAGAGCCCGGAGGAGTAAATAATATAAGACTTTTTGAAAATTTTATGATTTGTCGTGTGGTCTGAGGTATTCAGCTATACGTATGCAAAAAGTCATGTCT
This sequence comes from Maratus speciosus, assembly GCA_963932465.1. Classification (NCBI taxonomy): domain Eukaryota; kingdom Metazoa; phylum Arthropoda; class Arachnida; order Araneae; family Salticidae; genus Maratus; species Maratus speciosus. Next base: position 453,268,026 of record OZ010786.1, on the reverse strand, counting down.
CCAACTTAATTAGGGACTTCCTTAGAAAGAATTGCTTAAAATACATATGTGGTAGCTCAAAGGGTTAAGCGTAAGACTTTTTCAAGATTTTAGGATTTGTCGCCTGGCCTCAGGTGTTCTGCTATAAGTATGCAAAATTTCAAATCTGCAATTTAATAATGGGCTCAGTCAGAAAGAATTGCTTAAAATTCGCATGTGGAAGCCCAAAGGGTTAAATGTACGACTTTTTCAAAATTTTATGATTTCTCGTTTGATGTGAGGTGTTCAGCTATAAGTATGCAAAATTTCACGCCTCCAACCTAATTAGAGGCTCACTTTGAAAGAATTGTTTAAAATACACATGGGGGAGCCCAAAGGGTTAAATGTACGACTTTTTCAAAATTTTATGATTTCTCGTTTGATGTGAGGTGTTCAGCTATAAGTATGCAAAATTTCACGCCTCCAACCTAACTAGGGTTCACTTAGAAAGAATTGTTTAAAATACACATGTGGGAGCGCAAACGGTTAAATGTACGACTTTTACAAAATTTTATGATTTGTCGTTTGATGTGAGGTGTTCAGCTATAAGTATGTACAATTCCACGCCTCCAACCTAATTACGGGCTCATTTAGAAAGGATTGTTTAAAATACACATGTGAAACCCCAAAGGGTTAAATTTACAACTTTTTCAAAATTTTATGATTTGTAATTTGATGTGAGGTGTTCAGCTGTAAATATGCAAAATTTCATGCCTCCAACATGTATAGTTTCTGAGAACGGGCTCTGTGACGGACAGAATATCTCAATTTGTTGATTTTCTGTAAGAAAGTAAACCCAGATAAACCCCCAGTAAGCAGATAGGTTTACAATGGAAGTCTATGGGAATTTGGCGAAATATTAGAGATATCGCCAAGGTGGCTTCACTTTTGGGGACTAATTTTGGTCGCCAAATTTGGCGATATATCGCCATGTTGGCGAGAAACTTGGCGGTATTTGGCGACAGAACAGCGTCCCCTCCTACGGCAAATTAAAATTTCGCCTAATAGACGCAATGGTAAAGTAAAAATGGGCACCCCCAGGTGGGTAATTCATCGATTTTCACAATTTTTTTATTTTTTTCCTTAGTTTTATAGTGTAAACGAACTTCGCACCAAATTTGAAGTCTGCAGTAGATATACGAGATCTTTTTGATGAGTAAGTCAGTCAGTCAGTGGTAAAATTATCGATTATCAGACATTTTCAAATGTCATTATCTCGGAAACTAATTATGCGTTATTTATAAAATTTTGGATTTTAGGTAATTAGGGTGGCCTTACTACACATTTCGTATAACAAGTACGTAGGTCTCATAGATTTTCAGGGGTAGAGCATTGAAATTTGATGAAAACAGCTCGAAATGGTTCGTGTAAATAACACACGGCTATGTCAGGCGAACTTGGCTGACACACTGCCGTGTGTCTAGATACTTTTATACAATGCTAAGCTCTCACGAAATTTGCATTACCAGGTTTGTAGCATCTGTATTCTAAGAATTCAAGTCTAATTTATTACGTAATTTGGTAAAAAATTATATTTTTTAGCTATATAAAAACAAAAATTACATTTTAAAAGCCAAAGAAAGTATAACCCTCTCAATTCAATTTTTTTTTTTAAGTTATCGTATATCCCTTATCATGGATCGGAAAAACTACTTTTTTACTGTAGCGAACTACAACAACAACTAGTTTATCGGAAATGTAGTTAACTGCAACTACTTTACCGGAAATGTAGTTAACAACAACTACTTTATCGGAAATGTGGTTCATTACAACTACTTGTTTTAAAAAGTAGAGACTACAACATAGAAACAAAAAATAATTAAAAACTTTAAAAATAAAAATGGGAATATTAAAAAGAAAAAAAAATAGATACTGCAGGCTCTTCTACAAATGAACAGCTCTGAGAACCCGTAACGGGAGACGGAAGTCAAAATGACTCCGCGTTGTTCTTTGGACCCGATTATCACGTGATTTTTCTCCTTGAATAAAATCATCTCCGTCAAGTAGTTCTTTTATCATTACATGGATTTTCAGAGCATATTGCGTTTCCAAAATAAATTCTAATGCTGTTTACAAAAGACAAAAAAGAAAAATAACATCGGAGTCTTTTTGACTCTATGTCTCTGATCGCGTAAGGAAATTCATGTCTCCAGTTACGGGTTAAAAAAAAAGATATAGATATGCATATTAAAATTGATTCAGTAGAAAGTTCAAGGCAAACGACTTTTAGAAAAAAAGAAAAAAATCAGCCTTGTGTTTTATATATGTGGATTCTTGATTACACAAACATATTTCGTTTTGTGGTAAAAACACGTGAAACAGTTCGTTAACTGTCTAATCCTTCTGGCAATAAATCAATCAGTACCAATCAAGCTATTCATTCATTTCTCACTTAAGAGAAACATTATTTCTCAGAAAGAGATGAAAATGCAGGACTTGATGAGTAAATACATTGACTCAGCCAACTTAATGATTAAAATAAATATAGTTTTATACGATCATTGTGAGATTTATTACAGAATGAGAAGTATGATTAGATAATAAATAAATGCAAGCTGACTTGCGTAGATGTATGGGAAATTTATAAAGAAAAAAGATTGTCTACAGAAAATATTTATATGGTATTTTCTAGTCTGTTTTATCTTCATTGCAATTTAACTCTTTCAGGGGCAAAGTACTTATGTTGGTAAAATGTTAAAATGATTAAATGACACCGGCATTTATGAACAAATGAATATGAAAGTAAGCAAAAGCTTTTCTTCACGCACATTATATAAAGGAAAATTTTATTCCTAAAATCTGGCGCCAATGTGGCATTTGGGAATTAAAATTAAGTGGTATATATAATATACCGGTGCCCTTCAAAGGGTTAAACGAAACAAGAAAGAAAATAATTAAAACTTGAAATTTACAAATAAACAATAGTGAAAAATCATGCGTTCAGCATAGATTATGAATCACTTTCCAACACATTCAGAATACTATAACAAAACTTCACAGTTTTTACTAGGGTGAAAGATGGCGTCTAATTAAACAATTTGGAAAACTCATGACACATTTGAAAAACCGATTTTTGCTATTACCACGAATAGTCGCTAAAATATACGATTTCTTTTTGAAGCCCTATATTTGATCTACAGGTATGTATGCATACTATATAGCAAGCTAAAAATTAGTTCAGTTAAATGCATAGCACAGTTGAAAATTTCCACTCAGCAATTTCCGCCAAAAAACGGATGTCGTTGAGAGCTTTTGTGCGACTCTCTATATGGTCTATAGAATTTATACACGCCAAGAAATATTTAAAAATAGTTAAATTTAATAACGCATACCAGTGGTGTAGTCGTAAAAAAACAGAGGGTATACGTTCTAAGCAGAGGGTATACGCTCAAGGCAGAGGGTATAACCCTAGTATATATATACTATAGCTTTCTTGAGAAACAGAGGGTATACGGTGTTCCTTAAAAAAATCCAGAGGGTATACGGCGTATACCCTCCACTACATCCCTGACGCATACCACAAATGAAGAGGGATTTCCAGAAATAATTATTCGTAGGTTTCAATAGTTCAATTAAAGCTCAGTTTCTTCTAGAGCCAAATTATTTTGCGTGTCCCTGCAAATAAACGATAAGTTCTACGCACACCATATTCTGTAAAAAGAACCTTGTAGTACACCTCTGTGATGTACAGTCGGACCCCGTTATCCCGACTCCCGGTTTTGACGTCACTTCGCTTATCACGTCACCTTTTCAAAGTTCCGATTATCTGTATATGATTTTAATGTAAAAAACTCCGGATTTTACGTCATTGAATACTTTTCAACTCCGGATATGACGACGGTTTAGGAAAATTGTCCATTTTTCAAAATACATCTTATAAGCACGGAAATTAAGCAGTAAGAAATGTCTTAGTCAAACTTTTCACAAAGATGTCTAAAATACTCATTGAGATAAACGAGAAATTTTACTTCAATCCTTTATCTGAATAATTAAACCCACACACTATGAATGACCCACTTAAGCTCCAGATAGATGGATCAGTTTACTCGCGGTCTTTTTGTTCTGGTGAGGTGGCACTTTCTTATGGTTACATGGCGTTTTTCATCCGACTAAAACCGAAGCATTGCATGGCATTGAAATAATAAGAAATGATCTAATATCCATTTCTGAAACAACGAATATTGATTACAATTCATTGTATAATATTGAAAAAAAAATTGTAGGAAGCACATGTACGACAATCCTTAAGAGACTACTTCAGTCAAACGAAAAGACCCGTTCGCTAATGCTAATCCTATGGAAGAGATTTATAAAGATATCTCGGTCGCATTTCAATATTTTTAAATGATTTCTTTTGCATTCAATAGTTGAGATAGATCTGTACAAAGGCCGTTTTTTACTTTTTCGATTTTGTTTACAGGTATTTCTTATGAGAATACTTTCATTTTCGGAACCGGTTTCGAAAGTAAAAGCATCCTCATAAAAAATATCTGCAATCAAAATCGAAAAAGTAAAAAACGGCCTGCATACAGATCGATCTCAACTATTGAATGCAAAAGAAATCCTTTAAAAATATTGAAATGCGACCGAGATACCTTTATAAATTTCTTCCATAGGATTAGCATTAGCGAATGCGTCTTTTCATTTGACTGAAGTAGCGTCTTAATCTATCAATATTTCATTTAACAATGAAAAAACAAGTCATCATAAATCTAATTTTTATTCTTTTCAATTTTGTTTTTGTGTTTATTTTGTTTAATAATAAGGTTTTATTTCTTAAAATTGAACAGTTATGAATTTAAAATTGCCTTAACTTGATTAAAAATACAGCTTTTTATAAACATTTTTTTCTTCAACTCCGGTTACCACGGCACTCCGCTTATGATGACACTTTTTTTGGACATTAGAGTGGCGGGATAACGAGGTTCGACTGTATATCAATTTAAATATGGTTACAATACTGCAATATCATTAAAATACACGGCAAACTATTTCCCCCCATAGACCTTAATGTAACGGAATTCTTTTGAGTCGCCCTGTAAATGAACCGAAAGTGCTACACACTTCATTTTCAATACCGAACATGCAGGGTTGCAAAAAAGGCGGCTAAAATTAAAAAAAGCCAGGCCGGTGGCTTTTATTGGTTTTAACCGGCTTTTTTTGGCCAAAATTGGCCTTTTTTGGCCATAATTGGCTTTTATACAATGAAGCATTGTAATTATAAACTACACATTTTAAAGTGTTTTTAATTAGTTTTAATGACATTTAATTGATTTAGAGTTTAATAAGTAACCCAATTTCTCAATAATGAGGACATTAATACTGGAATAAAACTTGGATAATTTTGCTAGTAATTTGTAGTCAGAATTGCAAATATGTCAGCTAAATTATAAAAGGGCCATACCAACTAGAGATGAGTTCGGGCTCGTTCTTTGGAGCCCGGGACCGCCCGAGCCCGAAAGATTTTTTGTCATCAGAGCCCGAGCCCGATACCACTCTTTACCGATACATCTTTAACTATAATCGATTCCTTTCTCATAACAGTCTTCCGTGATTGACGTGAGCCGGAAAATCAACGTAAATTACAAAATTGACACCGTTATCTTAAAGGTCAGATGCCTTTATATTAAAAGAAGAAACACTGATTGTTTGCTTCCTATCGGAATAATAAAGTAATTATATTTACTTACGAAGCAAAGTGATCTCGTAAATCTACTACAGAGTCCTTAGCATGAGCAGAGTTCATGACAAATAGATATAATACCCAGTAAAGTTATTTTCATATGAAGAATGATTATGACTCATGCGCAAATATAAGATTAAATAATTTGCAAACCTCAAGCTAATGCTGGTCTACTAAAAATCGAAGAAAACATTCTCTTTGTGTTAGATAACTAAACAAAAAATAAATAAACGATCGGATTAAAAAATATCTTCTGTCACAAACGAAAATCCTAATAAAAACAAATTCATTGCTTGTGTTTGTTTTGATTGGCGCCATATTAATTGATCGTCGTCGAAAATGCCGTACACATAAATCTGAAAACATCACAAATTTTCTTTTGAAACAGCAATCAAATACTAAAATAAATAAACACGATTTTTGTTACCCCTTCATTTTGATCTAAATAACATTGAAAAGACTTGAAAAGTAATTTTAAACGGGGAAAAAAGTTCTTTCAATCTTTTCTATACATAAATAAATATAGTTTTCCGGTTTCAGAAAGAACGAGCCCAAGCCCGAAGGCTAGAATAAAAATAGAGCCCGAGCCCGTGTCGGGCCCGGGCTCGGGCTGAGCCCGTCTCATCTCTAATACCAACTACAAATTTTTTCATTTTTACTGCTTTATAAAATTAAAGAGGGCAATGGTTACTTAGTTACATGTTTTATTAATTAATTTTAAAAGCTATTAATATACAAGTCTTATTTTATTTCTAGTAAACATTTAAAATTATATATAGTCATATTAATAAAAACACCATTTCTCACTATTAAAAACGTTATGAATAGCATATGCATGGATATGCTTAGCAACAAACTTTTCAAAATTTTATTTAGAGATATTTTTTTCCTTGTTAAATGCTCTATTTTTTATACACTTATGTACCACTCTCCTCAAATATTACATCCTTTCTAATTTCTCTTTTAAAATATTATAACTTAATCTCTCCATATGGACACATAAGAATATTTCCATTTTGATGTGCTACATTTTGTCATTATTAAATATAATCTAAATCTTTAAAATGTGTATGTGGAACTATGTAATATAGAATTTAAAAACACCAGTTTGGAACCTAACTTATATTCCCTTCAATGTTTTATATATATATATATGTATATATATATTTTTTTCCCAGACATAATGCCTTCACAGTTGCCTTCTACACTGTAAAAAATTTTGGTCAAAAATTACGGTACATATACTGGCAACTTTGTGACCAGTACATATACCGTAATTTAACTGGACGGTATATGTACCGTAAAATATTTAAAGTATATGTACTGTAAAAAAAATATTCATACAGCATATGTACCGTATGTTAAATACACAGTATATGTACCGTAAAAAACATTTATACAGCATATATACCATAGGTTAAATATACAGTATATGTACCGTAAAAATATTTATACAGCATATATACAGTATATATACTGTAAATTAAATGTGTGGTATATGTACCGTAAAAGCATTTATAATCAGTATATGTACCGTAAATTAAATATATGGTATATATACCGTAAAAGTACAGGATGACCCAAAAAAGGTCCCACATTTGACAGGATAAAAAAATGGACTGCAGAGAGAAATTTGTTTGTTCAAAAATATAGAATAGGTATGACGAGAGTTTAAAATGACTATCTTTCAGAAATGATGTCTGGTAAGTGTTGTCCATTGCGAGTAATACACAATTCAAGGTGATGTCTGGAATCTATCACCACAGATGCCTCGTCTTGTGGAATACCTGCCACTTCCACCTGAATATTAGTCTCTTGGGGTCAGAGAAAATGTAGGTCTTATGCCTCAAGAGTAATTCAAGCAGAGGTAGCAGCTTCCACAAGACATGATATGTCAGGTGATGATAGATTTCAGACATCATCTTGAATTGTGTTATTGCTCGCAATGGACAACACTTACCAAACATCAGTTATAAAACATAGTCATTTTAATCTCTTTTCATGCCCATTGTATATTTTAAAACAACATAGTTTTCGCTCTCCAATCCTTTTTGTTTTATATTATCCTGTCAAATGTGGGAGATTCTTATGGGTTATTCTGTAATCAAAATCGACGGATATACAGGGAAAGCTCAAAGTCTTATCCTTATTATAAAAATTTATCATGGAGAAAATTATTATTAGGTATGTATGGATACATTTAAATACTTTTATAAAGTTTTTAATAAGACCATTTGTAGGTTATCAATTTGTATAACGATGTAATGAAAAATACCTTTTAGTAAAATTAAATTTACTCTGGATTAATAAATGGCCATTGTTTATATAATGAAGAGCAAACAATGTAGCATATGAAAAGTATACAAAATCCATTTTATTTTTATTTTCAAACATATTAAATTTTCTGTACTTGTTTCAAAAGGAATTTTATCTGTCATCAATTGTTGAAATAAAAGAAAATGTTTAAAAACAATGTTTTATGGTTTAAAATGTAACTAAGAACAATGAAGTGCACAATTACACTTACATATCTGCCAACTACTACACCTTTTTATACTTATTTTATAACACTATTTTAAAACAGTTGTTGTTGTCATACTCTAGGTTTAAATATATGACGAAAATTACTATTTCAAAATAGCAATATAAAAATAATATAAAAGGCACAGTAGGTGGCAGCTATGCACTTAGAGGATTAAAAAAAAAAAAAAAAAATAGAAATTCACAAAAAAAAATAGTGCCCACATTTGTGGACATTATGACAATTAATGGTAATTTATGAGTGAAATGATTTCTTATAAAATAAAAAAACTAACATTAAATTTCTTTCTTACATTTCTATAAGTTATCTAAACTTAATATACTTAATAGATTTGATATTTTTATCAAATATTAACGATTTGTTCAAATAATTTAACAACACTGACTGCCAAAAAATTACTTCACATTTTTTTTTTTTAATTATTATTATTAAACTGTACATTGATGCAGCCAAACCATAAAATTTTTACTTCTCTTTTTGAGGGATTCTGTAGTGAATCAGTTACCAAATTTTTGTTTGACTAATTATATTATTTGACTAATTATATTTACAAAAACTAAACATCCACATATGTCGCCAAGGGCTTGAAGAGGATAAAAATTACATTTTCAACGAATAAAGAAAAATTAGTAATTGGCCAAAATTTTATAATTTCTTCTGAGATTTTTGTTATGTACTTGGAAATTAGAATTGTTATTTTTTTTTCTCAACATACAAATCTAAATTTTCTTACTTTCAGTTAAATGTTTAAAACTGCCACTGTCAAGCAAATCGCCACTTATGTAATTTTTTTATGGCAAAATGGGTGTTTCATTATTCTTTCAAAACTTAATATACAGTTTAAAACTTAGAATATTAATAATAGACATTAATTAGGTTTTAGAATAAGTTAAGCTGAATGAGTTATTAATATTTAGATTTCTGGTTGATATAGAAAAATACACAAATCATATCAAGGTTTTTTAAACAAAGCTCTACCCGATAAAAAATTTCTAAATACCTAAAAATTCAAAAACTCACTTTGTTATTTGTTTCTTTTAACAAACAATACACCTGTATAAAAATTAAACAATTTCTAAATATTCACATTTTATTCTATAAATGACACAATTAGTTGTAGTACAGCCATTTATTATTTAAAAACTATTCAAATTCTGCTGTTTTTAATAGCTTTTCCCTCCCGAAATTTTGAAATCAATCTACTGAAAATCCTAAAGGTAATGTTACTTTAAATTTAGAAAAGTAGTTTGTAAGAAAAAAATGTCAAAAGTGTATCGGATATACATAGGAAAATGAAAGATGTAATGAGTATATCATAAATATTTTGGATTTCTTTAAGTATACTCCAACTTTAAATATTTATTTAAAAAAATTAACAGTTTTAGAAATTTAAGAAATGTATTTAATTTTTGTTTCTGCATTTTTGTTGAGAATGAAACATTGATGCTCTTTAATGCAGATGTCCGTAACTTCTGCAATATAAATTTATTATCGATCTGATTTTTTTTGTTTTAACCCTTCGTACTTCTATGTCGAGTCTGACTCGACATGATCTTTCTTAAGCTAAATGATGCGATAAAATATCTTTATTTAGATTGACGAACATTTCATCGCACAAATGGCAACATTTTCAAAATCATTCATGATAAAAAATATTTTCACAAAAAATTTTAAAACAATAACTTGGTAAACAATGTCATGAGACATCATGCATATGCAAACATAAAATTAAATACGATTTTTTTATGTTTGCACTGATTTTCATTATGCATGATGTCTCGTGACATTGTTAACCAAGTTATTGTTTTAAAATTTTGTGAAAATAATTCTATCATGAATCATTTTGAAAATGGAGGTTTAAAGGTCAAAAACTGTTAAATAGAATACAATTTTCTATAGCAAAAATAAATAAATAAAAATTTATATGTCTTAAAATCACCAAAGAATATTTCTTTTATTAAATAGTTTAAAAAAGGCAGTAAAATTATCACTGCATATTTATTTAAAAAAAAAACAAAAAAAAAACATTTAAAGCTGTCGTTAAATTCAAAAGAGCTAATTTCTGACACATTTTTTTGATCAATTTTCGTTCAGAAATGCATGAAATTTCCAATGTACAATTTTTTTTAAATTCAGAAACTATAATTGAAAGACATTTTTTTTTTTTTTTTTTTTTTTTTTTGTAAATGCATAACATCTTTCAGAAAATACTATTAAAATACACCTTTCAGCCGAATTCTCCACGCAGGTCAAGAAAAGTAAAGAAAATTGGTTGTCATGAGCAAAATTGCTTTCAACTCAAAAGATAATTTATCAAAAAATGGAAAATTTATTTTCATTCCAAATCACTAAATAGTCAGGGTTGCCAACTTTATACCTTCATGTTTAAAAATGAGTTTAAAATTGTGTCAAAGTTTTACGTTGTTAAGCAGGGTATTTGAGAACCATATTAAAGTTCAAGCATAAATATTTTAGAACATTTAAAAAATAAATTAATTTCCTTATGATTTACAAATATTTAAAAGAAGCAATTAAAATATAGAAAGAAATTTATTACAATGATTAAATTACATTAATGTACACAGTTCTAATATTTATGTATACAATGTTTTCTTTTCCATTTACTAATATATACAAATTCCAGTAGTTTTGGCCATCTTACAGCATTATGTTATCTCTGTCATTTGATTTGCTCTGTAGTTTATTCCACACACAGGATTGATCAACTTAAGTACCTTAAAGAAAAAGAGTGGTTCATTCAACATGGATGTAAGCACTAAAATAAATTTTCGAAGAAAATACAAAAGTGACTTGTAGAAAAGGTTACATAAAATCATCTTAAAAGGATATTTCAGTCACACCAAGAAAAAAAAGGTTAATGTTAATCTTACGGGGGTGTTATTTTCAAATTTCTCGCTTTGATTTTAATATTTCAAAATGATTTTTTATTTATTTTTTTTATTATTATTTAGTATAGATGAGGGTGATCTACAACCGAGCTAACTTTTATTTTTCTGATTTTGGTTATAGTTTTTTAAATATTAGGATAGTTTCAAATTCAGAAGCGGTTTTGAAAGTATAAAAAAAAAAAAAAAAATCGAAAAAGTAAAAATTAGTCCAGTTGTAGAGCGTCTTCAGCTATCCTATGCAAAAAAATCATTTAAAAATATTAAAATTCAAACGAGATATTTGAAAATAATGCTCCCATAGACTTAACATTAGCGTTTTTGCTTTTCCACATGACTAGTGTGGACTCTTAAGAGCCTACGCCAGTCACGCGGATAAATGCAAACATTAATGTTAAACCTATGGGAAAAATCTTTACAGATTTCTTACTTGTATTTCAATACTTTTATATTAGTTTTTTGCATGCAATACCTGAAGTCAAAACCTGTTGTTGTGTGTATGTACTTTTTCAATTTTCATAGCAATTTCTGTATACGAGAATAATTTCACTTGCAGAACCACTTTCAAAAGTAGAAGTATCCACATATTAAAAAACTAAGAAACATCGAAAAAGTAGAAATGCACAATAAATGTTAACTTCAGATACCCTGTGCTCCCCCCCCCCCTCCCCAACACACACAAAAAAAGAAAGAAAAAGAGAGAATCATTTAAAAATATTAAAATGGAAACAAGAAATCTGTAAAGAACACTGCCATAGCATTAACATTAGCTTGAACATTTCTTTCTGTGCCTAGTTTAAACTCTTAAGGCTATGTGTTTAAACAAAAATGGAAATGTCAGAGCTGAAATCATTAATTTTATACATTCTCTCAACAAAGCACACTTCTTTTTACTATTTATACAACTTTTACAGAGTAATTTCAAATCATTGCAATAGTTAATGATTTCTTTTTCACTCACTCCATCTTATAATTTATAAACCATAATGATTATTACAAGATGGTATGCTGCCATAACTGTCTAGTCCAAAACAGCATTTCAGAGTTTCTTTAAGGCTCTTTTCAAATCTAACAGAGCTTATTTCTAATGTATTCTTGTAATTCTTTTTTTTTTTTTTTTCCAGAAAGGCATGAAACAGGCAGGTGTTTTTATTCAAAAGCTATGCGATCAAAAGATGTTTTCCCTTTTTTGGTAAAGGCAGAAAATAATTCAGAAATACTGTCAAAGTTGCCTTTAGAGGAGAATTTCCAGGCTTGGTATTGCGCGAGAGAAAAAAGAAAAAGCAGTTGTCACACAACTAAAATTGCTTATAACTAGATAAGTAATTTGTTTATAAAAAAATGGAAAACTCATTTCAATTCCAAATCACCTCAATAGTCCAGCCTGCCAATTTTATACCTTTACGCTTAAAAATGAACTACAAAATGTGCCGGAAAGTTTTGTGTTGTTGAGCAGGCGCCAAAAGCAACAAGAAAAGAAGTTCGGGAAAACATTCTGTATTTTGAAGCAGCCATATCAGATTTTAAAATATACATATAAGGACAAAAATACCCATTTATTTTGGGTACTTTCCTGGTCCTAGTTGGGCTATTTGTTTTAAAAGTATTAATATTTATTATTTTAAAGAAATATATTGTGAATGCTGATTTTGTGAGTCCTTCTCAGAAGTCTGCATCCACAATCTCAAATTGAAAATTACAAAAAATTATCCTCTTATTCCTGAAGTGTTTTTCCATTTCCAGCGATATCTAGAGCTAAATATATTTACTATTTAAAGTATATATATATATATATATATATATATTTATTTATTCTAGAAGCCCCCTGACAAATTAAATAGATCCCCCCCCCCCCCCAGTACAATTTCAGATGTAATTTTGTGTTGAATTACAAACACCTTGAAAACTTTTTATATTTGATTAATTGGTGCCCCGGTAGCAGAAAGTTCAAGACAGGAGAAGACAGTCATCACAGATTTTTTCTTTCCTTTTTTGTAGATTTTTTTCCACTGAACATTTTGCTTTATTACTTAATACAAAAAACTTAAAATTATTACTAATAAAAATGAATAAGCGCATAAAGACATTACAGGTAACAGATTGATTAATTAATACTTCAGTTGTAAAATATTTTACGTGCAAATTATTTTCTTCCCTTGAAGTACTGTTGCAGGCATTAATTACTTCAAAACTAACATAAGTATTTTATAAATTGATTGAAGAACAGTTATACCATTAATTTTTCAACTGAGTTAATGAATTAATTTTGAAAAGTAATTAAAAAATATTACAAAAATTTCCAGTTATATATTTATACATATACAACTTTAAAAAAATCTCCAACATTAAAAATTAGTAGGAGTGAGAATTAGGCAAAAAATTCTTTGATAGAAGAAATCGCCTATTAGCTTGTTAAATGATTAAGAATTAGCAAAATCCTTAATAGCTTTTAAAGAAAACCGACTATCGAATTGATTAGCATAAAAGTTATTGGTTTTATGATTACCTAGTAATATTTTAAAAATTTGACAAATTGGAAGAAAAAAAGGGGTGGGGGTATTTTATTTAGTTCAAAATATCCTGTAAATTCTGATTTTTTAAACTGATCTGCCTGTTGGTTTATATTTTCAGACTCTGATTAAAATACATTAGAAAGGGTTATATTTAACCTAGGCAGTTATCCTTATAGTAGCAGAAACTCTCCCTTTTTACTAATAACTCAAAAATGTGCATCCTAACAGATTTAGATATTTTTTAATAGAGAAATTTAATTTAACATTAATCTTTTAATAATTTTTATCTTAAATTTACCATTTTTAACTGAGCATATAATTTTAAGATGAAACATTGAAATAAAAAACTCCCCCCTCCCATACAATACACAGTAACTAAAATATGCAATATATATTTTTGATACACCATTATACTTATTACAACATATTTTGACTTAAATTTTAAATATTTTTTATTAAAAAAAAATATATCAGCAAGAACTTTGTAAAAAAATAAATAAATAAATAAATAAAAATAAAATTAAGTTATTTAAATCATGTTGTTAAAAACACAAAGCTAAACACATTTTTAGCAAAATTTCAAACGCTAATAAAGTGGAAAATATGTTACAAATTGACAACACTATTGATTAGAAAAAAAAAAAAAAAGCTATATGTCATCTTGTGAAATTATTTGCATTCTGATATACCCCTCCTCCTCCTGCAGAGAAAGGTGGATTTCTCTAAGGAAGGGAACACCACCAAAGGCTTATGAAGAAAGCAATTATATAATTCATTCTCTAATACCTTACTCAGTTGTACTGGGAATTTATAAATTACTATTACAAATTATTCAAACAACTCAAACAGTTAAAGTCCTATGAGGAGTATAGGTGCAGATTCCCAAAATCAGTAAGCTGCTAACCCCCCCCCCCCCCCCCAAAAAAAAAAAAATCCAGTGGCCACATTGTGAAACAAACACATACATACAACAGCATTTATATACAGAAAACTAAACAAAAAAAAAACTCAGGAATTAAAAAAAATGAAAAATAATTGAACAACACACGTACAATAACACACAGACTGATTACTTCAAATGTGTATATTTAATTAAGCAGAAAATTCTGGAAATTTGTATATTAAGTATAATATAAATCTTAAACTACGTACTGTCAGAAGATAAAGTTGAGCAAGATATGTAGAAAATAAGCAAAAATGATAGTAGGAAATATCAGGAAAACAATATTTCTTATTTTGATTTTGTCATACAAAAAATTGAGAATGTGTCCGATTATTTAACACTATAAAAATCAAAATAGACTTCAGTCATTTGTTTTGCTATAAGGAGAGATTATCTTACAAAAAATATATAAATATATATGGCAACGTATACAGGCCAAATTAACACTAGCCACCGGCCCACTAAATGAGAAAAAACAAAAAAGTGGCTATTAAAGAATTGTTTGTCACCGGCCACCTTATGGTCACTTTCCTACAAGGACAGACTAAAATTTTTTTGCATTTTATTATGGATTGTACTTTTCTTGTTTGCATTATGTTTATATTAACATATTTATATGGGCTATTTAATTTTAGCTTAATACCAATATAAATTTTAACAAAAGTTTACTGCTTAGTACTTTTATTTAAAAAAGTGGCGACTTATAAAACTCTTATTACTGGCTACTAATGAAATTTCAATTTCTCAGTTCTACCGTTTAGCGACTTAGACGGTGAAAGTTAGGGGTCACAGCAAACAGTTTAGTCGCCTTGTGACATCTGGTGACTGTGAATCTGCACTTATGAGGAGCAGGGAATCATGATTTTTTTCTTTATATATATTATATATATATATATAAAAGGATTATTCAGGGGGGAGGGGTTAAAAAGTTTTTTAAAAATTTCTAACTGGAAAGAAATAAAAAGTACATTTAACAATGATAATAATGAGCCCCTTATTTTATCTAAATTATATGTGAATTAAATGCATCTACAGATAAAATTATACTATTAGTAATAAGCAAAAGCCATTATTTTATTATTAGCATTATGGTGTTTAAAATATTACACTGAATAAATCAAGCTGTTAATTAAAAAAAAAGTGATAAAATATCAATTTTAATTTGTGTTAAATTTTATTTATTTATGAAAATTTAAAAAAAGAAATTATGATCAGTGTATGTGTAATTTTAAAAAAAAATTTCATATTTAGTCAAATCCACTATTTATATAACCATGTAGCGAGTTCGGTAGCAAAAAGTTCAAGAATGGAGACTAGCGTCACAGATTTTCTTTTCTCTTTTGCAGATTATTTTTCCATCAAACCATTATTTTGCTTTGTATTATATTTAACTTAATGCAAAAACTTAAGTTTATCTTTAATAAATGTGAATAAAAGACATAAAAACGTTACAGGTCGGTGTTTAATTAACACTGCAATTGCAAAAAATTTACCTGCAGATTATTTTCTGTCTCTGTAGTTACTCCTGCAGACACTTTGAGAATTTTCTGCTACTGGGATAGCGAATGCATATGATAGTTCAGGTCTATTCCTCCACCATACTTCAAAGATAAAATTGGGTAGCAATATTCCTCCTCCATTCCAAATTTTCTGTTATTGGAAATTAAATACATATTATTAAGGACTGAAATATACTAAATGAAAAAAAAAAGCTTTATACAAGCCATTTTATCCCTAAATATTAATATTTTTTCTGGATTGCTTCTCAAAAGCTATGAAAGTATTATGTTTTTAACTCCTAAAGATTTTAAAGAGTTTGGACGATAATGACAATTTTTTAACCAGAAGACCCCTCCCTTTTCCAGCATATTTCAAAATTACTCATTACCGAAAAGGAAAACATGCAAAAAGGAAAATACAAAACATCATCATCATTTGCTTCATTCTCTAAATAATAAGTTTGAAAACACAGTTATTAATATTTTAGAGCACAAAATTACGCAGTCATTGTGATTTCAAAGATCTCGAACAGATGACAATTACAACTTACTCTTCCCATAAAACTTCCAATATTGAGAAAATATGAAATTATGGATTGAAAGGAAAACCTCTTTGGTCACCCCAGTGGCTTTTATTGGTTTTAACTGGCCTTTTTTTTTTTTTTTTTGGCCATAATTGGCTTTTATACAGCAAAGCATTTTAACACACTAGAAAATAAGATACAGCTATATTACTCATTGCAAAAAGCATAGGAATAATATATATTCTGTAACTGGGTCCAAAGCCAAAAGTTAGCATCAAATTTGAGCGATTCATGCAAAAGTGTGGTTAAAGTTTATGAGAGTTACACAAGATTGAAGACACTCTTAATGCTCCAAGCACGCTCTTAGATCCTTCAAAAACTCAAGAGGGAAAAGAAGGAGAAAAAAAATGGAAATTTTATTATTTCAATCCTGACATGTAAGATTTGTGCTTAGAAAAATATAGAAAGTATTTTCAGATATTAAAATATTAAACGAGAAGTTATTAATCATGATAGTAAATCTAAGAGTGGAAGATTCCCCCTCCCCCTCCCCTTTCTCCATTACTTGGACATTTTCAAAAAACTGATTTCAGACAGAAAACCCTGCACCCTTGACTGCATTCTGGATATTTTTATTTATTGGATATTTTCCATTAAACCAATGCCATTATCGCCAAGCAATATAGTTGGTACCAATCGGGAAAATTTGAAAAAAAAAAAAAAAAAAGTAACACTGTTAAGGTAAAAAGTGATCACTTAAACATAACATTTGAAAATTATACACTTTCACAATCTGTTTTATTATATTAATCAAAATTATACACTTTTAAAACAAAAGAACAAATAAACATTATACAAAATTAAAAATAAAGCACATTAAAAAATCAAGAATTAAACTATAAATTTCTCTTAACATTGCAGTAAACATTTAATTTTTGAAATAAAAACATCTCCATATTGCTGTGATAAGACTGTAAATAATGATTAATAGTTGTTTTAGTATACACCATTTTGTGATACCCCCATAATCTCTAAACAGAAACTATCTAACATATCTTCAGTTTTGGGTCAATAAAATTATACAGTAAAACCTCCACTTAATTTTTTCTTTTTTTAAAAATAATCTGGTATACTGACTCATAACTTACTTTAAAAATTTGTCTGCACAATGTAAATAATTCTGTGTATTATTTTTTAAATAACCTAATTTTATGATCTGATTTTCTATACTTAGATAGTAAATTTAATTGAAGCTTACTTTTGTTCCTTTTTTTTTATTTTAAATAAATTCACATAAAAAACAGAACTAAATAAATAAATTCATATAAGCAGCATAAAAATTCATCATGTTTGTCAGTACCATGCAGGGTTGGCATGGTTTAAACCAAATGGATTTTTTAGAACAAATCTAATGTAATATTTTCTTTTTTTGTAATTTAAGTGTTTTAAATTATTGATAGAAATAATTTCTACTTTTAATACTTTATCTAAGCAGTCTGCATGAGACATAATGAGTTTAGGTCATGTTTGTGTGAATGTAGGATAAAAATTAGAATGAGTTGATGTACTAAGACAGTTATCTTAAACCACGTCAATATTAAGAGATAAAACATATTCAGTATTCAGCATAAAATATTATCAATTAAAAAATACAGATTATTTACGGCAGTTAACATAACACAATGACCTTTAAGATTTTGGCCAAGTAGTAAAAGAAAATTTTCTCAGTTGGGGAGATTATCCTTTAAGAATTTAAAAAAGAATTTCAAGATATGAAGATGAATGAGACGACATGCAAAAATTATATGTCAGTTATAGCATTCAATAATATCAATCTTTTTTGTTACAGAATTTAATGGCCAAAAATGTTAAAAGAAAATAACCAGCAGTATTCGAATATATATAAAAAAAATTTCTTTAGCAACCACAGATACTGATATTTATATAAAAAAGTTAACCATTTGAAGATACTATCTTCAAAATATTTTTTTATAGTTAAATTAATGATTAGGTGAAGAAGAAAATATTAAAATGTTCAGTGAACTAGTTTAGGCTTCAATAAGATTTTTAATACAGTCGAACCTCGTTAACGCGAACACTCAAGGGGAAACTTTTTATGTTCGTGTTATCAGAACTTAACTACATTACATACAGCTGGACGAGGCAACAGGAAACAGTTCGTGCTAAAAGTAATTCGCGTTAAGCGTGTTTGTGTTAACGAGGTTTGACTGTATCAAGGTAGAAAAAATGTTCATAAAATATTATATCTATAATTAATCAAAGGTGAATTTTTTCATGTGTTTAAAAAATGTTTTCAACTAAGTTTTTCACAGAAAATTTACTTACATTTTTTGCAAAGTTTGTTTGTATAAATTTATATTTTTAAAAATACAGTTAGATAACTCTAAGAATCTATATTTTAGGAAAAGAAAGAAAAGAATAAATAATTTCAACTGCATATTATTATGAAAAGAATTTTTCCTAATAATAGTGATAAATTACAGCTATGTGAATAAAAATAAATATATGTTTCAAATTTTATATTAAATTTCCACCTGACCATTTTTATTAATTGGTATATCTATTGAAATAATTTTGGAATGAATTTTCATTTTTAAGAAGAGAATTTGCATTTAATTATTTTACCAATGATTTGCTTGGATTTTTTTTTTTTCTCATACGATCCTGATTTTGCAAAATTGTGAACATTTGTAGGTACTTGTAAAAAATGCAATCAGAATTTTGTGAATTAGAAATGATATCTCAGTTCTTATTTAGACATTATTGAGAAGGTCTTTAGTACATATATATACAGCTAAATAACAGATTCATTGCTGATTTCAACTATTATGCAACAGGTTTTTTAAATTCTAAAATCATTACATTTGGGATGGACTCAATTTCTAGATGAAAAATTTTCTGAAATGTCTATTTTTAAGAGAAAGAATTTTGTTAAGGCTGCTCAAATCCAAAAGGGCAACTTTCTGACATAAGTTTTAATTTATTTTTGGTCGGAAATGCATGAAACTAGCTGCAATTGTTGTTCACAAACTATGTAATCGAGCTGCTGTTTCCATTTTTTGCAAACGTAATAGATCTTTCAGAAAATAGTGTCAAAGTTGACGTTTTGAACCTAAGTTCCCCAAAAAAGCAGAAAAACTGGTCAGCGAAGGGAGAAAACATCTTTGTCACATGATCAAAATCACTTATAACCCAATAGGTAATTTATGGATAAAAAAATGGAAAACACAGTTCGATTCTAAATCACTTCCATAGTCAGGCCTTCCAATTTTATATCTTTGTTTTAAAAAATAAATCTGTAAATGTGTCAAAACGTTTTGTGCTTGTTGAGCAGAGCTGTTGAGAACAGCCTTAAGGGTTACATGTTTTAAGGTGGAAAAATTGTAAATAATCCTTTAAGGGACTAGAGTTCTTTCTAAACAGATCCCTGCTTACAGATAAGAATTTACACGTTAATGTTTTCATGTAGGACATTAAACATGAAAATATATAAATAAAAGTATGACATTAAACATGAAAATATATAAATAAAAGTATCAGAATGTAGCTATTATAAAATACTACATTTTATAAATGAAATTTTAATTTTTCCAATTTGGAAAAATAGGTCTTCGGAGGAAAACTGGTTTACTTCCTAAAATTTCCAGAGTTTTTCTCAATTGTTCCCATACTTGTTACATAATTGTACTAAAATTGTAAAAATAACACTAATGTTACTTCTTACCATACAAATATTTAGAAGAAAAATAAATACCTTTGAATAATGCTAGTGCTAATTTGGTAGAGTAATTGTTCGGTTGGAGTCTCATAATCTTAGTTTCAGATTTCTCTTATGTGCTACCACATACTTGGGCAATGATGAGTTGGTCCTAGCTGGGAGACCAGATATCTCTGTCTCTATCTATAATTTTAAATAAAAATAAGAAATATATACAACAAAAGAAAGTTTTGTATAGAATAGAACTCGGTGCCATGTTTAAATTGAGGCAACTGGAAAGTTTCAAAATGTGACTAATAAATAATTAAATATATTTCTTTTCTACAGCCGGTAGTTTTTGAAAGACAAAATTCAAAATTCAGTCACCCTGTCAAAAAATTATTACTTGGCAGTGAATAGTGGAAGTAGAATGATGTAATTCCCCACCCCTGTAATTCATAGGTATATATTGAAAACAAAACATTGCTGACATCATTTGAAGGTTATATTCCAGCAGATTACACTTTCTAAATTATTTAAAAAATTAATTTGAGAGATTATTTCAAATGTTGGGTATCTTCCATTATAGAAAAAAATGATAATATGTCAACTATACTCCCATAAAAATTTCACTATTTAAATTCTAAACAAAAAATAGAAAATTGTGGCACAAACAACCACTAATACGATTGAAACAACCTAGCACCACTTCAAACGCTTTTTGTTGTTATACGATCAGCAAAATAATTTTGCTTATATTCTGAGTCTTTGCATTTGGATTAACTCCCCTGCCCCCCCCCCCCTCCCTTACAGTGTAATTTAATTTTTCTAATATCTTCCTTCTACACTCTCTCTCTCTATATATAAATGTGACAAATGCACAGGTACACAAATATAGAAATTAAATCCTAACTTAGAATCAAATTTTCAGTTTTTACTCTTTTTTTGTAACATAACAAATTCCAAGAAATCCTCTTCAAAACCTAAATATTTTTTTATCAAATGAATTTTACAATCTGATTTTTTATATTTAAAAGCTAAATTTAATAGAAATAACAGGAGTTCATGGGGCAGACACTCCCCCCAACCCTGCAACAAATTTTAAAAAATCAAACCTTTGTTTATAAATATTTTTTTAGTTAATTTCCAATTGTTTTTGTAAGATAATGTGCTTAAAAATGAATTTTTGAATTCTCAATCAACAAAGAAATTGCATTTTCCTATGTGGCGATCACTTTCAAAACTTGAAAGCATTAACATATTCGCATTGCATGTACAATCATTTTTTTTAAATGTATATTTTAGAAAAAAAATATTTGTACATAAAATTTATTAATCATGATGAAAAAAATTATGATGAACAGTGGGTTATGGCATAGAAATACTTAATTTAAATTTTACCTTTAACATATAAAAAAACAATGATTTTAAAGAGTTGCATGCTTTGAATACCCCTACAATAAACATTTGTTATAGATCTGGGAACTCATGTATTACTTGCCACATGGCAATGGCAACTAAACGAAAAAATATTTGTCTGCTAAATAAAATATAACCAGTTTATATACATATTATATTATAGGGTAGATGTGCCAGTAATGGACACCCCTTGATGTGTTTGGTTCATAAAAATATAACTAATAAATATTTAGCTTTAATTTTTTTTTTATAACTCCCCTTTGCATGTTTTATAAAACTGGGTTATTGTTGACACTTTTAATCAAATCAATCAGGAAGCAGAAAATAATGTTTCAAAGTTTCGCTGTTTTTCTGTGAAAATCTTAATGACGAGGCTAAGAGCTGGCTTCGTTTAATTAATGTATGTATTATTTATCTTGCAAAATTTGAATGTTTTTGTTTGAGTAGCAATAGAAAACTTTGAATTTTATATGACAAATGGCCATTTACAAAATTTCATTTATTTTTAAGGTTTTAATAGGGGGTGTCCATTACTGGGATGATTAATTAGTCATTTTCCAGTAATGGACTGGACACCCCATGTAGACATTGCTAACAATTTCAATTTCAGTAATGTTTATAGTGCATAAAATACTTTGGCTTAACTGCAAACCTAAATAATCAAATTTAATTTTTAAATTATACTTACCAAAATGTAATAACACCAAAACTTTTATAAAAAGCTGCTTTTAAGTTATTTTATGTGATTAATAAAATTTCAATATTTTATTTATTATTATTATTTTTAATGTATACATACATATACCTTGCATATTTTATAATCTGGCAATAAAACCAGCCAGGAAGCAGAAAATATTGTTTAAGAGCACAGTCAATGAGGGGCTCATAGGGCTTAATCCCTCTCCGTTTAAATAAAAATAATTAAGTTACAGAAGCTATTAAAAATCTATTTTCTGCTTTAAATGTTTCCTTATTTAAAAAAAAAATGTACACTATTAATGAAAGTTATAGGTAATATTCATGAAACTAGTAAATCTGCAGATCAGTGGCCTCAAACATCAGTTCTACAGTTTTATTTTGAAGTTATTTTATTTAGTATTCAAAATATTCAACTCACAATATCATTTCTTTCATATTTGTAATATTAATTATTATAAATGATATACCAAGTAGTCTCTGAAAGATTGTTAAAAATAGTGAGACAAAACTAAACATTAATATTCAAAAAAAAAAATTACCTGGGAGAACTTGCTAGTGAGAATGCCCAATTGCTTTTCTTTTAGTTTACATTCATATAATATCAACTTTTTTTGGTTGGCTTAGTACTTTTATTCACAAAATAGGTAAAATAATTGAAATAACATTGTGAAATTTTAATTAAAATGAAAAATGGTTTAAATAAGAGTTTTAAAAAAGTATGACGGTGAGAGAAAATCTCATGCAGCGAGTTCTCCCGGGTTAATTACCCTTTAAACTCCCCCACTGTTTCAATAATTTGATAGCTGTAATTGCTTGATATTTAGTATTTCAAACTATCCATCTAAAATAATTAAAACACCGATCTTCTGATAATTACAATAATTGATGCAAACAGTAAATGATTATCGCAAATATTTTATTAATTACTGGTATCCTAATTGTTAAATGTATTTGAAAATAACTATTTCTTTTTCATTAGTATGTATTCATTAAATTCTGATTCTATCTAAATACAGCCATAAAAATAATTATATTTATTGCTTTTTATGGGGTGTCCATTACTGGAACAGAAGGTGTCCACTACTGGGCGTTTGATTATTTCTGTAAAAATTTATTGATTATTTCTTTAAAATTAAATTTCTATTCATATTGGGAAATGAGGCTAGAATGGTTAAATATTGTTGATAGATTAATATTGAAAAAGCTTATTAATAAAAAAATAATTTTTAAAGAAATTCCTTAAGGGTGTCCATTACTGGCACATCTACCCTATATTATATATATTAGATACTACTTTAAAACATTTAATTGTAAATTAATTTAACAATAATTAAGACTAAGAATGAATGACGACCACTAAGCTAAAAAAAATCAAAATGCTTTCTTGGCTACTAAATAGAAAATTTAATTTTCAGGCCCAATTCATTTAAAATAATGATAACAATAATTCAGTGACAAATTTTACCTTAAAAAAATAACATTTAATTTTGATTTGAAAGATCTATATATATAAACATTTTAGAAAATACAATTTGACAAATTTTAATTCATAGAAATTAAATGAAATTTTGGTTTGAAAGATATGAACAAATGACAGAATAAAATTTGGGTACTTTTCGGTTAGCTGGACGCCAGTGTTATATACATATATGTATGTCTATGTAGTATATATATATGTGGATATTTGTATATATATGTATATATGCAATATATGTACATCAGGGATCTGTTTAGGAAGAAATTGGGCCCTTTAAAGGACCCTTCACAAAACTTTTTGGCTTAAAAATAAGCCTTTTACAAAAATTTTCCATCTTTAGACTAAACTTTTCACAAATTTAATCATTTAAAAGTAAAATCTGACCTGTCACTTTTACATAAAGTATAAAGAAAATATATGTATTTTACATACATATATCTTCTAAAAAATATTTAAAAAAGAACCTTAATATAACAATCATTTTAAATTCACAAAATTAGGACTAGATTTTTCACAAAATGTTAAAAAGCTGTTCACAATTTCACAAAAACAGGACCCTGAGAGAAAAGTCTGGATAGGTCCCTGTATGTATGTATACTGAAAAGTACCAAAATTTGTTTTAACATGTTTTGTTATTATTATATAGTATGTAAATATTACTTTATGCAATCTAAATTTTTGGGGTCTTTTTAGTATGATACACTATATTTATATAACTGACGACTAAAAATACTAATAAATGATGATCCTTTATCTATAAAAGTGTTTATTTATAAAAACCAGTGACCCGGAGCCGAACAATTTTTGATGCTCCAGCTCCAGCTCCGCTCCTAGAGAAAATACTGTGGCTCCAGCTCTGGCTCCGGCTCCAACTCGGCTCCGCGCTTTTGAGTTGCAGATTTTAATTTACACGTTTAATTTTTTGATCACAAATATTTTCTACCTTCATTAAAGATCTGACAAAAATGCATTTTACTTCTCATCAAACTTGAAATGTTTGTTCAGAAAATATGACATCTTTTAGCTTTTGCTTTTAAAATAGAAAGTTTGGTGGAATTTTAAACACAAAAATCTTAAATTTCTTCTACACTTTTCAAACAGCCAAAATTGTTCAACTACACATGTAAACAACAGGCGGCCATATTTGTTTTCAAATAGTGTTGTCACTTAGTTCAAGTAGAAAGTAGAAGTAAAGTAGTGTTACCATGTTTTGAGAAGGTTTCCTTCTCTAATAATAATAAAAACCTAAAAAATGATATAATTAAAATACTGAATAATGATGTAATTAAAATATTTTAAGCCTAGAAATTTAAAAGACTGGGGAAAAAAAAAGATTTAAAAGAATATTAAAAACTAAAGGAGCCCTGGAGCTGGGGAAAATTTAGAGCTCCAGCTCCAGGGGAAAATTTAGAGCTCCAGCTCCAGGGAAAACAGCTCCGGAGCACTCCGGCTCCGGGCTCCAGCTCCAGCTCCGGGTCCCTGATAAAAACAATAACCTTTAGCAAAATTCTGTATTAATTAGAAACATTAAAATTTATTTATCTTAAAATTAAAATTTTTCTCCAACACCAATCTTGAATATTAAAAAAAAAATTGGCTTTACTATAAATATTTGGTCCTATATGAAAATTTACTTACACATAGAAAAGGTTCTCACAGTTTTAAAGTGAATTTACAGTTAATACAATAAATACACCAGTGTTGAATTCAGACACTTTTCGACCATTAAAAACAAAATCTCAAATCTTCGCGTGGGGGGGGGGGGGGTACTCATTGCTCCTGCTGGAGAGTATCCCCCCCCCCTTTTGAATTCAACACCGATATACACAAAATTACTCGGAAAATGACATGCGAAGAAGAAACAAAATACATGTTTATGCAATAGGCCTAATGCGTAATATCTGCAATTAGGAACCTCTTTTCTGTAAATAAAATTGTGTCTTAATAGTAATTAAAAATGAACGCGCATGTAGCGTTGTTTCTCCCGCCCCTCTCTTCACACACATACTGGGTGCGAGCCAACTTAATAATTTAATCTCCTTATAATAAAATACTTTATTACATATAAGATATATATTATTATCGTTAGGCCTGCGATTAAACTCATATGAAATAAACGACACACAATTTTTAATCAGAGTTGCAAAAAACATAGCTTATTTATCTTTAGAAAGTATGTATTAAATTAATAAATCTTATTATATTTTTGTTAATTAACTTAATATACAAGTAATATCAGTTTAAATACCTATAAATCAGTGTAAAAGGCTGTCATCATATAATATTATACTATAGCAACATATTTAAAGTTACTTCAATAGATTACTTTTTATCTGTATTCCCCACTAAGAACACATTTTTTAGACAATTTTTTTTCGCCATAAAAAAGCTAGTTAATCAAAGACACTGACTACACTGATATTGGCTCCCCCCCCCTCCCCCTCATAATATTAGCATGCTTTTAAAAGACTTAAGCAAATTATTTCTTTTTGACTTTGTCACATTTGGCAGTAGGCTCAGAATATGCTTTAATAGGATAGTTAACTCTTTAAACACAAAGGTTAACAAGTCTAATATAAAAGTTACTGATAATTAAATAATAATTTCATGGATTGTAAAATACCCAATAAAACCCACCCAGGTTTTTTGGGGGGTAGGTGGGTTTTTTGCAACCCTAATTTGAGTACACAAAAAATACATATCTATAAAAAGAAAATTGTCTTACCTTAAAACGCGAAAATCATTTTTAAAATCAGGGTCCTTGAAATCTTTCACAACAAGACTGTCCCACCAATCTGATGGTCGCACTTTGGCCCACAATCGGCGATCGCGGAATCCAGGCATTAGTATTCCTTGAAGATTTTGCAAGAACATAAACCCATTGTTTTCTTTTTCGAAAATATCTACGCCGCAAATTGCTAATCCGAATATTATGTTCGGGTGTGAAAAAGACATTAAAAAAAGTTTGCATAAGCGGTCAGCAATTTTAATTCTCAAAAGAAAATGTAAAAAACGAAGATTTACGCGCCAAAACGACTGCAAGCGTATTCTGTTTATGATTACACCGGAAGTCTGTACGACGGCAGTTAACTAATCAGCCAATCATAATTCAGAAGGGAAAATTGCGCAGCTTCCGGATTTTTGGAGCGGATAAGTTTTATCTCTGGTTTTATGCTTGCGTTTGTAAATGGGTACAAAATGAAAGCAGGCTCGATAGTGGTAGAACCAGTAGAGATCTGCACGGGCCGGTCTCGGGCCCAGTGTTGAATTCAGATACTTTTCTCCGGGAGGGATTTCTGTTGCTCCGGGGGGGGGGGGGATGCCACCCCCTGAAATCAACACTGCTCGGGCCTATGTTCATTTGCGGCACTCGGGCCGGGCCCGGGCCATGTTTTTTTTCTGAAGGCTTGGGCCGGCCCTAGTAACTACTCTTTACGGACCGGATCGGGTTCGGGTCTTACCTTTTTCCGGAAGAATCGGGCCGGGCCTAACTTATTTTTTCTGTAAAGAGCCGGGACTGGTTTCTTTTCTATTCCTCACAGCCCAAAATTTTCAGTTCTAGTTTTGAGCCAGCCCGCATGAAAATCATTGTCTCGGCGTGACCTGTCCGTTCAAAGGTTAATAAAATTAAGCCTGGCCCAAAGATTTTTGCAAAATATGCATACATTTTTGAATCGCCATTATTCTACATTTAAACATTAACATTTATTCTTTTTGGAGAGTAGTAAATTTCTACACTAGTTAAAATATTGCTAAATTAAAATATAGTAAAACGTGTGAAAAGGAACCTGCCTATTACGGAATCCTGTTTTAAACTGATAAACGTGTTGGCACGTGCAAAGTGGATATACTAATACGTAAGAAAAGAAATTATAATGCATTTACATTTGCTAAAAAGGAAACTTATCTTTAACGCTTTTTTTTTTTTTTTTTTCTATGTAATTGAGTCTTAGAAGATTTTACTGTATAGCATTTTTTAGATTTTTAACAATTCAATGCATGGAAAGGGCTGTGCATATATAACGTTATCACTTTAGGGGGGGAGGGGGGTCTGGCACTTGATATCGTAAGATATCGCTGGGGAAAAGGGGGGGGGGTGCTTTTTGATATCGATATAATTTTTGATCCGACCAAACTTTTCTTTTTTCAGTAACTCTTTTTTTTTTTTTTTTTTTACATCCAAATAGTCTGTTACCTTTTTTATTATTACTATTTTTATATGTTTTTATGAAAATACAAAGCTGTTGTTAAAGCCGTTACATTTTTATAAAATCATTTCATTCCAAAATTTGGAATACTTCAACGTTTGCATTGCTGTTCTTCTGCTTTATGCGCATATAATTCGCTGTTGGAGAAATCAGGAGCATAATTATGTAGGAAGTGATACTTGCGTTTAGCAGTAAAGAAAGACATAGTGTTGTCCACTGTTTTGTTGATAAGTTCTGCCAGGGCGGGGGTCAAGTGCTAGAAGACAACATCACTTTTGAATGCATTATGTAACAATAAGCTGTTATTAAGTACCTTTAAATAGTAACTAACTTTTTTAGATATTATTTGATATAAATTTATATCATGTATTGATATTTTATTGTCTTCTTGAATCCGTAAAGTATGCGACTAATAAATGTATAATCATATACGTGTATCATGTGTCACAGCGTATAAAAAGAAAGGAAAAAATGTTAGACATTGATAACGATAACATCTTGGAGGGGGGGGGGGTGTTGGACGAATGATAACTTATGATATCGTAAGGGGGGCAGGGGGTCTAAAATTAGCAAAATGTTGATAACGTTATATATGCATAGCCCCGAATATGGATTAACAATATTAATGATAACTGAAATATTTACATAGAAGTTTAAAAACATGAAAAAAAAGTTAAGAAAAATATTTTTGTCAGGATTCCTCGTAAGAGTCAAATTTTTAACCAAATCGACGTAAAAATCAATGTTTCGTAGCAATTCACTCGGACCGGGCAGGGCTGGGGCCAAACTTTTAGTTGTTATACCGGGCCGGGCCAAACTTTTCACTTTTCTACGGGCCGGGCCGAATTTTTTTTATGAGTCGGGCCGGGCCCGGGCCTGGAAATTTCGGCCCGTGCAGACTTCTAAGAACCAGTTTGATTCCTCTGTACTCTGTAAACGCTGCTTGAGACTTCAAGGTCGTTTATACTCTCGAAAACAGAGAGATATTATCCTCGACCTCGGACTCGGGGCGTCTCGCCACTCCTCGGTCTCGCCGTAGAGGAGCTTTTCCATTTCAGCAGTGTTGAATTCAGACACTTTTCTCCGGGAGGGATTTCTGTGGCCCCGAAGGGGGACATTGTAGACACCTCGGGAGAAATTGCAATTTTTGACTATTGAAAACACAAAATGTCAAATCTGCCGGGGAAGGGAATATATCATTGCTCCGGGGGGATGTCCCCCCCGGGCCACCCCCTGAATTCAGCACTGCGTTTCAGTTTCTCGCTAGCGCTTAGCGCTAGACTGAATATTTCCGGTGATTCTAGGAAAAGTCAATCTTCTCACAAAACGGAAATTTTTAGGCAAATAAAGAAAAATTCACAGAATAGCGCCAGTTAATTTCAGGACATATTTTTACAGTGTTCGAATGTCATAATTCTTGAATGAAGATTAAAGATCGGTTTGACATAATTCAACATGTTAGACTGGAAGTTCCAACTAGTATTAAAGGCCGCCGAGAGTCGTGACGGGTCCAGGATGAACCACACAACCCTCCCCCTCCCACACACACACAAACACACTCTCGAGAAACATAAAAAGCATGTGAATCTTTAATAATACCTAGCCGACTTCGGCGACCACTTGTTTCGTCTCTCATAAATTATATTATTTATTTTCCAGCATTTAAGGGTAATAATTAGACATTTATACTGCTTTACAAAAGTAAAATAAATTAGACATTTTTTCTTTGTTTTAAATTATGGTATACATAGAAAATAAATATAGAAAAAAGAAAAGTCTTCAGTTAAATACTGACAGCATTGAGCTCACAGGCTATTCACAATATATGTATATTATACTCTTATTTATGTCTATATTCATAAAATAGAACTCACTCTTTTTGAGAAAAACGGCAAATAATCAGGGAAGCGCCTTATCAGAATAAACTTTTATCTAAATAAAGGGGGGGGGGGGAATGAGCCCCCTTCCTCCCCTATATACTTGACCAATGAACCTCCTAATCTAATCAGGGAAGCGCCTTATCAAAATAAACCGGTATGCAAGTTTGAAGAAAATCAGATAATTCTGCATGAAAAACCCATTTATCTAAATTAAGAGGGATTCCCCCCCCCCCGTTGCTCCCCTTTTATACTTAACAATGAACCTCCAAATCTAATCAGGGAAGCGCCTTATCAGAATAAACCGGTATGGAAATTTGAAGAAAATCAGATAATTCTGCATGAAAAACACATTTATCTAAATTAAGGTGGGGGGGGGATTAGCCACCCGTTGCTCCCTTTTTATATTTAACCAATGAACCTCCAAATCTAATCAGGGAAGCGCCTTATCAGAATAAACCGGTATACCAAATTTGAATAAAATCGGATAATCCTGCAAGAAAAACCCATTTATCTAAATTAAAGGGGGGGGGGGTATTAGCACCCCGTTCTCCCCTTTTATACTTAATCAATGAACCTCCAAATCTTATCAGGGAAGTGCCTTATCAGAATAAACCGGTATACCAAATTTGAAGCAAATCGGATAATTCTGCATGAAAAACACATTTATCTAAATTAAGGGGGGGGGGGATTAGCCACCCGTTGCTCCCCTTTTATACCTAACCAATGAACCTCCAAATCTAATCAGGGAAGCGCCTTATCAGAATAAACCGGTATGGAAATTTGAAGAAAATTAGATAATTCAGCATGAAAAACACATTTATCTAAATTAAGGGGGGATTAGCCACTCGTTGCTCCCCTTTTATATTTAACCAATGAACCTCCAAATCTAATCAGGGAAGCGCCTTATCAGAATAAACCGGTATACCAAATTTGAATAAAATCGGATAATCCTGCAAGAAAAACCCATTTATCTAAATTAAAGGGGGGGGGGGATTAGCACCCCGTTCTCCCCTTTTATACTTAATCAATGAACCTCCAAATCTTATCAGGGAAGTGCCTTATCAGAATAAACCGGTATACCAAATTTGAAGCAAATCGGATAATTCTGCATGAAAAACACATTTATCTAAATTAAGGGGGGAGGGGGATTAGCCACCCGTTGCTCCCCTTTTATACCTAACCAATGAACCTCCAAATCTAATCAGGGAAGCGCCTTATCAGAATAAACCGGTATACCAAATTTGAATAAAATCGGATAATTCTGCAAGAAAAAGCCATTTATCTAAATTAAAGGGGGGAGGATTAGCACCCCGTTCCTCCCCTTTTATACTTAATCAATGAACCTCCAAATCTTATCAGGGAATCGCCTTATCAGAATAAACCGGTATACCAAATTAAAATAAAATCTGATAATTCTGCATGAAAAACCCATTTATCTAAATTAAGGGAGGGATTAGCCCCTTTTCCTCCCTTTCATACTTAACCAATGAACCTCCAAATCTAATCAGGGAAGCGCCTTATCAGAATAAACTGGTATACCAAATTTGAAAGAAAATCGGATAATTTTGCATGAAAAACACATTTATCTAAATTAAGGGGGGGGGGATAACCCCCGTTCCTACCCTTTTATACTTAACCAATGTACTTCCAAATCTAATTAAGGAAGCGTCATATCAGAATAAACCGGTATACCAAATTTGAATAAAGTCGGATAATTCTGCATGAAAATTAAGGGGGATTAGCTCCCGTTCCACCCCCTCCCCCATTTATACTTTACCAATGAACCCCCAAAACTAATGAGGGAAGCGCCTTATCGGAATGAAGTTGGAATTTTTTTTTAAGCAAATCGGATAATTCTATCAAGAGTTATCGCGTTATAACTTGCGGGCACATTTTCCCTCAGGCTTTGATAGTCCGTAAGCTAAAAAATATTATATACAGTGTGTATTTTAAGAGCTGTGCCCCTTTGAGCTCTTTGGTCCTTGAAACAATGTACCGGCTGCACCTCCCCTCTCCTCAGTGATACACGCATTACGGAGCAAGAGCATCAATACAGGGGTTTTACGATACACCGAGGCCGGGCTACCAGATTTTTCCTTGCTGGAAAATAATTATTTTACGGTATACATACCAAGTTTGTGCTGAAAAACAATCATTTTACGGTATAAATACCGTTTATAATCGAAATGGTACATATACCATTTTTTTACGCTTAATATACCTTAGAATTACGGTACTCATACCGTAAAGTGTGAAAACGGTACAAGTACCGTAAAATTTACGGTACATCTACCGAAATTTTACGAAAATTTTTTACAGTGTAGAAGTTATTTATTTGACAAAATTTGATAGAAATCCAAAACTTCTTTTAGTTAGAAAATATTTATAAGTGTATTAAAAATTAATTCATCCAAATTTAAAACAAATTAACTGGAAACCAACTTCAAAAAATAAAAACCGGCTTTTTTCAATAAAAGCCGGCTTTTTTTAAGTGGTTAAAACCAAAAAAAGCCGGCCGGCTTTTTTTGGCCTGGCTAAAAGCCAGCAACCCTGCGAACATGCCATAGTAATAGTAAACACCGATAACATATGTATACATTTCATGGCAATTGGACTATATTAACGTGAGTTAGAGCATGGACACACACATAGGCAGATGTGCAGACAAACTGAATTCACAAACACTTTTCAACTATGTTGGAAAATGTTAAAATTATTATCTATTGAAAATATTCTTATGACATTTTCTGCTCTGTTTGATCTTCATTGCAATTTAAACGAAACAAGAAAGAAAACTGGAAAACAGGAATACTGCTTTTTAGGTGCGTTCGTAATTATATAAATACGTAGCACCTAGTCGTCGTTCAGTCCGTCTGTCTGTCTGTCCGTCCGTCCGCATATAACAGAGCAAAAACTACCCGACCGAATGATCTGAAATTTTTAATATATAATTGCTGCAAAATTTTGTCGAGCCATTTCCAATTTTATGAAAATCGGATGTATAGTTTAATTACAGGGACACCCAAAAGTTTTCCGTTACATTACGGCCAATGGGAAAAAATTATAGCAAATGCATTTTAATGATTTTACAGCCTTCCGAATGGTCTGAAATTTTTAATATATAATTGCTGCAAAATTTTGTTGAGCCATTTCCAATTTTATGAAAATCGGATGTATAGTTTAATGACAGGGATACCCAAAAGTTTTCCGTTACATTATGGCCAATGGGAAAAAATTATTGCAAATGCATTTTAATGATTTTACAGCCTTCCGAATGGTCTGAAATTTTAAATATATAATTGCTGCAAAATTTTGTCGAGCCATTTCAAATTTTATGAAAATCGAATGTATAGTTTAATTACAGGGACAGTCAAAAGTTTTCCGTTACATTACGGGGAATGGGGTAAAAATTATTGTAAGTGCATTTTAATGATGTTACAGACTATGCACTTATGAAGCGCAAAAAAATATACATTCAGTACAATATGGGGTGCAAAAAATAATTATAAAACTAGTTATAGTACGAACGCACCTCATTTGCCACGTTTGACGAGCAATTTCCAACTTGTTCAGAATTTAGTGTCGTCCACGATGAAAAAAAAAATATATGCATATACAGTCGAACCTCGTTATCCCGACACTCTAATGGCCAGAAAAAAGTGTCGTCATAAGCAGAGTGTCGCGGTAACCGGAGTGGGATAAAAACATGTTTATAAAAAGCTGTTTTTTTAATTAATTTAAGACAATTTTAAATTCATAACTTTTCTTGCAGTTTTAAGTAATAAACATTATTATTAAACAAAATAAACACAAAAACAAAATTGAAAAGAATAAAAATCAGATTTAAAATGACTTGTTGTTTTATTGTTACATGAAATATTGATGAATTAAGGTTTGCTTATCCCTAGATGTGCTTCCTATAATTCTTTTTCCAATATTATACAATGAATTGTAATCAATATTCATTGTTTCAGAAATGGATGTTAGATAATTTCTGATCATTTCAATGTAATGCAATGCTTTTAGCGGGTGAAAAGCGTCGTATAACCCACAAGAAAGCGCCGCCTGACCAGAACAAAAGGACTGCGAGTTGACTGATACATCTATCTGGAGCTTAAGTGGGTCATTCATAATGTGTGGGTCTATTTATTCAGATAAAGGATTGGATTAAAATTTCTCATTTGTCTCAATGTGTATTTTAGACACTTTTTTGAAGTTTGGTTAGGACATTTCTTACCGCGTAATTTCCGTGCTTATAAGATGGATTATGAAAAATGGACAATTTACCTTAACCGTCGGGATATCCGGAGTTGAAAGTTATCGAACGATGTAAAATCCGGAGTTTGTTTACATTAAAGTCGTATACAGAAAATCGGGACTTTGAAAAACTGACATGATAAGCGGAGTGACGTGAAAACCGGGTGTCGGGATAACGAGGTCCGACTGTATAAATAGTATAAAACATATTTAAATTTTAAGACAAATCATACGCTTTTATTTTATGTAAAAAGACGTCATTCGCATCCGCTTTGAATTCCACATTTTCGATCCACTTTTAAACATCTACAGTAAAGTATGCATAGAACGTCACTATCGCGAAATAATACACAAATGCAGCAAAAAGGTGCCGTCATTAAAGAAATGTGACAAAAAAACGGCTATCTAATGATTCATAGGCCTTCAAGTTTTTGTAACATTAATATATGATACTTAAAATTAAATATTGTTTATAATAGCTCCGCGTTTTAATAAAAATCCTTCGTTTATATGTTTTCAAAATAGGACATATTTTAATTACATTTTTTTGTTATGAAAAAATGGCAAAAAATATATATAATTAATATTTTACAACTATTTTTCCTTTACTTTCTTCTGAGATGGAGTTCTTCCGTTGCCAATATTAAGCAAATGGCTCCAAAAACTACAAAAAAATTAATATTTCAAAAATAAATTGAGATGCAGTTTTCAAACAAATTGCATTTAAAAGTACTTTTTCTTTTCCAATACGACGGTATAAAAATTGAAAATGTACGGTGCTTAGAAGTTTTATAAAGATTGCTATAGAGTATTTAATCGTACTGCTTTGTTTTACGGCTGGCTTCTGGAAGGTTACGTTATTTTTTGGAGACACAAAATATGCTGGGAGAAAGAAATAGCATACCGTACCGGGGGCTAATAATTAAAACTTGTAGTTTAAAAATTAAAAGTTATTAAAAGTAATTACTTGATGTTGGTGTTGTTTTATGACGGCCGATTATCTGCACTTGGGATATGGGTCTGAGGGGGAATGCCCGCCGTGGGGTTTTTTCTAAGGAATCCTAACTCGTATTTACGCAAGGTGCGAAGAAAACGACGGAAAACTCCGAACGATTAGGCCGACAGGCGCGATTGGGTCCGAACCCAGCACCTCCCGTCTACAGCAGAACCTTTAAGCCACTGGTGGGGCAATAATTACAGTTAAACCTCCCTGTGCGACCACCTCCTTGAACGATCATTTTTTTTTTCATGTAATGAAATTTATTCACATCGACTCAATACTAATTTTACTTCCATTCAGAGACTACCCCAGTTGAGCTCCCTCCATGAGCGACCCATTTCTTTGAAGGAAATGAAACAAATACCGTTTTCCCCTCGTCGCTTGAAGAAAGTTTTATTAGAAAAATAATTCCGGAGAGCGCATAATTCATCCAACTTCTAAACTTAGCTTAGAATTTTTTTTTTAAATTCCGGTAAGTTTTAAGCGTTTAAACCCCTTTGTGTTTTTTTAGGCAATGAATTTAACTCTGATGACAAATTAAGAATGACGGTCAATAAAATCCCCTGACCTATTCTGTCAGGAAACTCTCAAAAAAATAGATAAATGTATGAAATCGTCATTATTTGTTGCCGCACCCCCCCCCCCCCCCAATGCATTTATTTACTGAGCTTTGAAATAAAAGTTATAAAAGATAAAACCGTAAAATCAAAGCAAACATCAATGTATTCATTTTTAAACTCTGCAATATGTAATTAACTTTTATTTTGATACTTCAGTTTTTATATTTTTTCCTAATGTGAAAAAGGAATTTCAGTAACATTAATTGTTAACTTTTTCAACAATTAAAATCTAGATTTAAACATGACCCCTATTAAGAGATCACCTCTCGGAGCGACCATTTTTAATTGGAACGGAACGTGGTCGCTTTAGGGAGGTTTTACTGTACTTGAATTGACGAAGAATAAATATTTCAATAAAGGACACTAAAAATGATTTTAAAGTCTTAAAATTTACTTTTGCGATCTGTGACTTTTTGTTTATTTCTTATCTTAGCAAGTGCCTTTAAACGTTTAAATGTTAAAAAAGTTTCATTGATGATATACTTTTTAATAATCTATGACAAAAACAAAACGCAAGAACAACAACAAGATACTCAAATAGTAATAATAATTTTCATTAGGAATATTCATTCAAATTCATTTGGTTATACTTTTCTTTTAAGTATAAAATTAATGTAATTTTTAAAAATATAGCCAATGTTATAATGAAATCTTGAATAAATAATGAAATCTTGACATAGAATTTACATTTTTTTTTTTTAGGTGAAAGCAAATATCATTTTCAAATAACAAATTTTTCTTATTTACTTACATGGAAAACGTTTCGAGTATTTATTTATTAAGACGCATTATTATAGTGTGTAAAATGGTTGGCGGAGAATAATTTCGAATGTGATAAAAATTAGCTTTAATTTAATCGAAACAGGAATAAGGAATTATTATATAAGAAAGCAACATTTTTTTTCTTTCCATTTTATGTAATCGTATATTTTTACGAACTTAAAAATTTGTTTACGACGATTTATTGTGGGCATATTTCTTTGTATTTATTAAAATTCCAACTTATATATGCTAAAAATGTACACAGTTGCAAAAAAAAAAAAAAAAAAAAAAAAAAGCAAATTAACAAATTACAACGACCATTTGGAAAATGTTTTTTTCAAAGACTAAAATTTAAGACATAAAAAATCGCACGGAGTTGATCATACGCCATGAATTAAACATTAATAGTGTTATTACACGTAAAAATTGCAAGCGACAAAAATCGTCTGCGACTCGTCAGATTTCCTGAAACTTACGTATTATCCACCTGAAACCTACGTATTATCCAAGCATTTCATTGGCTGTTCGGGAAAAGGCTTTTCCAGCGTCCAAGAAATCTGACGACCAATTTTAAATGAAATTTCATTCTTAAACTTCTAAACATCCCATAATATTATTTTTTACACCGTCGTATAGAGAAAAAAATGTACTTTTAAATGCAATTTGTTTGAAAGCTGTATCTCAATTTGTTTCTTAGTTATTAATTTTTTTTGTAGTTTTTATTACTTTTTTGTCATAGTGGCAACAGATGTATCCATATCTGTTGAAAGTAAAGGCAAATTACAGATTACTGTATAGACCAATCAGAAAACGAATAAAATGCGGATTCAACCAATAAAAAACTTCAGATATGCTTTTGATTTCCTACCCTGACGAGGACAATAACCATTTTTCCAAATGGTTAAAAAAAAAAGAGAAAGAAAAAAACCCCGAATCAGAAACATTTAAAGTCAACCCGGTCGGATCGAATTCGGGTAAAATGTAGTTACCCGACTGGATGCAGGACTTAACTGAAAACCGCACTAACTGAAACCACATAAAGCTAGAGAAGCCTGTACATAGATTATTCATCTTGATGGGTACAACCGCTCCTCTTATTTTATAAAAACAGTTTATAATTTTTCACATTTAAAATGGTTACAATTTAAACTAGATAACAATTTTAGAAACTTAATTTTACTGATATAGACTGAAAATTTCTTTTTTGTGAAGCCAATGTTGATGCAATTTCTTTATTTCCCTATGCCTGAAGACCTTATTCAAACTCAAAATTTAATTAATGTTTATGCACGATCATATTAAACCCGAGCAAATATATCGCCTTAATATAGAAATTCATAACTTTGAGCTTATAATTTTGTCCGGGTCTCACATGTTATTTTTTGAGAAAAATTAAAAAAAAATTCATTGATGTATTGATCCCTAATGACCTATAAAAATTCCTAACTTTGAGTTTATAATTTTGTCCAGGTCTCACATAATGTTATTTTGTTAAGTTATGTATTTTCTTATTTAAATTATTGGCTTCATTTTATTTATGAGGTATAATAAATTTAGATGTCTTTTTATAAATATTCATCTTTATTTTATTAATGTAAATCTACGCTTATGTATATTATAATTTAAACAAATTGAAAATTTTCTGAGTTTATAATTTTTCCCAGGGGTGTATATCTATCTATCTATCTATCTATCTATCTATATCTATATCTATATATATATATATATATATAGTTGAAAGTAATGATTTTTAATTAAAAAATACTTTTTTTTTCTTAAGTTTACATTGGAAAAGGAGTAAATACAGGGTCATAAAAAAAACTTCCCGGATGTACCCCTAACCGCTCAACCAATCGAAAGGAAATTTCAGATTTAGTTATTTGAAGGTATGTGCTCGAGATCGTGATGATTTAAAACAATAGAGCTCTCACGGTTACGGTTACAGTGAAAAAATTTCGAAAATTTCTAATGGCAACACTCCCTTTTTTTCCCTGCGCATTGAAAAACCATCAGCGCATTGAAAAACCATAAATGGCATTGGAGTGATACACACACGTATAACTAAAATTGCCGGTGTAATATCGTGGCATTCAATCCTCAGTTCCTATGCAATGTAATATTCAGCACGCTAAAAGAAATTATTACATTTTTATTTTCCTATGTGTACACAAACACAACTCAAAAACACATTCTGAAACAAATCTTACAGCGTTAGTCAGTTCACAAATGAAAAAAAAAAAAATCCGCTGCTGAAAAACATGTCTTGTGTAGCCACTCTTTCGTTCCTCGCAATGGTCTTTTTTGCAACTGTTTTACGTCGGCAATTTTCATCGTACGTGTATCATTCCAACGCCATTTACGGTTTTTCAATGCGCAGATGAATTTGCGCATCGATTTTCCACACGATCTCGATTATTTTAAATCATCACGATCTCGAGCGTATACCTTCAAATAAGTATATATCTAAAATTTCTTTTCGATTGGTTGAGCGATTAGGCCGCTAGGGGTTCATATTATCGGGGAAGTTTTTTTTTTTTTATTACTACCCTGTATATACATTTCACTGAAAGACACAAGACAAATAAACAAACAATAAATATGTATAAATAAAAATAGTATAATTTTGTGTCCTGAGACAAAGGCTTTTTATTATCTGTATATTTTTTGAGTTTTAAAAATATATTTAATTTTTCGTATTCAAAGTGGCCACGTGAATGGGCGCAATTTAAACCTGATAACAATTTGAGAAAATCCAAATTCACTGACTTTCCTGGTGCCTTCTTTTCATTTTAATTCATAAAGTTCACTGGAAATTTCCCTTTTGTGATTCAAATGCTGCGACAATTTCTTTATTTACCTTTGAGTCATGACCTTATTCAAATGCAGAATTTAATTAATGTTTATTTATGATTAAATTAAATATGAGCAAACAGTTCGTCTGCATAACTGAATGCTTAAAAATTGAGACACCCTACACTCGGCATATTTTAAGTCAGTGAAATTAAGTATTTATTGACAAGTTTGTAATTTGCGCTTTGATTTAAAGCTAAATGAATTCAGGCATAGTTGAATTATAAAATAGAAAAGCTGTTTTAATAAATGCATGGACTTCGTGCTATGAAATACACTATAAAGTTGTATACAGTACATGATAATACACAGCTTTTTTTAAAATAAAGGTTATTTATGTTTCTTCGCAAATAACGTATTTTTATAATTAAGGTAAAGTACGAGAAAATAGTTTCGAGGTCACAAAGTCTATTTAGAGTCAGTTTCTTTACAATTTCAAAATCTTATTACAAGCACAAACGAACAATTACATGTATGGAAAGTAGTACAATATTAAGAGTATACAGGTCGTAGACATATAGTTCCAATTACAAAAACGTTTCAAATGAGGTAAATATTCATGTTGTGGCATTAAAGTAAAAAATCAATTTTATAAAAATTACGAAATCTAGCTTTTTATATGGTCCCCCAGTCCCTATAGTTATATTTAGTAAAAGTTTACACATATCATAACAGATATAACACAAAAAGTTTGACAACTGTACTGCAAAAATTGACACAGTTATTAACGCAGTTATTGACACAGTTATTAACGGTAATTATATAATTACCTCAATGAAAGACAAAATCATGTGCAAAGATCTCAAACTTTGAAATTCTTGCAGTACAGATGTCAAACTTTTTTTGTTATATCTGTTATGATATGTGTAAACTTTTACTACATATAACTATAGGGACTGAGGGACCGTATAAAAAGTTAGATTTCGTAATTTTTATAAAATTGATTTTTCACTATAAATGATGCCACAACATGAATATTTAGCTCATTTGAAACGTTTTTGTAATTGGAACTATATGTCTACGACCAACGGTGGAGAAATTAAAGGTCGGCGATCGATAACATATTGCACCCTGTATACTGCAGTTTTCTTTTTCATCAATAAACCTCTATATGTGCGCCAGTGATTGCTCGAAACTCTTTTTTGCCTACTCCTTGCTTTATCCAATATTGAGCCGGTCTCCATCAGTGTTGAATTCAGACGTTTTTCTCCAGGAGCGATTTCTGCGGTTGCGGGGGGATATTTTAGAGATACGGTGGGGGGGGGGGGATTGTACAGTTGTTCATTAAAAAGCATAAAATCTTAAACCTTCTGGGGAGATCAGCGCCTGATTTACGACAGGGCATTCGGGGCACAGGCCCAGGGCCCTGATTTTTAGAGGCCCTCAAATGCTGCTGAAAGTTTTTCATTTATATTCCGAAATCTGATCTAGTTTTAACATTGAATTTTATGTTTAATTCTACATTCTATTGTGTTCGTATTGTATTTTTATAACATCGTATATTTTGTCTGAAACATCTGTATTTAATTACTTTATTATAGTGAATATTTTCTTTCATCTTTATCACTTTAAAAATATATTATTTTAATTGTTATTTAATCCTGTTGCTGTTTTCGTTAGATTATTTGTGTGTGTGTGTGGGGGGGGGGGGGGTGAGCGTGGATGGTAGGCGGCAGAGCCCCCTAATATTTTAAATAATTGTAGCTTGGTATCTGTGGAAAATTTATTATTAGTTGTTGCATACTTTATCATTCCAGATATTCGTATATAGACTTGCATAGGAAAACATAATCAGCACCACATAATTCATTATAAAACGTCTACTCATTTAAATGTCATAATTGTGAAATAATTAATTAAAAGTAAATTAATGATTATGAAATTTAATTTTTTAATGGACACTTTTAAGTAATTATTAAAGTCAATAGTGGTTATCTTAGTAAATACCTTTTTCAATATATATATTTCTTATTCAATCCCACTGTAAGCATCGGTGGAAGGGGGCCCCCAAATTTGTAAATCGGTCCCTGGGGGTCCACCTCCTGAATTCAACACTGGTCTCCATTAATTTCTATTCACGAATTGACTAACGTTGCACAAGAAATTCGTGAATACTGGCTCAGCATTGGGCCTTGACATGCTTCGTGCAACTAGTGGTTTATATACACGGTAAACTCTCGACAATCCTACTCGCGACTATCCGGCCTAGTAAAAAGTTGAAAGTACTACTAGCAGTTGCAAGTGGCCGAGACAGGCAGGTTCCCGTCGGTGGAAAAGTGCTGACTCAGATAGGAATGAGCAAGAAGGGATTGCAAAATGCAATAGCAGAGAATTCGAAACATAGTAATTGCAAGGTCTTGAAACATTCTTTTGGATCATAAAGGTGGACATAAACTCGTGTGGGAAACTGAAGTGGAAGGTGAGAACGATAGGCTTCATTCGTTGCTGAAAAATATACCGGGCTCTGACGATGTCAATGCAAAGGACATCACAGAATGGATGGTAAACGACGAAGTTAATGAATTAACTGACAATGGCATTGTATAAATGGTGACAGAGGGAGAAGTAACAGAAGAAAAACAGGAGGAGGATTGCAGGAAAAATCTTATCCCGCATTCGGAAGAGTGCAAGACGATTGAGGCAGCACTGCAGTACATTAGTCAGCAGGAGGAAGCGATGCCAGCTGATATCGTCTGATTGCTTAAATGGAGGCACATTGCTTCGCGGATTATTATTCATTATTATTATCTAACAGAGAGAAGTAAACAAAAACTAAACGCTTTTTCAAAAACTAAAAACTGTAAATTTTGACTCTTTTATCTTATGCATAACTTTTCATATTTGTGCAATCATTTGTTAATAAACAGTAAAATAAGATTTACTCAATTCTTAAA
Organism: Maratus speciosus; assembly: GCA_963932465.1. Classification (NCBI taxonomy): domain Eukaryota; kingdom Metazoa; phylum Arthropoda; class Arachnida; order Araneae; family Salticidae; genus Maratus; species Maratus speciosus. Next base: position 453,225,614 of record OZ010786.1, on the reverse strand, counting down.
ATTAGGCTTACGTTTTACGTTAATATTTTGCTTATTCTGAAACTGTATGTACTGTATAATATTAAATTTATTTTAAAATGTGTAACATGTGTTTCTGATATCATAGCGGAGGGAGGGAGGAAAGGAGTAAACCTTTATAGAACTCCGGCCAATCCGGCTTTTTTATTATCCGGCCTACCCTCCCGCCACATTAGGCCGGATAGTCAGGAGTTTACTGTATAGAGGTTTATTAACCTTTTTGCGGTCGTATTAAATTTATACATACGTGTCATGCAAATCGGAATTAATTTTCGTTGGACGAGCAATAATACATAATATGCAAGGTTATCAAGGAAGAACATAATTTATTAATTATTTTTTAAACTTTAGATATATGTAACATAATAATATGTTTTAATTTTATGCAAAAATTATATTTTATAGTTCTCCATAGTGGGCTATCGGGTATCTTTCAAAGCATTTTCCAATAGGCAGTCCTCAATTTTTCTATTTGAACATACAGAATAATCTTTGATCTTTACATATTCCTTTTAAACTACCTTCAATTTCACGGTAAACTTCTGTCGGTAACTTTCTCTTTTTGCCTTTTCGAGTATTATTTAAAAAATAATTTAAGAAGCGAAAATAATTAATGATACTTAAAGACAATTTGTAAAATATTATTTCAAATTCTACGTACCTCCGAAGCTTGTCGACTCACAAGATCAGTATGGTTCTTTTCTGTGGTGGCTGACAGCAGACATACGACTGGAATGGTAAAAAAGCTTTGGTGACTGAGAGTAGACATACGACAGCAAAGGGTTAATTGATTAAAATAAAACTTAAATATATACTCCTAATATTGTACTACTTTTCCATATATTTCGATTACATCTCTCACCACAGTTTTGAAATAGTAATATTTGGCTTATTTTATCGCAGAATTTGAAACATTTTGCCATTAAATAAGGTGATGATTATTGATTGTATATATTGGTGAGAAAATGAAAATTGCACGCAACCTGTGTGAGCACGAGAGTTACAGAGTTTAATAGAAAGTACGCTGAAAAATTTCAATTATAGATAGCAAAATATGTGAGCATATTCGAATTTTTAACCATCGGACATCCTAGGACTTGATACATTTTACAATAAAAATCACAAATTCGTTGCGATTAAATTAACAACATTTTCCAATTAGAATCATCAGTGGTGAAATATTAAAAATTGAGTTAAGTATGCTCGTCGCAAAGGGTGAAATTTTTTTTAAATTTCAAAAAGTTCATGAATAGAAAACATTTGTGTAAAATAGGCGCGGTAGTTGTAAGTTTTATTTAACTATTTCTTGAATGTTTTCCCGTATATGTACATCCCTAGTCAGAATTTGTGGTTAATCCTTAACAAATATACGTACTGTTTAAAATGCATGAAATCTGAATTTTTAACAACAGTAAATTTGTAAAGAAATTTTTGTTTAATCTTATGTTAAATTTTCAGAGATGACATAAGGCAAAAACTGCAATATGGAAAACTGGTACCGAAGAAATAGTGTAAAAGATGATCCCTTAATTCTCAAAGGAAAGAAATTTTTGTTGAATCTAATCTTAAATTTTCAGAGATTACATATCGCAAAAATTACAATATGGAAAATTGGTACCGAAGAAACAGTGTAAAGGATGATCATCTCAATTCTTAGAAGAAATTTTTGTTTAATCTAATCTGAAATTTTCAGATATTACATCAGGCAAAAATTACAATATGGAAAACTGGTACCGAAGAAATAGTGTAAAAGAAGATCGTCTCAATTCTCAGAGGAAAGAAATTTTTGTTTAATCTAATCTTAAATTTTTAGAGATTACATAAGGCAAAAATTAAATATGGGAAACTGATACCGAAGAAATAGTGTAAAAGATGATCGTCTTAATTCTCAAAGCAAAAAAAATATTTAATCTAATCTTAAATTTTCAGAGATTACATAAGGCAAAAATTACAATATGGAAAACTGGTACCGAAGAAATAGTGTAAAAAATGATCGTCTCAATTCTCAAAGGGAGGTTTAATATAAAAATAATTCATTAGTCAACTCAATATGAAAGCAAGTTTAACAAAAATTTTTTTCGATAAAATAAATAGAAATTGCAAATTTATGTACAATATTGATGGTTAAACTTTTAATATTTCATACATGCGTAATAAACTAGATTACTTTGAAAGAAATTTCACTAGAAATGCTTGCAAACATTTAACCACAAATGGCTTTGATTTAATGGATGAAATAATTTATCTCATACAGACATCAACATTTGCAATACTTGATGTAAATTTAAATTACTACGGTAGGCTGTTAATTAGATAAAGTCGGTATCTTTTAACTGGACGATCTTGGAAAAAGAATTATCGATGAGTTACTCTATGCGTGGTTAAATAAATTCAACTTTACACGAACAGTTGGGTAACAAAAACAGTAACTATTGAAAATGTAATATATTTTTACATATTTCCCAGGACAATTAACCTTTTCTAGTAAGATTAAATTCTGAAAAAATGTTTTTTGCATTTCCTATGTCGTAAATTCTGTTAACGAAAATTCATTCCGCCACAACTTCTATAAAAATGTGACATTTTAAGTATGATTTTTCTTAAAAAATTTACAAATTATCTTAACATTTATATACAGTTTTGGCTTTTTACCGGTAAAAACTGGTAGTTACTTATAAAATGTAAATGCTATCTTAGAACAGTTTCTAAAAGATTTGAAATTTAAAAAATGCAAAATGAGTAAAAAGCATTTCAAAAAACTTTCTACATAATGATTTGTATGGATGCTAATACAGCATTTTAATCAGAGATTTTACCATATTTTCTATTCCTCATATATGAATAGAACAAAAGGTGTTTACTAGCTATTACACAAAGCAGGTTTCCATTCCACTTGTGCTCTTACGATTTCCAAGAAGCTCCTTTAAAACAAAAGATGTAAAAGGCAAAGTTTGGTGGAAAGCGTTAAATAACAAAGAAAATAAATCCCAAATTCATACATTTAATGGTGGATCTTCCCTCCATCCTTTTTAATTCTTCACCCATAGAGCGAATATTTATGAACTTTTCACATATCCACAGTTAATTAAGAAATAGACTTGGTGTACAGAAAGCTGTACAGCTTGTACAGTCGTGGAAAAAGAAAGTAAACACCCACTACTAACTCCTCAACAAATCATCGTAGACGAAAGTTACTGGTACCGAGCGATTGGAAATAAAGTCTACATTTAAATGATGTATATAAAATTTCCTTAGGGGGATCACCTACATATTAAAACGAATCCAAACTTAATTTTTTTTAAAATGACAATACCCAATTTTAACGAGCTATTTCAAATCTTCGGTTCAAACTATGCCTAGACACCACATTTCAAGTCATTTGAATGATAAGTTTTTGAATTATAAACATTCAATATTTAGTGCTTCTAATGTTAAATTACATTTTCATATTTTTATTTGTATCTCCTGTAATTATGCTCCTAATGTGCTAATTTTTTTTTGTAGCAATAATACTGATATACCCAAACATAAATACGCTGAATTTGCAATTTTTATAATTTTATGATATGAATTATGAAATTAATATTCGAAAAAATTATGAATTGCAACCTACAATTTTTTTTGATGGATTTAGATTTATTAAGTGCTGCTTTATGGAAAACCAAAATTTTACATTTTTCTACCAAGTAGTTTTCAAATTATGCTTAAAAAACGGCAAAATGATGGCTTAAGGGGCCGTCTATGATGGAAGTGAGTAGACATTTTGAAATTTATTCTGCTGTACTGTGTAATCTAACAGGCTTTCATTGACTCCTTGAGTGGCGCTTAAGGTGCCTTGATCAAGAAAGGGGCTCTCTCGGTTAACAATCGAGTACGGAACTTCAATTTGGATACAGACCGTAAAATACGCCCGTTTTAAAATAATTAATTTCTTGGAAACTTATGGTACGAATTGTATAAAAATTCGTTTTTAGGCTTAGGCTAATTCAAGGGTGTAGAGTTCATTTATGCTGTCAGAATTGTGTAATGCCATTGAAAAAACAAAGTTTGGGTTCGTTTTAATATGTAGATGGCCCCCTAAGCAAATTTTACATACATCATTTAAAAGTAGACTTTATTTCCAATCGTTCGGTACCAGTAACTTTCTTCTACGATAATTTGTTGAAGAGTTAGTAGGGGGTGTTTACTTTTTTTTCCCCACGACTATACGTTGTTATAGAACGCTAAGAGGCTCCAAGGATGTAGACTGGTAAAATGTACTAACATTTGTACAAACTACATTATGCCATATGCATTAATTAATATTTGTAAGCGTTTGGTTTTTATTAAAATGATTAAGGTTTATATGTGTGATAAAAGTGTACTTATAATTTTCTTTTCCATTTGATTTTTAAGTAAAAATTAGAAAACAAGTCTGCATTAAGATAAATATAATAAATATTGTAATGTGCATTCTCATAATAGTTATCTAATCAAAAACAACTCGTTGTAAATGATCCCGCCAAGCCACAAACCTAAAACGTCAGTCATAAAAAGAAGTGATATAGAAGTGAGGTTCTATTAAGATAGTATTTATTACCAATAGGACCATTTCACTTGCTTAATATGTTTCAACAACTGCTAGCCGAAATGTTTCACAGATTTGAACAGATTACTGTATAGACCAATCAGAAAACGAATAAAATGCGGATTAAACTAATAAAAAACTTTAGATATGCTTTTGATTTCCTACCCTGACGAGGACAATAACCATTTTTTCCAAATGGTTAATAAATCTATTAAAAAATTGTAGGTTGCAATTCATATTTTTTCGAATATTAATTTCATAATTCATAATATAAAATTTTTAAAATTACAAATTCAACGTATTTATGTTTGGTTTTTTTTAGTATTATAAGTACACAAAAAAGTATCTCATTAGGATTATAATTTCAGGATATATTAAAAAAAAGTAATAAAATGTAATTTAACATTAGAAGCTCTAAATTTCGAATGGTTATAATTCAAAAACTTATCATAAAAATGACTTGAAATTTCGTTTTTAGGCACAGTTTGAACAGAAGATTTAAAATATATTGTCAAAATTAAAATTGGGTGTTGCTATTTAAAAAACAAAGTTTTGTCTGATTTTAATATGTTGATGGCTCCCTAAGTAAATTTTATATACATCAAGTAAAAGTAGACGTTATTTCCAATGGTTTGGTACCAGTAACTTTCTTCTATCACTATCAAAAGGATATATTAAAAAATATATTTGTTTGGATTCGCGAAGTATTATTTAATAAGACAGATATTTGAAAGTAACAATATTTTTTATATTATTTTTGCATCTTTATTAAGCAAAAACGCTATTTTATGTTTTGGCGCATTTTAATTTTAGAAATGTAAATTCAGCCAAATAACTAAGAATTTCCTCGGAACTTTTTATTTATGATATAACGAATTTAACAATTAATTTTATTTATTTACAATTCTCTTGTTGCCACTTTACAAAAAAAAATCATAATATAATTCTTTTAAAAGGCATAAGTATCGTCTGCGTAAATGATTTCACATAATAAGAATAAACTGTGTATTGGAATTCTTAACACGGAAAAATATTTTTATAAATTAATGTAAATAATTGAATTTTCACACATTTTAATTCATTAAAATGCTATAATTTTCATAAAAAAGGTATTTTAAAAATTTCATAAAAGAAATCGTTAAACTATTTAATTAATCATGATTCTATCTATAATGACTAACTCCATGATTTATTTTTTCTTCTGAAAATATACGTGTTTCATTTTTTATTTGCCAAAATGCGTCCGTAATGGAAAAACATGTAAAATAAATTAATTAAAATAATTTTTTAAGGTTATTCTGTAAAAAAAAATAGCATTGTGCAAATCTACAGATCATAATGCATTATTAAGTTTAATTTCAAGTCAAAATACTGAATAGTTTTTTTGTAAAGTGTACGACAAAATGCAATTTGTGTAGCCTAGTAGAGGATTCGCTCATCCTAATAATTAATTGCAGAGTTATGTAGGGGTGTTTACTTTTTTTTTTCACGACTGTAGCATATGATACAGTAATATGTTTTTGAAATTAATAGAAGCAGTTATAAAAACTAAGTTTCTTTTGCTAACGCTGATTTTTAGATACGTTACAGAGTATTTTTTACAATGCATTAATCAGTTTTCTCAAAAAAGAATATGGGTTTTAGTACGCTATCAACTCTCAATTGAACATTTTCAGCTGCGTAATTTAATTTATACATGACACTGTAACAGAATGATTTTAATTTTATGGTAATGTTAACGCTGTTAATTTATCAGGTTTGTCCATAAAACATATTTGTTGAACATGAAAATGTTTACTTGATAATGAATTCGAAAAATCTACATTCCGGGTTGAGAAAAATAAAAACTACTCAGAAAGGTTTCCTAATATTCGGTGACAACAAAAGAAACTTTGTTTTTATAAATGCTTCTTTAAATGTCAAAAACATTTTACTCTCGAAGGTTTCTACAGATAAAGAAGCTTTTCAGAATCATGAGTAACTTTGAAGAGGTTATTTGTGCGTTGTTATATTATATTTTCGTAGACTATGAAACTTTTGTCTTTATTTAATATGCACTATACTTTAGTCATCATTCTAGTTTGAAAGCATTGAAAAACTTTTGAATTTTTAAGTACCCCTTTTAGCCCAGTGATTAGGGAGTTGAATTAGGAAATAATTAGGGGAAAGCTGGAAATTATTTTAACCCCTTCAGTTTAGGTCCAGAATAAATATGCTACGTTTTCTCCCTCGTACTAGATGAGCGTTAGGAATTATACATTGATTTATAGTCAACCCCCCCCCCCTTTTTTTAAATATCATAACACTATCTCGAAATCACTAACTTTTTCAAAAACATTGTCAACGCAAATGTTGTAGAGCTTAAAATTCTGAATAAAATGAGTACCCACACTTAATACTTTTGTTGAATATTAAGGTCACAATCAGGGCTTAATTTCTAAGAAAAAAGGTACCGGAGCCCTAATATTATGTGGTACCGGTACTACAACTGGACCGTTTCCCCTAACCTCCACCCCCCCGTGTCACTCCAATCTGCATATTTATATTTCGTACATTATTTGCAAAATTTAAAGCATTTTTTTTTCCTTTAGCAAAATGAAAATTTTAAAAATATCTATCAGCATATACTTAGCTGTCAACTATTCCACTTTTTAGTTATCACTCCTTCCGAATAGTAATCTTTGCCTAGATTTTGTGTTAATTAATTGCAGAATTCTGCGATTAAATATGGTAAGGTTTGATAGTTCGTAGCTATGCATTTTTTCATAAAAATAATTAGCTACAAATTGCACTGGGCTCCGGAGCCCTGTATTTATGAGCTCCGGTGAATTCCGGCCAATATTTAAATATTTATTAAAAACAGAGAAGTACCGGAGCTGGGCTCCGGCGCAAATTAAGCCCTGGTCACAATTCTACTTTAAAGTTTTAGCCCCGTGGTAAGAGGGTTGAACTCAGAATTAATTAGGGGAAAACTGAAAACCGTTTTAATTCCTTCAGATTAGGTCTAAAATGAATATTCTATGTTTTTTCCCCTCTTACCAAGTGAGCGTTAGGAAATATGTACGTATTTACATTCGAAAAACATGTTTTTCCTTAATATTTTTAACAATATCTCAAAATAGTTAATTCTATCAAAAACACTATCAATGCAAATGTTGTAGAGCTTAAAATTCTGAATAAAATGAACACCCACATTAGTATTTTTGTTCAAAATTAAGGTCACAATTCCATTTCAAAATTTTACCTTAATCACTAATCAAGAGCTTCAAGATAGGAAACACCAGATTACCTCAACAATATCTCAAAACAGCTAAATATATCAAAAAATTGCCAATGTAGATGTTGTAGAGCTTAAAATTCTGAATAAAATGAATACTCACATTAATATTTTTGTTCAAAATTAAGGTCGCAATTTCAGATATTGTTAAAAATATTAAAGAAAAACGTGTTTTTCGAAGGTAAATGTGTACATATTTCCTAACGCTCACTTAGTACGAAGGGGAAAACATAGAATATTCATTTTAGACCTAATCTGAAGGGATTAAAACGATTTCCAGTTTTCCCCTAATTAATTCTGAGTTCAACCCTCTGACCACGGGGCTAAAACTTTAAAGTAGAATAAGTGAGTAGAAGAAGTGACCTTAATGTTCAACAAAAGTATTAAGTGTAGGTACTCATTTTATTCAGAATTTTAATTCCTATATACAACATTTGTATTGACAATGTTTTTGAAAAAGTTAGTGATTTCGAGATAGTGTTATGGTATTTTAAAAAAACGTGTTTTTTGACTATAAATCAATGTATAATTCCTAACGTTCACCTAGTACGAGGGGGAAAACGTAGTATATTCATTCTAGACGTGAACTGAAGAGATTAAAACAATTTCCAGCTTTCCCCTAATTATTTCCGAATTGGGCCTTTTCTTACTCCCCTACCACTGGGCTATTTAATTTTTGTTGTTTTTTTAAAAAAAGGACGTGCAGTGCACTTTAAAACGTAATGCTGCCTATATTCTTCGTATGATTTTCTCTATGCTACATTCGCCCCATCTTTTTTTTTAACATCGTCAACCCTGTGGATGATATTCTCGTTTAGATCAGATACGTAGAGATTTTTACGTGCGTTCGTAATTATATAAATACGTAGCACCTATAGTCCGTCCGTCTGTCTGCATATAACAGCGCAAAAACTACTCAACCAAATGGTTTGAAATTTAATGTATATAATCGTTGCTGAATTTTGTCGAGTCACTTCAAATTTTATGAAAATCGAATAAAAACTTAAAATGATACTAATAAAAGTTTTTTTTCATTCTATTAAGTACTATCATACGTAATTAATTCAATGATATCCCATGATAAGTAATGATTCTAGGTTGCCACGGTGATTACGTCTTATTTAAGATGGAGTCGTATTATTTCCGTATTACTGAATTTAATACATACAATCGTAATAAATTTTATATTCATGCATTTTTGCATAAGAATGCAACAGCTATTGCACCAAGATCTGAATATTTATAACACTAGTTATAGTTCGAACGCACCTCATTTGCCACGTTTGATGTGCAATTTCCGACTTGTTTTTTTTTTCTAATACGTAATCAATGTTAACCATTTCAGAATATCCCGGCTTTCACAAACAGGACTAAAAAATTTTGTTCTTTTATAAGTTGGATATCTATAAATCAACCTTTTAAATTTTTCATTAAAAGTACCGAGTAAAACACCTAGAAGTAATGTGCTTCCTTTTAGATTGAAAATTGAGCTGATTGATTTTTTTAGATGTTATAATATTAAAATGTTTACTGTCTTAATTTCATTAACTATGAATTTGGAATTCACTGTATCATCCATGATATGTAAAAAGTATTTTTTCTTAAAAGCTTTATAAAGTATATTAATTTTAATATAAATTCATAAAAAATCACGATATTTTTTCATTTAAAGTGTTCTGGCCGTTTCATTATGTTGGTATCAACTTGCTATCTCAATGAATCAAAAATACCCGAACAAGAAATACTGCAAAACTAGTTTGGAAGTATTGGGAAACTTCTGGTTTTGAAAATACTTTTTAAATTCCTAAATTATTTTAAAAGAACAGGTTATTTACTTTAAAAAAAACTTTATAGAAAATATTATTCTTGCAATTCTGGACTCTGTTTCTGTTTTAAATCTTTTGGAAGTTGTTCATATTTAAGTCAAATGTGTAGAAATATTTGTTCTAATAGGTAATCAAAATTTTGTTCTTTTATAAGTTTGCTGTCGATATCTCTTTTCAACATTTTGATTAAAATTAAAACCCGAGTAAATCACGTGGCTCATTTTAGATTTAAAACTGAGCTGGTTAATGTTTTCAGAGGTTATAATATTAACATGTTTATATTGTCTCCATCTCATTAACTGAAATTAATAATTTGGAATTCATGTACAGGGTGTTCCAAACATGACCGATGATTTTAAAATTCAATAACTTGCAAACGGTGACAGATATTAAAAAAAATTCTTGCAGGAGTATTATGTAAGATGTCAGGAGATTGTATGCTGCGATTCTGAGCTTTAGTTACAAATAACATCGATAGATGGTGCTACAAGCCATAACCGCCAGATCCAGGCTCGATTTTTTGGCCTCTCTCTTCTTCCATGTGAAAAAAGGAGATTAAAATGAATGGATCACGAAGTACAAAAAATCTGGACTGAGCACCTATTGCTCTCAGAGCCATCTATTGTTTGAAATTCGAACTAAAATAAAGAATCACAGTAAACAAACTTCTGACAACATGCATAACTCTCTTGCAAGAATTTTTTTAAATATCTGTCACCCTTTGCAAGTTATTAAATTTTATAATTATCGGTCATTTTTGGGACACCTGGTATCATCCGTCCCAGTGGCAGAAATTTCTCCAAGTGTCTGCGACAGATAATTCAGGGGCAAAAAATAACCTGCAGATAGAATATTTTTATAACTGAATCGTTAATTAATCAAACAATCACTTATCTGTAGCGTTTTTAGACATTTTATAAATTTTTATTTATAATGATATTAACTTTTTGTATTAAGTAATAAAGAGCTAAACATAATACGAAGCAAAATAAATGTTCGATGAAAAAGAATCTGCAAAAGAGAAAAGAAAATCTGCGACGCCCGTCTCCCGTCTCGAACTTTCTGCTACCGGGATCCGTGATATGTAAAAAGTGTTTTTTTTCCTTAAAAGATTTACAAAGTATCTTTAACATAAATTCATAAAAAATCAGGATATTTTTTTTCCTTTAAAAATACTGAACTAAAGTTTTCTGACCGTTTAAGAAGATTGACATTAACTACTTGTTTCAATGAACACAATGGATCAAAAATACTGGAACAAAAAATACTGAAAAACTAGTTTCCAAGTATTGGGAAACTTATGATTTTTTAAATACTTTTTTAATTCTTAAATTATTTAAAAAGAAAAGGTTATATACTTAAAAAAAAACCTTACAGCCGATATTCTTCGCACAATTCTTCACTCTATTCCTGTTTTAAATCTTCTAATCTTTTGGAAGTTGTCCACTTTTAAGTCGGATATCTAGTAAGAGCTTTCTTTTTTCTTATAGGTAATCAATGGTTACCATCTCTGAATATCTAAGTTTTCATAAACAGATATTGAAAGTATTGTTCTTTCATATGTTTACTACCCATCCCATATCTACCAATCATCTTTTTAAAATTTTCATTTAAATGCATTATGTAAAGCATCAGCATTAACATGGTTCATTTGAGATTTGAAAATTGTACTAACGTATGTATTTCAAACATTTTAAAAAGACTTTTTTACATTTAATTCTCATTAAATGGAACCTGAACTTAATTTCGGACCTATAAAAATACAAAGTTTTGATTATGACTTTACTTAAAATTATTACAAAGTACTTTAATTTTCATTTAGGGGTATAAAAAACCGTGATATTTTTCCTACATTCAAAGTTACCCGACCGCTTTAAGAATATTGGCATCAACCACCTATCTCAATGAACATAATATAGGGTGTTTTTTTTTTTTTTTTTTTTTTTTTTTTTTTTTTTTTTTTTTTTACTGACGCTATTCAGAGCCATCTGTAGTTCGTTTTAATAACCGGAAGGGCACTAAATTTGGTAAGGGGACTAATGACGCCTGGGTAAAAAGATTCCGTGGAAAAATAGTTCAAAACACTGTCAGTAGGGGGAATATGGCAATGTTGTAGGCTACAAAGCCGAAAATGCGCATAAAACACGGGTAACAAATGAAAATGCAAATTTATACCTACGTATGCTACAACAGTGCCATTAATTTGGGCTATGTGCGTTATGCGGTAACGCGAGACTCATATATTCAACCTGAGCTGAAAATGTTTCTCCGAGATTTTTGCATGCGTTTATAGCCTGTGGAATATTTTGCAATCTTCTCTCGCGGGCCTCTCTTAGCCAGGCGGGCGCCGCGAAGGATCACGTGACGTTTGAGAGAATTGATATTAAAAAACATTTTTTCTTTCTTGTTCCTTTTCAGTTGGTTTTGTGAATGTAAAATATGAACGCAGTAAGTAGACTGCATTTTTTCTCTTGGTCTTCTAAAATTAGAAGAAATGTTGTTTTAATTTTAAAAAGAAAATTTATCTCGAGCATAAAATCATGCTATTGTTCTTTATGGCTTCTTAATAGAAGAAAATAGTTGCTGGAAATTTAATTGTATTTAGAATCATGACTTCTAGAAGGAGCAAAGCAACTAAATATGTTTCATCTGTAAATATGTAAATAATATACATTATGTATATATTCGAACTGTAAATAACAATCTACAAAAAGTTCTAGTGATGATGATTATTTACAAATGATAAACACAAAAGTAAAAACTTTTATTTGTGAAATATGATGACTTTAATATGATTTAAATGGAATCTTGACTTCTTATAATAATGCTCTCCCTATAACAATTTCGTGAACTGTGATTTAATTGTGGAATAACTTGAAATTCTTCATAGCCCAAATTATAGGCGCTGTTGTATAAATTTTCATTTGTTACCCGTGTTTTATGCTCATTCTCGGCTGCGTAGCCTACAAATACGCCATATTTCCACCTATTGGCGGTGTTTTTAACAATTTTTTTTTCGCAGAATGTTTTTCCCATAGCATCATCAGTCCCTTACAAAGTTTAACGCCATTACGATCAGTATAACGAGCTACAGATGGCTCTGAACAGCGTCAGTTAAAAAAAAATCCTGTAGATAAACAATGCTAAACTGAGAAACATCGAAAGAGAAGCACTTTAACCTTCTCGCTGCGCATCCCGCGATTTCCACCGACAACGCAAATGTAGCAAAATTTGTGCAACCCGCAATTTCTGCGGGGATGCATTTTTCCCGTGTAATTAACCCTCCTTGATTATTCCCAGCAGTTAATTTTTATTGTAAATTTTGCTGGCATTTTCCCGATTAAATTAGACAAAAATTTCTGTTTTGAAAAACCGGTAATAAAAGATTAAAAATTCTGTAAAAACGCTTTTTTTGACAACCCTATTTATGATCTAATTCTATATTGAAAAAAAAAAAATTCTTTTCCAAAAATTTTTCACATATTTTAACTCTAAAATATATGCAGATTTGTAATATGTAATAAAAAAATTGCGCAATTTTTGAATTCATTTTGATAAAACAATTACGCAAAGTGCAGATTTATAATAAAAAAATGCGCAATTTTTTAACCCATTTTGATAAAGCAATTACGCAACGAGAAGGTTAATTCATTTTCTACTATAGAAGTTTTGGAAAACTTCATGTTTCTTAAACATATTTTTAACTTTTAAAATTATATATAAAAAAGGATATACTAATAGGAAAAACACTTGGTGTACATATTATTCGTATGATTCTCGATTCTACACTGTAATAAAAAAAAAAAAAAAAAAAAAAAATCAAAGAAAATACAGGATCACCATAATTAAAGTGCAGGTGTTTGATGGGCTCTGCAAGTTAAACTATTTGGAATATTTTTAAAACGTTTAGAGTTGGCGTAAACAAGTATTCCAATAAAAATTACTAGTTCGAAATTTTACCGATAGATGGCGCTTAAATGTTCGAGAGGATTTATAAACAAACATTAACAAAAATAACTGATTTTAAATCAATATCTACTGAGACGACGTTATTTTTCCATAGCACCAGTATAATTATTGCCATTTTGATAGAATCACTTGAGACTTTTTTTTTTTGGGGGGGGGGGGGTTCAATGTTAAGGTTCATGAGGTTCTTCATGGCTAAAATATTAAGCTAAAATCATGTGAAAATTAACGATTAAAAAGTTTTAAAATTTAGCTGGTAAGAAATCTCTGTTTGCTTTTCTATTTTAGTTTATTTATTTCTTAATGACATACAGCGCCATCTGTCGGTAAAATTTTATATCAACATTTTTTATTGCAGAATTTGAGAGGTCTAATAAGTGTAAAAACCAAACATTTTAAAAATATTCCAAATAGTTCAGCTTGTAAATCCTTTCAAACACATTCACTTTAATTATGGACACCTAGTATAATATAACACAAACGAAAATATAACAATTATCTTCATAGAATAATCCACGATTTCAAAAAGCGCCCTTCACTATTAGAAACCTAGGAAACCAATATATTTCGGAGATTTAACGAAGAATTTACAGAAAGAAAACTTCTTTTGCTGCCACTGATTTTCAGAAACGTTTCCGAGTAGTTTTTTTTTAGTGTAGGGGAGAATGGGGATACTTGAGCCACCCCTATTTTCTTTACAGTAGGTTAATTTTTCTTTCTAAAATTAGCAACATGATAATATATTTATAGTTCTGCACATGTTAAAAAAAAAAAATCACATATCTCGGAACCATTTTGAAAGTATAGTGATCAGGGTTCGTTGATATATATCAATGGATATATATCATGATACATATCTTGATATATATCCGATATTTATTTTTAAAATATCAAGATTTTTGATATTTTCAAATTCTTGATATTTATTTTCAAAATATCAAGATGTTTGAAATTTTGTATATTTGATATTTATTTTCAAAATATCACCATGTGAGATAATTTTGATATTTTCCACATTCAAAGCAAGTGTAAATGAAATTTCCACATGTTATTGACTGTATCATTCTGTAGATAATTTACTTTGCCTTTGGCAGTAACTTTTTTAGGAAAAGAAGAAAACAAATCATTCCCAAGCTTTATATTTGAAACTTTTATTTTTAAATGTAAAACTAATAATTATATTAGACAGTTAATTCAGAACAGCCATTGAAAGATAAAATGTAATTTTGATAATTCTTTATATATTGCCAGAGTTGTTGATATATATGTCAATGGATATATATCCAATATTTATTTTCAAAATATCAAGATTTTTGATATTTTCATATTACTTTATATTTATTTTCAATATATCAAGGTGTTTCATATTTTCTGCATTTGATATTTATTTTCAAAATATGAATGTGTTTAAGATATTTTTGATATTTTCAGTCATAATTCGTAATATTTCAGTGTAAATGAAATAAATTTTCAATTGTTATTGACTATGAATCTGTAGATAAAGAACTTTTGTCTCTTCTGGATGTGACTTTTTTAGCCAAAAAAGAAAATAAATATATTTTTGAAGCTTTAGATTTGAAGCTTTTATTTTTAAAATGTTCAACTAATAATTATGTGGGACATAATTAATTCAGAACAACCATTGAAAGATGAACTGACTAACTTAAATAAGCAGTTATACACAGTTTCATTGGAAAGGAATCTTTTCTCATGTTTTGGTCCAGTTTAGTTTAAACAATACAACATGTTAGAAAATACGAAATAAGGTATTTTATACTTACATTTATGTTAAAATTTTTCAATTAAAAGAACTTTTTTGTATTTCAAATTTCTGATTTTTTTATACTTGATCTTGATACTGAATCCTATAGTTTTTTTTTTTTTTTTTTTTTTTTTTTTTTTTTTATAAAGCTTTATATATATATCTTTTTATATTATCTTTATATATCTTATTATATTTTATTGTTTTCAATTAGTTCATCTTCAATTTTGTTCTAAGTGAAAGAAAAAAAAAAAAAAAAAAAAAAACCCAGAAAATAAAATTAAAAAATGCATTTTTAGAATATTTTTTGATTAAGTTTTCATGTTAAGTGCAATATATTTTAGTTTCTAATCTATATTATGCTTGAAAACATTTATTATCAGCGGTAAGTTGGCTGCTTTGAAAATATCAGATATATATCGAAAATATCGGATATATATCAAAATATCGGATATTTTTGATATTTTCGAAAATATCATGATATTTACGAACCCTGATAGTGATTAATAGTTGCTTTTTCCCTATCTGAAGTAAATATTTAGGTTACTGTTTTCTATATTTTTTTGTAATCAAAGTTTTGTTTTAAGCTGCAACAATATAGATAGATCTAATAAGTATAATTTCAGTTGTATTTTGAATCTAAAATAATTCAAATAGCTGCATGCATTAGTTAGTAAAAGTCTGATAAACAAAAATGGTAGTAGTTGGGATACTTGAGCCACTGAGATTGGGGATACATGAGCCATGCTCAACCATCCCTCCTAGGAAATTAGACATATGGGTGAAACAAAAAAATAAGTCTTTTTAATGTTCACAGATTGATTTTTATTTTTTTTTCTGGGTAAAATGGAGAGATTTATTTTTCTGGGTGAAATGAGGAAGAACTCTTTTTATTTTTTTTCCATTAAAAAACAATCAATAAGGACTTAATTTGAAAACATATGTTTAAAAATGTCTATTTTGTTAATGAAAATATGTTATTTTTTTTTTCATTTTGACTAACAAAATAGTCTGTCTAGATAAATGTAGGCATAGTTTTCAATTTAACTTTTTGACTAATATTAAAATCACTTTTTTAAACTGATTTTACTGGTCATAATCTCTAATATTTTAACTAGTTAGGCCCAAAATATTAAAATATTTATTTTGTTAATGTAATATTTTAAGATTAAATATTGTATACTGAAATTGTAACCTCTGTTACTGTAACTTTTTTTTAAACTTAACCACCAACTGAGGATGTTGCTATCATTGGTGAAACCCAAGTTGAAATGATCCTTCGATCACCAATTATCACTACAAAAAATGATCGTGTTACTAGTTTTGTTTTCACAACTGGTTTCAAAGGACTTAGTGTATCTTAATTTATCACTATGTAAAACATTTATAAAATAATAAAAAGAAAAATATCATTTTTGTACATATTTTTTAGTATTGGCTCAAGTATCCCCCTCATGGGGATACTTGAGCCACAATGTAAAAAAAAAAGTAAAAATTTATTAAACAAAGAAAAATAGTTCAAAATTAACTAAAAATGGTTTTCAATTGAAGAAAAAGTATCAAATTTTCAACTACAATATTTCATTTTGTTCTAAGAAAGTATAAAAAATTTAAAAAAAAATTGAAATTTAGAAAGTGGCTCAAGTATCCCTATCTTCCCCTATTAATCAGATTTCTTGAACCGGAGTATCAGTTTTTAGGCTAATGTCAGACGAATGTCTATTTGCACGCTTTTTCACTTTATTTTAGCAGTAAAAATTAGACATAGTGGATCTAGTTCATGTTTGTATGTGAAGGATAAAAATTAGTATATGTTGGTGAATATCTAGGGTTCTAAACATAAAACACATAAATTTATAAAAGATAAAATAGATTAAAAATATTCAATATTTAGCATTTAAAATTTTTTACTAAAAAAATGCAGATTATTTAAAGCAATGTAATAATATAACAAGATAATCTCTAAGGTTTTGGTCAAGCTGTTCAAGAAAATTTTCTTGATTGGAGAAATTATCCTTTAAAAGTTAAAATCAAGATATGAAGTCGAATAAGAGGGCATTCAAAAATTAGGTGTTAGTTACGGCAATTCAATAATATCAAATTTTTTTCCCCTGTTATTTGCTGAATCTAATGACTGAAAATGTTGACTTTGAATTCTCACCCAAAAATCAAAATCACAAGAAGTACTTGGTATTTGTTTTTTGAGTATTATATATTCAAAATAAAGAATAAGAAAAAAAGAAAGAATATTATATTCCTGAAACTACATCGACTATTTATTTATTATTAGTAAACAAAAGATTGTTTAGATAAAAATTTTCAAGGTATCAATGTTTCACTATGTAGATTAGTTTATTCTTTGGACATAAGACAGCTACTAGTAATGTTTAAAAATAATAATTATAAATGATTTCAATTTTCTCCATAATTGACTGTAATTATTTAATTTATTTTTAAATTAAGTTACTTATATATCCAATAATATTTATTTTTATCAACAAATTTGCATGTATGTATATGCAATAGAAAAAGATGTTTTGAAAAAAAAAAAAAAATTGTTTAAACAACAACAACAACAACAACAACAACAAAAAAAAGCATGGTTTAAACCAAATAAATAGTTTTTTTGATTAAAAAAAACTCCTGGTTTTTTGCTAACCGTGTTCTATAACTAATGAGATTCGGGTTGGACCACCTAGTACATTTTCATACTAAAACGTACATTACTTTAAAACCAGCAAATTGCGATTTATTACACATTGGTTTAGATATGATCTGTATCTACACATAAAAAGGGCATTTATGCACACTGTATTCCTTTAGATCAGTGAAAATAAAATTTCGTTTAATCATATTGTTTCTACGACTCAATGAAAAAACAAATTTAAAAGCAAAAATAGGTTTCATTTAATTACTTTTATGCTACCATATAAATACAGCAGGGATATACAGTATATTATTACTGATTAATGATAATAAAATTTAATTTTTTGTATACCTATTACTTCCAAATTTAAATTTTGTATTGTTTTAAAATTAGTAAATTGTAATTTTCTATATGTATGTTTTCTCAATTATAATGCCTTCATACATATTTTATTTATTACTTTAAATTGAATATATATTTTATTACTGTAAATTGAAGGAATTACACTTACAGTTAACTTTATTCTCCTCATAATTAAAGGTAAAGTGAACTGTTGTTTTACAAGTTACGATAATTTATAGTTGGTTAAAAATAAATTTATTTAATAAAAAATTTATATAATAATACTTAGTTTAATTCTAATAAACTGCAGTTTAGTACACGTTGTGTTAGGTGTGATACACACACAAAAAAAATTCTTGTACACAAACTACTGTTTAATAAACCAAACTAAAATTTAATAACATTAGTTTCACTTCTAAATGTAAAATTGAAATTATTTACGAAGACATCATAATAAGAAGTCGCATTTCAGTATAACTTGCATCAAATGTAATATGCAGTAAAAATACTATCTTGGTAAAATGTTTCCCTGCTGATTAAAATAGCTGAAATTTATTTTCATATTATTTGGCTTCCTTACAAATTCTAAATTTACATTGTTTTGAAAGAATGATAAATATCAGTTTAGTACATGCTGTATTAGGTGTGATACACACACATAAAGTCTTGTAAACAATGTAAACTATTGTTTAATAAATTAAAATGAAATTATTAAAACTCTTTTCACTTCCAAATATAAAGTCGCATTTAAGTATAAGTCGTATCGAATAACTACTGTTTTGGTAAAATGTATCCAAGCTGATTAAAATGGCTGAAATTTATTTTAATATTATTTTTACTTCCTTCCAAATTCTTAATTTACATAGTTTTGAAAGAATGATAAATTGCAGCATAGTGCATGTTATAGTGATACACACACTTAAAAGCCTTGTACACAATGTAAAACTACTGTTTAATAAATTTAAATGAAATGTATTAACATGCTCTTCACTTTTAAATATAAAATTCAAATTATTTTACGAAGACGGTACAATAAAATGTCTTATTTAAGTATAAGTTGTATCAAACGTGTTTTTTAATAAAAATACTGTCTTGGTAAAATTTAACACTGCTAATTAAAATAGTTGAAATTTATTTTTATAATATTTTGCTTACTTCCAAATTTACATTATTTTGAAAAAATTATAACTTTCTGTTCAGTACATGTTAGTTGTAATACAATTGTATAAAGTCTTGTACACGATCACTACCGATTATTAGAAGTAAAATGCAATTTAATAACACTGTCTTTACAGCTGAATGAATATTTTAAAGTATATTCTAAGAAATAAGAAGTCGTTTTTAAATATAGATTGTATCAGTTTTTAAATATTACAGGTTTTTAGACAATGTAGTAAACACTCTATCTTGGTATAAAATGTATTAAAAATTGTAAAGAGATTGAAAATGTAAAAGCAGTAGGTTTAAAGGGTGTGATTTAAAAAAAATTAAACGCTTATTATTGTTTAATTTTGTACGGCTTAAGATTTTTATGTTAATAAAGCAAAATACTTTTCATGATAAATATTTTTTCCTGATAAATGATTCCATACAGAATATGAACCTACAGTATGTAAAATATTATAATAAATGAAAACTTGTACAGAAAACTAAATCACTAAAAAATGAACGTTTGAACCCACAATATACATTTATAAATCAAGCACTGTTAAAATATGTCTGTTCAAAATATACGTCTGTTCATTTTCACAGTGCTTGATTTGTATATATTGTGTGTTCAGGTGAATGTTTTATTTCTATTATGAAACATTGAGTTACACTTTCATGAAAGATATAAATATTTCTTTTTATAATATTTATACTAATATCAGATAGACCAACCTAAAAATACCTTTACAATATTAAGAAAATTGAACATAAAATAACAATTTAAACCCAGTATGAAATATATATTTAAATTCAATTAAAAATTTGTATTAAAAGGAATTAAAAAACGGCTATAAATGGGCGAAATTTCTTTACCAATAAATTAAAAAACTTCCTTTGCAATACTAAAAGTGTATATTTTGCTGAAGAAAACATTTAAACAAAAGTTATAAAAATAGTTTGTAGATAAAACATTTCCTCATAAAAACTTAACCATTCAAAATATCAAATATTTTTGCATCATTAAAATAAAATTATAATAAGATATAAAATAATAAAAAACACTAAAAATAATGGAAAATGTTTTAGTTTGTAGAATATTATAAATGGTAATAATATGAAAGTTTACATAGTATTTTATTGTAATAATTGTGTTTTATATAACAACTTTATTAAAATAACTTGTAAAAATTCATATTTAATTTTAATTGCAAGAGAGCCAGAGCCATATTTGAATATCTAAAAATTTGTTGAGTTTACAAGTTTTAAAAATGTGAAATTGAGTTGTAGAATGGTATAAAAAACATAAAAAAGGAATTTAGTTAACATAAAAAAAAAAAAAAAAAAAAAAAAAAACAAGAAAAAAAAACGCTATACTTAAAGCAAACTAGATTTTTAAAAGCTCCATATTTCTTAATGCAAACTAGAACGTTTAAAAATTCCATGCTTCTTAAAGCAAACTAGAACTTTTAAAAATTCCATGTTTCTTGATGCAAACTAGAACTTTTAAAAGCTGCACATTACATAAAACGCATAAGCACAAGAAATCTTTTAAAAAATCGTAAAATTTTTATGCGAAATGCAAATACTTGCTGCTCACAAGTACAGTCGTAGAAAAAAAAAGTAAGCACCCCCTACTAACTCTGCAACAAATTATTGTAGAAGAAAGTAAGTGGTACCAGATGATTGGAAATAAAGTTTACTTTTGAATGATGTAGAATATAAAATTTGCTTAGGGTGGCATCTACAAGCGAACCCAAACTTTGTTTTTTTCAATAGTGATACCTAAGTTTAACATCATAAATAAATTCTACACCCTTCAATTAGACCAAGAATAAATTTTCATGAAATTCGCACCATTAGTTTCAAAGTAATTAATTGTTTTAAAATGAGCATATTTTAGGGCCTGTACCCAAATTGAAGTTCAGTACTCGATTGTTGAAATGCTACAAAATGACTATGTCACTTTTAATGTATTATTTCTTGCAAATATGACCATTTTTCACTAGCTTAGTACGTTTCGACTATAGCCAGCCCAAATGCATCAATAAAATGAGTAAAATATATTTTTTAGGGTTTCGTTCATCTGACGAAACCATATTCGTCTCGCTCCTCTGTCTGTCTGTCACAGAGCGCGTTCTCAGAAACTATACATGTTGAAGACTTGAAATTTTGTATACTTATAGCTGAACACCATACATCATACGACAAATCATAAAATTTTGAAAAAATCATAAATTTAACCCTTTGGGCTCCCACATGTGTATTTTAAACAATTCTTTCTAAGTGAGTTCCTAATTAGGTTAGAGGCGCGAAATTTTGCATACTTATAGCTGAACACCACGAATCATACAACAAATCATAAAATTTTGAAAAAGTCGTACATTTAACCCTTTGGGCTCCCAAATATGTATTTTAAACAATTCTTTCTAAGTGAGCCCCTAATTAGGCTGGAGGCGTGAAATTTCCCATACTTATAGCTGAACACCACGCATCATACGACAAATCATAAATTTTTGAAAAAGTCGTACATTTAACCCTTTGGGCTCCCACATGTGTATTTTAAACAATTCTTTCTAAGTGAGCCCTAATTAGGTTGGAGGCGTGAAATTTTGCATACTTATAGCTGAACACCTGACATCAAATGACAAACCATAAAAGTTTGAAAAAGTCGTACATTTAACCCTTTGGGCTCCAACATGTGTATTTTAAACAATTCTTTCTAAGTGACAACCTAATTAGGTTGGAGGCGTGAAATTTGGTATACTTATAGCTGAACACCTCACATCAAATGACAAATCATAAAATTTTGAAAAAATCGTACATCTAATCCTTTGGGCTCCAACATGTGTATTTTAAACAATTCTTTCTAAATGACCCCGTATTTAGGTTGGAGGCGTGAAATTTTGCATACTTATAGCTGAACTCCTCGCATAAAATAACAACCCATAAAATTTTGTCAAAGCCGTATATTTAACCATTTGAGCTCCCACATGTGTATTTTAAACAATTCTTTCTATGTGAGCCCCTATTTAGGTTGGAGGCGTGAAATTTTGCATACTTATAGCTGAACACCACATATCATACGACAAGTCATAAAATTTTGAAAAAATCGTACATTTAACCCTTTGGGCTCCATCATGCGTATTTTAAGCAATTCTTTCTAACTGAGCCCCTTACTAAATTGGAGATTTGAAATTTTGCATACTTATAGCAGAACGCCCGAGGCCAGGCGACAAATCATAAAATCTTGAAAAAGTTTACGTTTAACCCTTTGAGCTACCACATATATATTTTAAGCACTTCTTTCTAAGAGAGCCCCTAATTAAGTAGGAGACATGAATTTTTGCATACGTATAGATGAATACCTCAGACCACTCGGCAAATCATAAAAATTTCAAAAACTCTTATATTATTTACTCCTCCGGGCTCTAAATTGTGTATTTTAAGCAATTTTTCTAACCTCCGCCTTTTTCACCGGGGGGAACTTTTCCAACTCTTGCCGACACCCCTTTGGCCATTCTTTCATATTATGCAACATAGCCTTACATATTTTAGTTCCACTTTTTACCGCCAAGGGCGCCTACTTATCTCGGGTGCTATCGGCCCAATCTTCTCGACTAATATATCTACGGATAGTATATAAAATGGAGTTTCGTTCGGATAGAGGTTTGTTTAGAATAGAGTGCGCCCCTGGTTGCAAAATGTGGAACTAACAGATTTTTCAAAAGGATAAAGTATTTTGAAATGAATATTAAACGAAACCGTCTATGCGATCTATGATCGCACTTACATACTTGTTTCAAATTATGCTTTTCCGCACATCATAGAGGGACCTTTAAACTATCGTTTTGATGTTTTTTAATCATAATTCTAAAACTACTTGGAAGAAAAATTTGAAATTGAGAATTTGCATAAAGTAGGGCATACGTAATAAATAAATCTGTCAAAAAATTGTAGGTTGCAATTAATGTTTCTTTCGAATATTAATTTCATAATTCATACTATACACTGTAAAAAAAGTACTGCCAGTTTTCCGGTAGGAATCGGAAAAATAGTTGCCCCTATCGTACCGGAATAGTTTCCAACCCAGCTCGGAATAAAGTCAGTAAAAATAAGGAAATAGTCAGTAAAACGGTATTTTACGGATTTTATTCCGATTTTACGGATTATATTCCGAGCTGTGTTGGAAATTATTCCGGTACGATAAGGGCAACTATTTTTCAGATTCCTACCGGAAAACTGGCATTATTTTTTTTTACAGTGTAAAATTTCTAAAATTACATATTCAATGTATTTATGTTGGGTTTCTTTTAGTATTATAAACACACAAAACATTATCACATTACGATTATAATTTCAGGAGATATTAATAAAAACATAGAAAGCTAATTTAATATTAGAAGCTTTAAATTTTGAATGTTTATAATTCAAAAACTTATTATCCAAATGACTAGAAATTTCGTTTCTAGACATAGTTTGAAACGAAGATATAAAATATATTGTCGAAAATGGGTGTTGTCATTGAAAAAAAAAAAGTTTGGTCCGGTTTTGATTTGTAGATGGCCCTAAGCAAATTTTATATACATCATTTAAAAGTAGGGGAGAGTGTTGTACCTTGGGACGCTTGTACCTTGGGACATTGACAATTTCTAATAAACTATTGGCAACAGTTATCTTTTGTGTATTTCTAATAGTGACCTATAACCAACAGATCTCATCATAATAACAGACAACATCAGAAGCATCGAATTTTAACAGCTAGGTGCAGGGTTGTAAAAAACCCGGGTTTTTTGTTAAAAACCCAGCCCGGGCGGGTTTTATTAAAAAACCCGGGTTAAATGGGCAATTTTCCCCGGGTAAATTGGGTTAAAATGCCAAAATGTGAATATGATTCCACCTTCCTCCCAAATAACAATCTTCGGGGTTGCCACAGTATAGGAAAAACTGGAAAAGTGAGGGAATTTAAAAATGAATATTAAAAACAAGAAATGTTACTAAATTTTGGTACTTTGCAAAATTTATCCATTGAAATTTTGAAAATTCTCAGAGGAATTACTCAGGGAAAATTTAATTTTTTGCTTAGGAAAGCGCAAGGAATTTGATTGCCGAAATAAGTGGCAATCCTGATCTCAAATACAATCTTTGTGAACACTTCATAGTCTAATAGATGGGAATGACTTCATAGTCTTAATAAGGATCTCAATATTTTTCTCTGTTCTTAAAATATGTATATATATATATATATGATTCCTTTAATTTAAATAACAAACAAATTTTAAATTGCAAAGCTATTAGTTGTGTGTTATTTAATAATAAAATATAAATATAACTAAAAAAAAACTTGTTCCTTTGAAATTATCATAAGATTAGCAAATGTTGATAAAAAATATCTTACAACAAAAATTTTTCTTATATGTATATACAGGGTGTCCACTCTCAACGGTGTCCAATGGCTAATTCCTAAACCGTTAGTCATAGACATATAGTTCAAATTACAAAAATGTTTTAATTTGAGGCAAAGAAATATTTTAAAAGCGATTTGGGTCAATAAAAACATTTCTTAAAAAATTACGAAATTTAAGTTTTTATACGGCCCCCAGTTCTATAAGTTATATTTAGTAAAATTTTCCCATTACACTGACAAGACAGACAAAAAAAGTCCCATTCATATAATACTAAAATTGACCGAGTTATGAAACTTTAAAAATGCATGAATTTATACCACTTTTCTGCATCTGAACACAAATGAGTTTGGCCATGCATTGAGAGGTCATATCCTAAGTGCTTATAGTATTCGAAGAACTTTTCAAGTGTATCTGCACTTAAAAAAAAAATAGAACAAGTGTTACGATTGAGCTAACTTTTATTAAGTTTCAGATTGCCTAAAATTATTGTATTTTAACATATGTTTTATTTTGTAAAGATTTGAGACTTTCTTTTCATGATTTCTTTTAACAAATATTATGTTATTTTATTTAACTTCAACGATCGTATGTATGTTTTCCTAGTTCAAAATTTGTACTCGAAATTTAACTCGCTTTTAAATATCTGATCGAGATTAAATTTTACATGTATACCGACGTAAATCCGATAACAATGTAATATTATTACTATTTTCAGTGGTTACCATTCATACTTATTTTACAGGATAACACAAAAAATTTCAATTCTGCCAAGAAGTTTAAGAAAAAGTTTTAGATTAGATAACAAGACTGCGATGGTTGTGTTTTTTAACTTTTATGTATTTTTTAGCACTGAATCCGAGAATTACCTCAATTTTTAACCATCATCTTAGGATGTTTTGCAAATCATAAGTTGTCAAAGTTAAAAAATAACAAAAATCAAATACTATAAAATAGAGGAGACGGCTGAGTTTTTTAACTTTTGATAATTGATTTTTATGTACTTTTTAGCACTGAATCTGAAAATAACCTTCATTTTTAACCATCACGTTATAATTTTTTTGCAAATCGTAAATGTCAAAGTTAAAATATAGCAAAAATCTGATACTATAAAACAGATGGAAAACTTTTTTTATTTAATTTTCCTGACGTGATTGTTAAAAATGTAGGTCATTTTCGGATTCAGCAGTAAAAAATACTATAAAACAGATGTAAAACTTGTTTTATTTAATTTTCCTTACGTGATGGTAAAAAATGAAGGTCATTTTCAGATTCAGCAGTAAAAAGTACATAAAATAATTTAATAAATACAATAAGTTTAGTAATATAATACTCTTGAAGCTAACTGCAAAGCTTAAATTTATTTTAAATTAAAAGCTAAAACATTTTAAAATTATAGGGTTCCCAATCCAAAAGTGCAAGTAAATTAGTACAAATATTTTTTCTAAGATTCATAAATAAAACAGAATAACCATAAACAACAAATACATCATTTGTTTCTTTCCAGAAATATATTTAAAAAACCCGGGCTTTTTAAATGGGTTTTTTATAAAAAACCCAGCCCGGGTGGGCAGCTGGGCGGGTACCCGGGCAGCTACCCACTACAACCCTGGCTAGGTGAGAAAAATAAGTTTCATTAGTCCAAAGTAAATATTTTCCTACATTCTAACTTCATTTTTTTCCTATGTATTTCTACAACAAGTCAACTGCAATTTATTTTTTTATAAAAGAGAAGATTTTTAAATGTTTTGGGTATGAGAAAATAATGATAATTCTTCTAGATTTACCGCCATTTTGATTTTATTTAAACCGTGTGGTGATTGTACCTCGGGACAGTAAAATATGTTGTACCTTGGGATATGTCCAATGGTACAAGAAATACATGGTTCGTAATAATTTGGATATATAAAAGTATTTTTATTACTTATTTTACAAAAAAATTCACAAATCATATGAAATGCAATAAATATAACAACTCAACTTTATTTTGGATCTTGAACTTGAGTTTCATTCTCTATTTCCTTAAAAAAAAAAAAAAAGGTTTTGTTTGTTGGCACAAAATTAGTTATTGTTATTGTACAAAATATTGTATTAGTTATTGTACAAAATTATTGATCAGTTATATGCCTATTTCCTGAATTATGCAGCATGTCCCAAGGTACAACAAGATGTTGTACCTTGGGACAGTTTGCCTTCCCTACTTTAAATGAATGGCATTTTTTTATTTTCAAATTGTCTGAATTTCTAAAATTATATTATAGGGAAATATGTTGGCGTATTGAAATGTTGCCTTTAAATTTTAAATCTGATTATAATCATCGAAGTAAAAAATTAAAATGTGAAAATTGTCCCAAGGTACAACACTCTCCCTATAGTTTATTTCCAATGTTTGGTAGCAGTAAATTTCTTCTGTAATAATTAGTTACAGAGTTAATACAAGGTGTATACTTTTTTTTCCACTTACATTTTTCTGAGGAGAACATTAAACAGAAGTTTTAAAAATATTTTGTTGTTAAAACATTTCCACAGAAAAACTTAATAATTCAAAATATTAAATATTTTTGTTTAAATTATTTAAAAAAATGTAATAATATATAAAAGAATATAAAGCATTAAAAATAAGGCTGAATATTTTAGTTTGTAGAATATTGTAAGCGATAATAATATGAAAGTTAACACAATATTTTATTGTAATAATTGTGTTTTATATAACAACGATATGTTATTTTATTGAAATAATGACAATGCTAGCATAAGAGTGAAAATTCGTAATTTAATTTTAATTGCAAGAAAGCTAGAAAAATATTCGAATATATCTAAGAAATTGTTCTGTTTACAAGTTTTAAAAATGTGAAATAGATTTGTAGTCTGGTGTAAAAAACATAAAATAGGAATTTAGTTAACATAAAAATTTTAAAAACGCTATACTTAATGGAAACTCGATATTTTTTTAATGAAAACGAGAACTTTTAAAAGAACCATATATCTTTATGCAAACTAGAACATTTAAAAGTTCGATATTTCTTATTACAAACTAGAACTTTTAAAAGATCCATAGTACATAATACACATAAGCACAAAAAGCTTTTAAAAAATCGTAAAATTGTTATGCTAACAATTTAAAGACTAACACAAATAACTGCCGCACATAAGTATATATATATTTAAAGTATTACTTCTGCGTGTCGAATTACTATTATATAAAAATATTTTCTTCTTTCATATTTACTTAAAATAAAAAATAAATATTACTCATAATTAACTTTTACAGGTTAGTTTGCTCACTTGAGTTTGTAAAGTATATACACAATTTTCTTTATGTATAAATAATTTTTACTCATATTTTTCTTGAAATGTATTATGTACTCGCATATGTATGACTATATATAATTTCAAATGCATGTGTTTTATTTTAGCATTAATTCTACTTAATATAAAGTCTCATAAGTAAAATTTCATATACAGATACAATTTAACTTACATTTTCAACATTTTATAAGTGAAATATTGTAATTTTTGTTATACAATTTAAGTAAAAGTTTAAATAATAAACAGGAATAAGAATGTTTAATTTTATATTGTATTTATTTTCTGTTACAAAACGAAACATATAAAAACGAAAGCTAATGAATGTTATTTGATAGTGAAAACTAGGCCTAGCAAATAGGCCTAATACTACAACTAACTTTTTAGGTGTTTAATCGTTATTTGTTTGAAAACTTGTTAATCAAAACTTTGACACAAGAAAAAGTTATAATTTTTAATCTACCATATTACATTTTTTCAATACCATATTACATTATCTAAGATTTTATGTATTTAACATTATCTAAGATTTTATGTATTAAATATAGGAAAAATGTTTATATATATTTAGAAAAAGAGAAACAAATGTAATTTCAGTACATAAACATTTCACATGTATATGTAAATATTTCGCTTATATTTTTACAGAAAATATGAAGTATTAAAACTTACTATAATGGTGGTTGCAGAACGTCGAAGATGTCCCCTCTTTTGTCTGTTTTCAACAAATCTGAGAGGAATCATGGGAGTTTTGGTATTTAATTAGTAACAATCGATTGTAATATCAAATTCGAATATTATCGATTTAATTTATCAGATTTTTTTGCGTAAATGTAGGAATGAATACGTTTAATTGAATATATTAAACAAAACTGCCTGTATTAATTTCTTTAGTAGATCCACTTACCTAGACCGGGGGAAATAAAACTGAAACAATATGCTCTGTTTATAAAATATCAAAATCGTAAATAAGATAGCATTAATGTCATTTATAAAGCTTTAAAAAATTTTAAATACATAAAAATACACGTTCCTTTAAAACACGTGCGAGATTGTGAATTCACAAAACTAATTATGAACAAACTTTTTTTAGATCACCAAAGAAATAAATGTGATATATACTGTCGATTAAGATTCGATTCTTTTAAAAGTCTTGAATTAAAAGTAAATGTCTGTCAACGTGGCAACGATTAATTTCATTTTCATCTGTTATTAACTGAATGTAGATGCGTATATAGTTTTCCACTTTCGTAATATAATAATAAATTATGTTTCTGTTTACTGTGACATTTATTAATAGCTGCTAGATTGATTTGCTATGTGTGTTTATTAATGTGGCTTTCAACACATTTTAAACACTTGAAAGCATATTTGTGCATTTCTGTGGTGCATAAAAGTTTTGAGCTCAGCTATTTACAACGGCTATTGCGATTAGTCTTTAATTACGTCACAATTACGTTTTTATCGTACAAATAAAGGTGAACAGTAATTTTAAAATTAGTAATTGTACCTGCAGGGGCGCCATTTCGGAACTTTCTTGTGGGGGGGGGGGGGGGGCAAAGTCTTCTTTGAGGACAGTGGCATATCCAAGGATGAGGTTCGGGGGGGGGGGTTATCCTCTTCCCTCCGAAAAATAACAAATTCAAAATTCCGTTTTAAGCAGTTTTTCATCTTAGCAGGTATATTTTCAAGATACTGACTAAGATTTTCCGTTTAAGACAGTATTTCGTTACAGACAGGTTCCATTTTACAAGTACAGTATACTCTCGATTATCCGTGCGCGGGTTATCCGGTTTGCGAATTATCCGTGCTCATTCCGGACTCACACACAAAAAAAAAAGTTAAAGGGAAGCATTTTCACGCTTATCATGTATGTAAAATTCGTGTTGATGTGAATTAGAATCTTGTCCGGTTTAGCTGGTAGTATTGTGAAGTGCGTAGATGTAAAATCGAACGCTCTGGAACCTGTTTAACGGGTAGGGTTAAATTTGATTAATGATGTTAAAACACTACCAAATTTTTGGAAGCAATATTCGTTATTGAATGCAGTATATGGTACATCAGCAGCATGGTTAAATGTAAAATCGTCTACTTTATCAAGATCGTGAGGAATGACCATACCGCATGATCATACCGCTTGATGAACAATCTTCTTCAGATATTCAAAAGGGATATAAAAACAGTGGTATTCTTGAAGAAGTAAAGGAATTAGAAGGTTTTGAAAATCTTGATGAAAAAAATTTAGAAGATTGGTTCCAAAAGGATGCACATGAGCCCTGCTTTCAGTATTTGACAGATGAAGACATCGTTTCCAACTGTGTTGTTAATCTAATAGTGATGATAGTACTGATACAGAAGATGTACTAAATCAGGGAAATACAATTTCTCATTCTACTGTTCTACAATCTATAGAAACTTTGTTAGACTATATGGGACAAGGAGGATTTGATTACGGTAACATTACTGCGGTTCGTAATGTATGTGCCGATATAAGACAAGAGATGAACAAACAACAGAATAAAAGATGCATTACAGATTTTTTTTAGCAGTAAAAATTAAAAGGAAAATTTTTGTACTGATGTTGATTGCTTCTTTAATAAAAAGAAGTTTCCGGATTATCCGTGTTTTTCGATTGTCCGTGTGACCTGTCCGGTGATTAACACGGATAATCGGGAGTGCACTGTATATTTAAGTTCTGTTAAAACATCCTTTCTATAGTAAATCTCTGAAGAGCATAGGTACATTTACTGTAAAACTTATGAAAGTGAAACCAGTCAAAAAAAGAATTATTTCGGAAAGGGGGGGGGGGGAATTGCGTTTCTATGAAAAAAAAAAACACCATATAATTACACTTGCTAATACACAGACCTGTCTAAAATGGAGTTTTTCCCCCTGACCTTTCGACTTCTTCTTGCAGGGATGGGGAGCCATTTCAAGAGGTTCTTGGAGGGGGGGGGGGGGGGCGATCAAAGTTTTCTTTGAGGGAAGGGCTAGAAACAGCGTAGGGATTTTGCCCTATTAACGTCTTTTAAAATCATGTGATTCTTCCAGTAACATTTTTTAAATTTCGTGGAAAACCGCAGTATTTTTTCTTTTCTTTTTTTTTTCTTTTTTTTTTTTTTTGCGGAATCAACTCGCCTATGTACCGCGGAAAAAATCTTAAATTTTGTCAATTTTACTAGGAAAATAGTTAATTTGGCAAATTAGTCGCAGAAAAAATATTACTTCCAAAAAAGACCGTGAAAAAAAATTGCAAGGATCGTGGAAACAAACAGCGATTATTGCCAACCGGTTGCGGGAAAATAAATGTACATTTCACCATTCGGTCGCAAAAAAAAAAAAAAAATAATAATAAAAGGAAAAAATCAAATTTCTCATCAGTCGTGCAAAAAAATTGTGAATTTCGAATATGAATCGCGCAAAAAATTCAAAAATTTCGTCAAACGATCGCGCAAAGCAATCGCAAATTTTGTCAGTCGGCTGCGGGAATAAAAAAAAACGAATTTCAACAAATGATCGTAGAAAAAAATCGCGACTTTCGTCAAAATATCTCGGATAGAAATAGCGAATTTTGTTAATCGTCGCAAAAAATATCGTGAATTTTGACAAATGGTCACAAAAAAAATTGTGAATCTCAATCGGTCTCGAGATAATCAGCCCATAAACATAGTTAACACGTCAAGAAGTTTGCAAATTTTGTGATTCATAGGGATATGAAATTTTCACCAACGATTTTCCGTGAGTAAAAAATTTCCTTAATCATTTTCTGCATTCCTTTTCAGACTATGATCTAATTGGTATCAAGTAGAGTCTGCATCAGAGATGAGTTCGGGCTCTTTTTTCAGAGCCCGGGCCCGTCCCAGCCGGACGATTTTAAATCTGAGGCCGCCCGAGCCCGATACCGAAAATACGGAATAGTAAAAAATTGCATAATATTTAAAAAAATGTTTCAAATGTAATTATCATTTGTAAACTACTTTTTACATAGAAATGACTGTTAAAAGAAAATTTAAATTTAATATTATCAAAAGAAAAGTTTGGTAATCAAACGGCCATGAGATAATCAGCCCATAAACATAGTCAACACGTCAAGAAGTTTGCAAACTTTGTGATTCATAGGAATTTGAAATTTTCGCCAATGATTTTCTGCGAGTAAATATTTTCCTTGATCATTTTCTGTATTCCTTTTCAGACTATGATCTAAATTCCACACAATTTAGAAATATGAAAAATATTTGGTATCAGGTAGAGTCGATCTGCATTAGAGATGAGTTCGGGCTTTTCTTTCAGATCCCGGGCGCGACCCAACCCGACGATTTTAAATCCGAGGCCGCCCGAGCCCTAAACATTTTGTGTCATTATAGCCCGAGCCCGATACCGAAAAGATGCCACAGTAAAAAATTGCATAATATTAAAAAAAATATTTCAAATGTAATTATCATTTGTAAACTACTTTTTACATAGAAATGACTGTTAAAGGAAAACTTAACTATAATATTATCCAAAGAAAAGTTTGGTATCAAATAAAAATGTACTTCGTACTTAAATGGATTCTTATACATTTTCTCTTTTAATAAGAAAATCTTACGGGCATGCTAATGAAGTGTGTTTCAGGAATAAATGCATGAAATCTGGAGAAATTACTATTTATCTAGCGAATAATGGAACAACATTTATCAATTTTCTAAAAAAAGGTTCACATTTTTAACTATAACCAATTCTTTCCTCATAACAATCTTTCGGGATTGGCGTGACCCTGAAAATAATCTTAAAATAAAAATTTTAATGTCTCGGTGCTTTTACAGGAAAAGAAGAAACACTGCTCGATTGCTTTCTATCGGAATAATATGGTAATTAAAGCTACTTACGATTGAAAGTGACTTCGTAAATTGCAGCGTACAGCTTCAGCATCAGCCGAGCTCATAATAGATATAATAATCACTACAGTTATTTCCATATGAAGAGCGATTACCACTTGCGTACGTTGTGTACAATAGAAAACTAAATTATTCGCAAACCGCAAACTATAAACAGAAGAAAATATTCTCTTTCTGTTAGATCTCTAAATAATAATAATAAAGAAAAATAAATCCAATTGCAAAATAACCTCTGCCACAAACGAAAATCGAACTAAAATCAAATTAATTATTCCCGCCTCTTTTCGTGGCGCCGTTTCGTAGACGTCCGAACATAAATCTGTATATATGACTAATCATTTTCTTTAAAATAGATATTCTAATAACTATAATAGAAAAACACAATTTCTGTTTCCCCTTCATTCCGATCAAAAAAGCAATACAATGATTTGAAAAGGAATAAGTAATTTGTATGGGGGAAAAAAAAGTTCTTTTAATTTTCTATTCATGGATAAATAAAATTTTCAGGTTTCAGAAAGAATGAGTCCGAGCCCGTCTCGGGACCGGGCTTTCGGGCTGAGCCCGTCTCATCTCTAGTCTGCATTGGGTCGCGCAACCAGATTTTTTTTCAAAACCAACACGACCCGAGGGAGATATCGAGACGGGTTGACGTTTCCTTTTTTCGTTTCGGGTCAGGTTGACAGTCTTGCATCGGGTCGGGTAACCTGATTTTACCCGAACTCGTGTTGCGGATTAAGTCAGGTTTATGCAATTTTTTTACGCTAGGTGTAAGGTTAACTTTAAGCATTTCTGGTTATGCTTTGTCTCTCTTTGGATGAACCGATTTTTCAAGAGGAAGATCTGAATATTTTTAAAATGAAAAAGCTATATATCGGCGGAGTATTAATAGGTGCATATGTGTTCATTTTTGTATATGAGATATAAAAATGTAGACGTCTTTTCCATAAATATAATTAAACATAGATTCATTTTCTTTCACTTTGAGTTTGGGTATGAATATTTCGGGTTTATTTTGCAGTTTGTCAGGCTAGGGTTGTTTCGCATTAACGACTTTTGACAGGTTCGGATAGGGTAGAACCCGATCCGTGCAGAACTCTAGTATCAGGCTAAGGAGAATATTAAGAACATACTTGTATATAATATGATTTAATAAAGCAAATGATTTGATAGCGTTGCAATAAATATAATGTGATACTAATAATGCAAAATAAAAAATTCAAATAATTAAGAGCTTGAACTAACCCCCTTTTTTAAAAAAAAGAAAAATCCTCTCTCAAATTCGGACTAAAGGGGAAATTCACCTCGAAAATTCTAGCCCTGAGAGGAACGAGTTTTCTTTGATCATTTTGCACACGGCTGGGAAGCAATTAATTGAATTTTTTCTCACATATCTTTTTTAAATCAGCCAAAATACTTATCAATGAGAAATGTCTCACCTTGAGAGTGTTGGAATGGTAAAGTCTTTAGAAAATATTTTTGATAATTATCAGTTTCTGTGCATAAAGTGTTATGGTATGTGCTTTTATTGTAATAAAATCTGGCAAGTTATTTTAGCTTTTGAGGAATTAATGAAAAAAAAATTGTTGAGTCTGACCTGTGATGACAGATAGATATGCATCGAATATTCGGTATCTATTCGGTATTCGGACATGCTATCGAATATTCGGTTAGGCAGAATATCAAACTATTCGGTCTGCCTAATATTCGGGTTGGCCGAATATCGAACTATTCGGCCAAACCGAATAAAAATATCTTTTGAAAAATATTTTTAAAATCCTTACACAACTTCTACTTTTAACTGTCAATTTATTATAAAGATATTCAGAATAAATGGAAACAGAATCATATTTAAATCAAAGAGAATGCTGTTACATTATTTATTTGCTATTTGATAAGTGTCACTTAAAAAAAATAAGCATTAATGATGACCTACATAGAAATATATGATGCACAAATGGACGTTTCTGAACAATGTCTTGTAAATAATCTGTATTTTGCTTTTTTGCAAAAAGAGTGTTTCTAAAGAAAATGGGAAAAACTTTCAGATGTGATTATAGACATCAAGACAGACCATTTTTGCCGTATAGTATCGCAATCCGCTTAAACAGTCAAAATCAAAAATACAGTGTATCTCATCTCACTTCAGGTCAAACTTAGATTTTCATTTGTTACTTTAACAATAATGAAGATATCGTAACTATATTTTCAAAAGAGTTACTTTGATTTCTGTGACATATGATATCATGAGAAGAAGTGCCGGATATTGTGTGTGTGTGTTCATTTTACTTGTAAAAAGGTCTTGTTTATAAAAAATGGAAGTATCTGCGTTAAATATTATGAAAAATTGTTTTAAAATTTAATTTTTTAATATCTTTAAACCTTGAATTCGGGCAGCCGAATATTCGGTATTCGGTCGAACAGTTAGTATTCGGTTACCCGAATATTCGGTATTCGGTTTACCTACAAGCCGAATATTCGGTATTCAGTTTCCTGTTGGCCGAATAATCGGTACTCGGCCAAAATCACTATTCGGTGCATCCCTAATGACAGATAATTTTTTTGAAATATCAAATTCCTTGGGGCGGGGGGGCACGGGCCCCCCAGCCCCCCTCAAATGGCGCCCCTGTGTACCTGAACAGTGATTTTCGTATATCTCGCATGTTGACAACAATGAAGATAAAATTACATCTTTGTTCTAAAAATATAGTCGTCGAGTAGTGTTGCGTTGTCGGTGAGACTGCAGGTTCGGTAAATTCAAATTATTTCATAATGCATCGAAGAATAAAAACGTCTTCATAACTTAGTTCTAATATATTGTAAATAAAATTCGTAACTTGAATAAGTAAACACACTCTACAGTTCAAATTAAACTCCTTTCTTAAAAAACAACTATGTACATTTTATTTACAAATATATAGGTATATTAATATTATTATTACTCTCATTTGAGAGTTCCATTATTACCGTCAGACCGGTTCAAAACAAACTTTTCATCTACACTGAAAAGAAAATCGGAAAACAATAAAAAGGGGGTTGCCACAATGCCGACTAACAGAAAATGGCAAGCATCGCCAAGTTGGCATTCTCAACATCCTGCCCCGGGCTGAACACTTAGTTCAGCATCTATATTAAACAATTTAATAAACATAAGAATATACTTACATACATGACAAATTTTCAGATACATACAGCTACAGATATAAAAGCAAAAATAATAAGAATGCTGCAATCTACGAAAGAAAATAAAACACATGAATTGTATGAAAATTAAACAATAATAAGGGTAAATATGAGTAACAAAACAAATTAAATGTTCGATAATAGTTCTTATTTTTAGTGTAAGAGTTTTAGTGTCTTTTAGTCCACTAAGTCCAATTCAAGATTATATAGCAATTGCACAGGTCGTTTAAGATCGCCTTTTGCAGTCTGTAATACACATGATCTGATTTTAGAGTCACGACCAAATATGAGTTCTTTAACACGACCACACTTCCACATATGTTTTGGGAGCTTTTCATCATGAATTATCACTATATCGTTAACTTTGAACTGAGGCGATGAATTTATGTTTTTCACTTGAAAAGCAGATCTAAGTTCTAACAAATATTCGTTTCTCCACCTTTTCCAAAAGTGGTCAGTAATTTGTTGCTTATATTTATATTTTCTCGTCAACAAAATCTTATTGGATTTCTCTTGCGTACAGACTGGTAATCCATAAGAAGGTAAGGACATTAATCGTTTACCAACTAAAAAATGAGATGGCGTTAAAGGTGATGGTTCAGCATTTTCTTCGTAGAGATAACATAAGGGACGTGAATTAATCACTGCTTCAATTTCTGTAAGTATTGTTTCTAGCTCTTCATAACGGAGACAAGTTTTTCCTAGAACCTTTTTTAAAGGTGTTTTAACTGATCTGACCATCCTTTCCCAGAAGCCGCCCCACCAGGAAGCCCTGGGAATTATAAACTTCCATATTATTTTATTCTTTCTCAAGTAATCAAAAATTTCTTGCTTAGAAATTCTTTCCCAAGCATCTTTTAACACCAAATCAGCCTTAGAAAATGTCTTGGCATTGTCACTGTACATTATTTTGCAGAAACCTCTCCTAGAGAAAAATCTTCGTAGTGCTAAGATAAAGGTTTCAGTACTTAGATTGGTGACTAACTCTAGATGAATCGCTCTGGTTACAGCACATGTGAATACGACAATATAAGCCTTCCCAGTGCCTTCAGAAGTTTTATAATAAATCGGACCGGCAAAATTGACACCAGAGGTTTCAAAAACTGGTGTTTTGATGATTCTATCTTTCGGTAAAGGTGCTATTTCCACCTTTCCAGGAATAGCATTAAGTTTTCGACATATCATACACGATCTTAAGACGGATTTTACAAATCTTCTTCCCTTTAATATAAAATACCTTTCACGAAGGTGAGCTAAAGTGACAGCTACACCAAAATGGTACATTCTTTCATGAGCATCCTTAATTAGTAATTTTACAAAATAAGATTTATTAGGAAGTATCCACGGATGTTTTTCCTGCTCTGTAACTTCAGAAAACTGAAGTCTTCCGGATAAAACAAGTAAGTCATTTTCATCGAATTGTGGATTAAGGTTGTACAAAGAAGAATCTTTATTAAGTGGTTTTTTTTGTTTAAGTGCTTCTATTTCAACTTTAAATGAAGTTTCCTGAGTTTGTTTTATCCAGTATTTTTCTGCTATTTCTATTTCTGAGGTAATTAAAGGTCCTAAAATTTTAGGGTTTTTCGAATTGGCATTATGAATAAAACGCATTATCCAAGCAGTAATATTATACACGCGATTTAAACTACTGAACTTTGCCATATCAAATACTGGCTTAGGAATAGAGTTTGATTCGTTACACAATAATGTTAAATTTGGTTTTGCTTTCATTTCATTAAAAGCTTCGGGAACCATTTCTATAGCCCTTTTTGAAGGCCACAAATCTTCTGATAGTGATAACCAAGGTGGGCCGCACCACCATACATTATTACCCATTAACTTCGATAAGTTTTCCCCTCGCGTAAGCAGATCTGCAGGGTTTTCTTTTCCGGGACAATAACTCCAGTCCTTTGGATCTGTCAATGACTGAATTTCGGTTACACGATTGGAAATAAAGGGTTTCCAGTTTGTAGTAGAACCCTTAATCCACCAAATAGTTATTTCTGAGTCCGACCATAACTTTATATTTAAATTCGAAATATGTAATTTTTGTTTTAAATATTTCCACATTCTAGCGGCAACTACTGCACTGATCAATTCCAGCCGTGGAATAGTTAACTTCTTGAGGGGGGCTATTTTACATTTACTCCAAACAAAACTTGTTTGAATTTCGCCAGTTAATGAAATGGAACGCAAATAAGCAACTGCTCCATACCCTTTGGGACTAGCATCACAGAATATGTGAATTTGTGAATTTTCAGAAATGTTTATCATATTAGGAAAATATTTTCGGGTTATTTCAAATGTGCGTAAATGTACAACTTCTGAACACCAAGTGTTCCACTCGCATTTCAAATCTTCAGGTAATTTATTGTCCCACTCTAAACCTCTTTGCCATGTTTCTTGCAACAAGGCTTTAATACGTATTACAAATGGATTCACAAATCCTAATGGATCATAAATTTTCAGTAACATTTTAAGAACTGTTCGCTTCGTGGGATCATCGATGTAATATTCTTCAAAGGGCTGCGCATCTAACATCAAAATATCAGATTCAGTATTCCATATCAGTCCAAGCACTTTTAAGATACTACCTGTGTTTTCCTCACTTATACCTAAGTTACCAGATTCCCACATTTCCCTAAGTTTAATAGAATTTGTTTTTAATTTTCTCAAATTCATCCCAGCTTCTTTAAGAATTTCAGAAGCTGTAACTGATAAATAATAAGTTTCGTTACCTAAATCTGATCCGGAAATTAAATCATCGACATAGAGGGAATTATCTAACATATATACAACATTTGGATGTTCATCTCGATATTTCTTTATATGATGTTTAATTGTGGCAGCCAAAATAAATGGTGAGCATGTAACGCCAAATGGTACACGTCTAAATCTTAAAATTTTGAAAAAGTTGTTTGCGTCATTATCGAACCAAAGAAATTTAAGGTAATCTCGGTCTTCTTCAGCTACAGAAATTTGAAGAAATGCCTTTTCAATATCTGCACAAAACGCAGTATTGAATTTTCTGAAATTAATAATAATTTCTAATAAATCGGGGTTCAAATTTGGGCCACCGTACAAACAATCATTTAATGATTTGCTATTTTCTTTTGAGGAAGCATCAAATACCATTCTAACTTTAGTTGTGGGTTTATCATCTCGCAAGACAGGTCGGTGGGGCATAAAATAACCGCTATCTACAGTTTTATTAGAACATGCTTCCACTATGTTATTTAATTCCTGTTCAATCACAATTTCTTTATATTTCTGCAATAATTCCTTATCTTTAAGCAATTTTCGATTTAAGTTAATAAATCGGTTTCTAGCATTGTTATAATTACTTCCTAAATCTCTTCTATCATCTTTCCATAACAATTTAGCTTCGTATCGGTGCTCAAGAAAATGCAAATTGTTTTCGAATTTTTCGATTATCTCTTTATCTAATTCAGAAATATTTTCTTCAGTGTTCATCCCTAAAGTTTCTAACTCCCACAATGTTTTCAAATCATTTTGAATAGGTTTCATAACCTGAGTGGACAAGACCCCAGCTTGCTTACTCTCACTATTTTTATTTACGTCAATTGTCCCGCAGAGGGAATGCCCAAATAAAATTTCACAGACGAACAATGATTTATTTATGGGGTATGTTTTGTCATTAATTTGATATAAATAATCAGCTCCTATTAATATATCAACATCACTATTTTCCAAATGTTCCCACCTGTCAAGACGAAATTTGGAAAGTTTTCTCTTAATTTTGATTGGAAGAGGAGGAATTTGTATCAAAGAATTAGTTATTAGCGGTGTGACTAATGCTTCAATTATTATACTACGTTTTCTGTTCGTCAAGTGAATTAGCTTTAGCTTGACGACATCATAACATCGTTCTTCAGATTTTCTCGAACCGAAAGTATAGACAATTAATTTTTCCTTTCTAATGACCTCAGGTTTTAATTTTGAAACTAAATTTTCTGTAATAAAAGTTCGATGACTAGCAGAGTCAAATAAACAAAGAGCAGTTTCTGAATTTTCACCCGCTTCCACTTTTACATGAATTGTTTGCAATATTACTTCTCTACTGATATTATTTATATTGCCTTTGCAATGAGATACGGAGGAAATAATAATACCTGAATTTTTTGATTCTTCTGTTTTTTTATTAGAATTACAAAGTATAGTATGATGATATGTTTTACCACACACTTTGCAATTTTCATTCGAAATTTTACAAAAATTCGCGATGTGAAATTTACGGAAGCATTTAAAGCACCTTCCTTCCCTTTTTAATTTTTCTCGCATTTCCGGAATGGTGAAAGACTTACACTTTTCAGTATCGTGATCAGTTTGATTACAAAATATGCAGTTATTTTTAATATTTGTGGTTAAGGCAGAAGCTGATGGAATGAATTTTTTATAATTTTTCTTATAATTTTCCTGCTTCTCAGGGATTTTTTCAAAATGGTTTAATTGGACAGTGGTCTCGCGAGATTCAATTTCATCTTTAATGAAATTTATCAGCTCATTAACATCCCAGTCAGTGTTTTTAATTCGTTTTCTATTAAATTCTAGTGCAATATCTGATGGAATAAGTTTCAGAAGAATCGGACATAACAAGTGCCCATATGAACCTGAGGCAACACCTAAAGAATTAAGATTTCTTATTTGAATTTCGCATTCATCATACAAATCTCTAAAAGCCTTAATGTTACTAGAATTTCGTACTGGTTTCAAATTTAGCAGTTTAGTCATGTGACTATTTATTACCAGGTCATTACGACCAAAACGATTTTTCAATAATTCTATAGCATGAGCATAATTTTCCTTAGTCAGCGAAAAGCCTGCTATAGTATTTGCAGCACTTCCGCCCAAAAGTGACTTTAAGTAGGAAAATTTATCAATCGGAGTTAAATGTTCATTATTGTCAATCGCATTCGAAAACTGACTCCAAAATTCGAGCCATAAACACGAATCACCATAATATTTAGATATATTAAGTTTAGGAAGTTTAATCAAATTTTGATTCAGAATTTTCTGACTTTTTAGTAGAGAACTATTGTTGCTACTACTATCACTTTCAATGTCTGAAGAATCTTGTTTAGTTTCAGGAGTAACTGTGTTATCAT
Organism: Maratus speciosus; assembly: GCA_963932465.1. Taxonomy (NCBI): domain Eukaryota; kingdom Metazoa; phylum Arthropoda; class Arachnida; order Araneae; family Salticidae; genus Maratus; species Maratus speciosus. Next base: position 453,184,169 of record OZ010786.1, on the reverse strand, counting down.
TTAAAAATTTGGAAATTTTATATTTCCATTCAATAATATTCTCATTATAAGATTCCGATTTCTCGATTTCTTTTTCAAATTCAGTACTTGGAACCAGTGGTTCAATTTCAGAATTTAATGATTTTAAAGTTTTCATTTTGTCATTCAATTGCTGTTTCAAAAGATCCAGCTGTGATTTTCTATTCTCAAGCTCTAATTCTTGTGTATTATCTTATAAATCCCTTATTTTATCAAATATTTTCGTAGTTTGACTACGAATCGTAGCTCTTTTTTTTTCAAAGTTTCGCAATCCATCATAAAATAAAGAATTCAATTTATTCGATACAGTTCAGTTAATAAATGTATTCATAATTCTATTTATTCAATATAATTTAATTTGAGGTACTTACCTCAATCGATGATGAAATCCAGACATCCTGGAGCTTTGACGCCAGAAAAATGTTGCGTTGTCGGTGAGACTGCAGGTTCGGTAAATTCAAATTATTTCATAATGCATCGAAGAATAAAAACGTCTTCATAACTTAGTTCTAATATATTGTAAATAAAATTCGTAACTTGAATAAGTAAACACACTCTACAGTTCAAATTAAACTTCTTTCTTAAAAAACAACTATGTACATTTTATTTACAAATATATAGGTATATTAATATTATTATTACTCTCATTTGAGAGTTCCATTATTACCGTCAGACCGGTTCAAAACAAACTTTTCATCTACACTGAAAAGAAAATCGGAAAACAATAAAAAGGGGGTTGCCACAATGCCGACTAACAGAAAATGGCAAGCATCGCCAAGTTGGCATTCTCAACAAGTAGTTTGTATGCTTTTGTAGCGGCTAAAGAAATAAAACTTAAATACAGGGAAAATGTAAATTGCGGGAAATCACAAAACGTATTTAATTTACCTATTACTGTTTTTATTTTTTCAAAGAAATGTTATTACAAATTCGAAGTTTTAAGCTGGAACTATTCATTTTGGCTAATGTGAGATGTATACCACATGCATTGGCAACAATAAACTTAAAATTACACCTTTATTGCGAAAATATTGTCGAATAGTAAGTACTTTTTATGTTTTTGTGGCTAAGTGGCTAAAGAAATGAAACATAAATACAGGGAAAATGTAAATTGCGGAAAATCACAAAACGTGTTTAATTTATCTATTGCAGCTTTAATCTGTTGAAAGAAATGTATTTACAGATGTGAAGTTTTAAACTGGAGCTCTTTCTTCTATGTATTGTGAGATATATAACACGCACATCGACAACAATAAAGTTACTCCTTTATTGTGAAAATACAGTCGAACAGTAACTTTTATGTTTTTGTAGTGAATAAAGAAATACAGTCAAACTCCGATTTAGTGCCATCTCGAAATAGCGCCAATTCCGTTTAACTGCCAATTGTGTCTATGAACAAATCTGCCAAATAGGAATTTCAATGTAATACATTCGTTAAAGCGCCAACTCGATATACCGCCAAAAAAAAATTCTCGAAATTACTGTACCATTTTCTTTGCATATCTTTCTTTTTAAAATTTTTTGTTAGTATTTCAAACGACGCTTCCTTTTCCTGCGTCTAGGTGTTTTCAAGCTCAATTCAAACTTTATTAAATAGCAAAAAATTCGTATTGTTCTCAACACCTGCCACCCATTCTGCCTGTCATTGGGAGAAGAAAAATACCGCGTGATGAGATGACGAGCAAGTGAAAGCTCTGATTCTGAATGGCAAGTCACGTGACCCTATTTGCATCTGGAGCGGGGGAAAACAAAGCGTGGCATGCCATTGACCGAAAGGGTCTCTCCTCTCTCAGGTGAGAACAATGCAGAAAAGAACTTTTTCGTCCAGTGGTCGGGAGCCCTATCAAAAGGAATAGATGAAAGGCTGCCTGCAGTTTATATCGATTTCTAGAAAAAAAAAAAACGGCGTGCAATGCAAAATCTCGCATTCGAAGTTTCGGTCGAACATTTATTGCAACATCGAAGAATTCACCAGTTAAATCTGTAAAATATCCTGTTTCTTTATTTTAACTCAATATGACGAAAAGAGCAGTTTTATCAATTTCGGAAAAGCGAGAAATTTGTGAGTATAAAGAAAGAAATGTGAATGTATCGCAACAACACATCTCCAATCATTTTTCTACACTCTGAAAAAGCCTGTTAGCAGGCGCTGCATCGGAGACATTTTGATCAATACAGAAAAATGGATTAACACCAACGATCTGCAGTCAAATGTAAAAAGACTGTACGCAGCGAAACATGAAGACTTAGAGCCAGAGGTTGCCCTTTGCACATGGATACAACAAATGAGTGCTAAAAATGCTACCATAAACGAAGACATCAATAGAGAGAGGCAAAAGTCATTGGCCAGCAAATGAATATCACAGATTTCGAATACAGTGGTGGCTGGTTGAACAGATTTAAAAAGCGACGAGGATTCTCTCACTGCACACAAACGGCGAGACTGCAGGTGTTGATATTGTGTTAAATGGTCGTAAAAAACTGAGTGCACTGGTTTAGTGTATAAACTACAGGACGTTTACAATATGGATGAAAGTGACATTTTTTACCGCTTGCAGCCAGATAAAACAATTTTGAGTGGGCCTGGTAAAGGATGCAAAAAAAAAAAAAGGATCGTGTGTCTCTTGTGTTCTGTACGAATAGTCATGGATCTGTTAAAAGAACTATGACAGTGATTTGAAAGTCAGCTAAGCCAAGATGTTTTAAAATGTTTAGTCCTGCTCTTTATGTACATTATGAGATTGACAAGAAAGATTGGATGATTGTAGCATTATTTCAAAAATGGTTAGTGAATTTCAACTTAGAAATGAAAAGAAGCAAAGACCATATTTTAATGATTTTGGATAATGCCTCTTGTTACATAGCATTGACAAGCAGGTATGCGAGTTTTTCGCAAGTTAAGCGTGTTTAACTTATTTTTATTCCTCCTGCCAATACCTTGCCCCGAGCTACGAGCAAAAATCGTTTACATCCACACATTGCCGGTTTTCCAGCTCTTTTAGTCAGTCACCTCGCATTCTGCGAAGTCTTCGTGTACTGCTGAATGCGGGGAGTTTTTTCTTCTGTTACTGTTTATTTACAGCATCTTGCTTTATGCAAATTTTTTCGGCAAATGTGTGGTATGACGTAACGGTTTAACTGAATGTATATATTGTGTGGTCGTGCTGTATGAGGTGGCTCTGTTTTTCCTTTTAAAATGGATTATGTAAGTTTAAGCCGTTTAATGTCTTAAGTTTTTCGACATCGAAGTAATGATGTTTGTTTTAGTGATTTTAAATAAAATTATAAAAAGTTCGAGGTGTCTTCAGTATATAATCAGCTGGTAATAACTGTCTACACTGCGTTTACTCTGCTCTGGCTTGGATTTAAGTTGTTTAAGCTCGATGAATTCTCACTGGTTATGGGCCAGAGCAGTTATTATACCAGCTGTAATATGGAATAAGTTTTATATTCCCGCTGAGTGCTGTGTCTCCTGTTCCTGTTTTATATGAGTGGTTCCTGCTACTGACGACTTCATGATAGTGAACGCCTTTATGGACTATTTCTGGATAACAACTCCGTGTGCTTCCTATCGGTGACAGAAAGGAATTTTTCACCTACTTATGAACTGGATTAGAACAAGAGTTTCACTTCTACAGATTGTATGTAGGACTTTTAAGGACTGGACTTTTGAACTTTAAGTGCATTAAAACTTGCCATATGAGAGTGAACGTAATAAGTAAGAATTTTTGTTACTTTTTACTTTCTTGAATGTTTTCTTAATATATTGTATATATATATATATATATTTCTCTCAGTAATTAATCTTGTTTTTATGTATATATTATAATGGATGAGATTGAATTTTTGACTCCAGACAACTACGCAACATGGTCCGCGGACATGAAAGTCCTCCTTATGGACCGTGGTTGCTGGGGGTTTATTGATGGTACAGAAAAACCACCTGATGATAGTGTAAAATATAAGGAAAAGCGTGACTATAATTTACGCCGTGATAGGGCATTTAGTTCTATATATTTAAATGTATCTCCTGATCTTAGACCACTACTTGCAGAAACGACTGATGCTAAGAAAGCATGGGATATCCTCCAGGATAACTATCGCCCTAAAACTAGAGCTGCAGTAATCTCCCTCCTTGATAAATTTTTTTTTGTGCCAGGTATGAAGAGGGGGAAGGGATTGGTTTGTTTGCAGCTAGATTACGTACAATTATTAAACAATTGCAGGAACAAGGTAATCCATTAGAGGATCTTTATCAGGCTTTCCAGCTTATTCGTTTTTTACCTGACCAATTTTCTAGTATAGTTCTTAATATTTATCGTTATACTGACACTGATTTTAAATTTGATCCCATATTGAAAGAACTACTTTTAGAGGAAAGCCGCTTGCAACAATGCAATCTAGATAAATCAAATGTTGCATTTAAATCTAAATTAGAAAAACCTAAAGGCAAAAATATAAAACAGTATAGTAGAAGTAGCAGTAAGGATAGATCTACTCTCTTGAAACGCGATGCTATATGTAGCAAGTGCAAAATCACACTGCACCAAATTGTACTTTAAAAAATACCCAGTAAAGTACCCAGTAAAGAGATAAAGAGAAGGGGGGGCATTTGCCCAAATAGTAGTTTTGCTACAGATATGCTTGAAGCTAATCAAAGCTCTGTCAAAGGACAGGAGTGGCTTTTTGATACTGCTGCATCCACACATTTTTGTGAAGATCGAGGGCTTTTCTCCACATACAAAACAGTTAGGGGGACTGACATGTCTGTTGCTATAGGGGACATTAAATATCCAGTTTTAGGCATCGGAACAGTAGAGATGTGTTTTTATGATAAGGGAAAGTGCCAAAATTTGGAACTTAAAAATGTCATGTACACGCCTAAACTTAGACGTAATTTAATGTCAGGTTCAGCCCTTGACAGCATGGGAATGTCTTTTTCATGTAAAAATGGTCGTTTGACTTTATTATCGAAAAACGGAAGAAAAATATTTACGGCTATTAAAACAAACGGTTTTTTCATTTGCAAACCAACATATCCCAACGTAAAAGACAAGAGAGCTTATTCAGCACAGACTCAAAAGTGTGGTGGTGATCTAAACAAATGGCATCGAATATACTGTCATATTAATACAAAGTACATTTTAAACACAAGTAAGAATGATGCAGTTCATGGTTTGCCAAATTTCAAAGAAAAAGACATGCCAACTTGTGAAGATTGTAAGATCGCTAAGTCCCGAAGGGTCTCGTTCAAGCCAATAGGCAAAACACGCTCTAGAGCTCCCCTCGAATTGATTCATTCTGATGTATGTGGGCCCCTTCCGGCCAAATCAAACGGAGGAGCTAGATATTTTGTGAGCTTTATTGACGACTATTCTAAAAAAGTAGTTGTTTACCCACTTAAACAAAAGGGTGAAGTTTTTGAATGCTTCAAACGGTTCCAAAAAAGGGCGGAAAGATTTCTAAATCGCAAGATCATAAATCTTAGGTCTGACCATGGCGGTGAATATGAAAATACGGCTTTCAGTAAATACCTTGAAGATCAAGGAATACATCATGAATTCAGTAACGAGTACACTCCCGAGCAAAATGGAACTGCGGAAAATTTCAATTGTGTGGCCTTAAACGCTATAAAAGCTCTCTTACATGAGAGCAAGTTAAGAGAAAGTTTTTGGGCAGAAGCATTACTAACTTTTGTTTATACGTGGAACCGGGTCTGCCACGGTAATCAGACAAAAACTCCATTCGAATTGTATGGAGGGAGAAAACCATCGGTAAAACACCTGAAACCCTTCGGCAGTACTGTTTACGTGGGAAAACCTAAGCAGCTGAGAAATAAATTTTCAATGAGAGCCCAGAAAGGTATAATGGTCGGATACGCACTTTTCACTAAAGGTTACCGCGTATGGTTACCCCAGGAACGTAAAACGATAGAAACTATAAACGTTACTTTTCCGAAAGAAGAGCGCAGTGGAATCATACTGGGTCCAAATCGAAATACCTACAGCTCATCTGATGAATCTGAATCAGACTCTGATGAAGAAACGAATGACGAGGGTAAACCCGAAAAAGATCCAAAGGAAGAAACGGAGCCAGAAGATATGAGCAGCGTTCCGGCTCAAAGCTCGTTTCCTAATCAAGAAAATGTCCAAAACGGTTCTATACCTGATACGTCTAAAAAAGTTCTTTTTACGCCTGGATCTTCTAAACCCCAATGGGAACGACTAGCTGTAAAACGAAAAGAAGAACCAAGACATGACATTTACTATCGTATAGTTGGAACTAAAACTAGGATAAAATCATGGTCAGAAGCCAAAGATTATTGTGAGAAACACAATATACCTTTTAAAAGAACAGATTTTGATTTTCGTATTTCTAATACTTATTCAGGTCGAGTTAAAATACCTAGTGACGAAGAGTCTGACAATGAAACAATCGAAGCTAATTTTGTAGATATTAAAATACCTTCAAATTATAATGAAGCTTATAATTTCCCCCAGAAAAAAGAGTGGTTTAAAGCTATGGACGACGAGATTCAAACAATGAAAGAAAGAAAAGTCTGGACTTTAGTCCCTAAACCTGACAAAACTACATTTGTTAATAACCGATGGGTTTATACTGTAAAACGTAACGAGGATGATAAAATCGTCAGATACAAGGCACGATTAGTTGCTCAAGGTTTTCGTCAGAAAAAAGGGATAAATTACGATGAAGTGTTTAGCCCAGTTATAAATTTTTCAATCATTAGACTTTTCTTTACCGTTTTAGTTTGTTTATGCGGCTGGTCACATTGTCAGCTTGACATTAAAGCAGCATATTTATATGCTAAACTAAATAATGAAATTTACATGTATCAACCTCAAGGATTTATCGATAAAGACTATCCTAATCATGTATGCAAATTAAGTAAAGCTATCTATGGTTTAAAGCAATCTGGAAGGGAATGGTTCTTTGAAATAAATTCAGTTTTGATAGAATTAAGATTTAAACGCTTAACCTGGTGTAACTGTGTATATGTCTTTAATGAAAATTTGGTTCTTCTGTTTTATGTAGATGATATTGTTCTGTTTGGAAAACCCCCTCAAGATATAAAACAGGCAATAGACAAGCTACGAAATAAATTTGATCTTAAAATCCTTGGGAAAACTAAAAGACTTTTAGGAGTGACATTTGAGGAGGAAAATAAAACTTTATGTATACATCAATCTGACTATATTTCAGAAGTATATGAAAGGTTTAGCAAGTTTAATATTCCAATAACATCACTACCAATCGCAAAAGGAATTGTTTTATCTAAAACGGATTCGCCAACTACCGAAACCGAAATTCAAGAAATGAGTAAACTCCCATACCGTAGTTTAATCGGATGTCTTGCGTACATAGCAAGTCGCACACGTCCTGATATTAACTTTGCAGTTAATATATTTTCTCAGTTTCAGGAAAACCCTGGCATGGTTCACTGGAATTACTTATTAAAGTTATTAAATCTACGCAACACTATAAACTTAACCTTTCAAGTATGAAAAGTTTAAAACTTTCATGTTACAGTGATGCAGATTTCGCATCAAATCGAGATGACCGTGTTTCGATGGGGGGGATTATTCTATTTTTAGATGAGATCCTATTATCTAGCGCACGTTTAAACAAAAATGCGTAGCACTTTCTACAATGGAGTCGGAATACATAACTTTAACGGAAGCTGCTAAAGATTTACAGTGGGTAATACGGATCATTCAGGAATGTATAAATTTAAGCATATTTCCAAACGAAGTCAATTTTTCAGCTCAGCTTTTGTGCGATAACCAAGCTGCTATAGATTTTTCACATTCACCCACCGAAAATAACAGGACAAAACACATTAGTGTTAGATATCATTTTCTAAGAAGTTTAATTTATGAGAATATATTCACCCTCAAATATGTAAGATCAAAGGAAAACTTTGCTGATATCCTAACTAAACCTCTCCCCAAAGAAGGGTTAAAGACTTTTGTAAGGAAATGTTTTTCAGTTTAAATAAGTACAAAAACATTATGAATTCTTATATTCATATATAAAAAGTTTAGAATACATGGTATATATGTATTTGCTAATGTGAACTGTTTTTTAATGCACTTTTGTATAGCAAATTTAATCTAATATTTTTAAACTTGGTTATTGTATAAATGTAGTTAATGTGTTGTATAAAGGTATTTTCGTTGTGATCGCAATTTTTTATTTTTTTTTATTTTTTATTTTTCCGATAAGTGCACTTATCAACTCTTTATGTACATTATGAGAATGACAAGAAAGATTGGATGATTGTAGCATTATTTCAAAAATGGTTAGTGAATTTCAACTTAGAAATGAAAAGAAGCAAAGACCATATTTTAATGATTTTGGATAATGCCCCTTGTTACATAGCATTGACAGGCAGGTATGCGAGTTTTTCGCAAGTTAAGTGTGTTTAACTTATTTTTAATCCTCCTACCAATACCTTGTCCCGAGCAACGAGCAAAAATCGTTTGCATCCACACATTGCCGGTTTCCCAGCTCTTTTAGTCAGTCACCTCGCATTCTGCGAAGTCTTCGTGTACTGCTGAATGCGGTGAGTTTTTTCTTCTGTTACTGTTTATTTACAGCATCTTGCTTTATGCAAATTTTTTCGGCAAATGTGTGGTATGACGTAACGGTTTAACTGAATGTATATATTGTGTGGTCGTGCTGTATGAGGTGGCTCTGTTTTTCCTTTTAAAATGGATTATGTAAGTTTAAGCCGTTTAATGTCTTAAGTTTTTCGACATCGAAGTAATGATGTTTGTTTTAGTGATTTTAAATAAAATTATAAAAAGTTCGAGGTGTCTTCAGTATATAATCAGCTGGTAATGACTGTCTACACTACGTTTACTCTGCTCTGGCTTGGATTTAAGGTGTTTAAGCTCCATGAATTCTCAAGCATATCCAACGATCAATATCCACATTGAATTTTACCTCCTGACTGACTGGATTTTTACAACATTTGGATGCGGGTATAATAAACTCATTCAAAGCTCATTATCGAAAGTATCATTGCCGCCATATCATTGAAAAAAAATCAGTAAAGATGATTTTTCTGCAATCCTTTTACATGATGCTATTCACATGATAAAAAAAACATGGGATGAAATTTCATCAGAAACTATTGTTAACTGTTGGAAACATACTGGATTGATTAAATCTGAAAGATCTTCTAAAAAACAAACAGTACAGCACTTCAACAACTACAAGACGAAATACATAAATTAACAGATATTGAGCATCCCCTAACGGCAATTGAATACATTAATACAAAAGTGTTTCAACATTTGAAGATTTGACAATCAAAATTCAAATTCATCAAACAGCGAATCTGAAGAAACTGAAACGCTGCATATTACAATGGATGAAGTTAAAAATTGCGCTGGGAAAATAAGATTTTTTTTTTTTAGAAAAACATGCAACTGATAAAAAAATGATGAACAATTTTTTAGTTGTAGAAAAATATATTGAAAAAATTAATATTAAAGTAAAGTCAAACTAGCATTTTAAAATATTTTCCTGTAAAAGATAATTAAAGTAAAATAAATCCAGTGTGAGATTTAATGTATGTACGTCTGTTAGACGTCTAGTACGTCTGGTAGAATACGTCTGTTATGTGCATAATTATCTAATAATCACCTAATTTATCTAAAATTGATTATATAAAGAGCTAAGTGCATGTTAATTTCATACATTAATTGGATAATTTTTAATCATGTAGTAATTATTATATTATGTATGTTAATTATATTATATTAATTATGTATACTATATACTATTGGATAATTTAATAAAAAGGCATTATGATATTTATTTTTATAATAATAGTAGTATAACAGTATCAAAATTAATTTTTATTGTATTCTAATTCGATATACCGCCAAACTCGTTGTAGCGGCAAAAGTTTCTAGAACGGGTAATGACGGTATAACGAGGTTTGACTGTGCTAGAATATAAATACTGAAATTGCAGGAAGTCATGCACACACACACACACACAAGAAAAGTTTTATATATATTAATAAGGTTTGAATGTGTTAGTATATTAACATTTTATTTTCTTTTTTAAAAGATGTTTTGATTAATATAATTTAGGTTATATATTTACTGATTGCCTGATTGTTTTTTGTTTGAAGATTCTTAAAATGTGTTATGCAAGATAAGAAATAGAAGTTTATTAATATTATTGTATAGTTATTTCAATTATATTCCCATAAATTCATCTTTGGTAGTAAATTTTAATTGAAAATGGGAACAGACATCTCGAAATTTTGTATTGTTATTCATTCACAATGCAAATACTGAATATTCACCCATTAAGAATGAAAGAAATTGCAGACATTTTACAGTATTTAATCAAAATTTTAGCACTATTTGCAGAATTACTTCGTGTCGGCGTACATCATTTAATCTTAACACCATGTGGTTTTAGCAGTACGTGGTCAATACGATGAAAACGCAAATCAACATCAAATAACTCTCATATTCATCATGAAATGAGGATGCTCTTGTGAGGATGCTGTATTTTTCTTGTCGAATATCGGCAATTTTTGTCTGCCCTACAAAATATTGGGTTGGCATAATTTAGCCTGTCGCCACTCATCAATGAGTATTGCCAAATTCTAGAAGATTGCCAAGCTCTTGACTGCCATAGTTTGGACAAACGTGCTTCTCTAAGCACAGTCTGAGCATCCTATGTCGCCATTCTCATATCTGGGCATCGTACTTCGACAGAAATATTTAAAAGTTGATTGAAAAGGCTCTTTTTTCTAAAATTTAACCCCTTAATTCTCGCTCCCGTGATGTTCACGGGCTGTGTCTTTTATTCAGATTGTTTGATTCCCACCCTTTGTTATGGTATCATTTTACCTGTCATTAAATAAGGTGAATACAGTCAGTATCGGCTATATGGTCACCCATGCGGTCCTGAAAAATATGACCTTATAAGCGGGGTGACCTTATATGCGGTGTAAGCAGGAATTTTATGTTAGACAATAAAATATTATTAATAAGTTAGTTATATTAGTACAATAATGTACAAAGAAGCTATGAACATATAATTTATAAAACAAGACGTATGAACAAGAATTGCTTTACACTTAAAATTTCGAATTGATGAGTAGTATACTCGTAATAGTAAAAAATAATCTTTTATGCAGGTTTGTTTGATTTTTATCGTAGTTGTTAAAACTACTTTTTCTTATTCACGAACAGTTTTAAAATGTTCCTCAGTGCCTTTGGGATTGGTAAAAAAATATCTGAATGTATTTAGTGCTTTGAGAGCTTCTGCTCGCGTTGTCAGTTCAAATTCGAATTCACTGTCATTATCATCATTTCCATCAATCTTTATATTTAAAATTTCCGAAAATATTTCCAGTATAGAAGCTTCACCATGGACTTTCCCGATGTCACGTCAGCTGCGGATATCTAGAAGAAAAACAACAATAGGCGTGAAGAACATTTTAACACGGCATCCCCTTCGTCCAATAAGCAGTCTTTTTTGGAAGGTACATACCCGCAAAGGCATGACTGTTGCCACTCGTGGATAAAGTCTATTATTAGCGATCTCATTGTCAACAACTGCGTATGGCAGTTCGTCATGTATTGTGCAAACGGCATTCCGTAGTTCTTATGCAACTTCAAATAGGGACACATCACCATCATTGTCGTTGTCTTTGAAAGATAATTCTTCACATACTGCAAGCCAAGGATGTCAAAAACAATTTTCAATAGTCTTCTTTGATACCATATTTCAATTCTTGTCTACGTATCATATAACGTTTAACATAGTCACGCGAAAATTCTTCTTTTGATCAATGACAGCAATGACGTCTTTTAGAAGCAGCTTTCGATAATTTATCTTAATATTTTTAATAATCCCTTGATCTAATTGTTGTGCCATACTGGTTCAGTTTGGAGGCAACAAAACAAATTCAATCGGATTTAAATTGGGAATCATGCAATGGGCGGTGCAGTTGTCTGCGATTATAGCCACTTGTCTGTGTAAATTTGATCTAAAATCCGAATTTTTTTCCCCACTTGTTTATTGTCAACCAGGCCTTTCGGTTTCCATCGTAGGATACATGCAAAGATTTGCAGTTTTTCAAACAACGAGGCTTGAGAAATTTACCAATAACTAATGGAGTCAATTTCTCTGAGCCATCCATCCATATTCGCTGCTAATAAAACGGCCAATCTTTTGTTTTGCTTACCTTCCCACCACTTCATTTTTCGTTCTTATACGTAACTGTTTTATCTGGCAAAACATGAAAAAAACAGCCAAAGTTTATGAAAATTTGAAACATCACAAGGTCTGTACTTATTGAGAAAGTCACTTAACACGTTAACAGCTATTCCTTCGATTCTTTGGCAGTAAAATTCGGTTTTCCTAGTGTCATGCTGTAATTTTTAGAGATTTTTCTTTTACGATAATCCATATATTGGAACATTCTGCAATCTGGAACATTTTATCTAAGTGAAAAGATCTTTCTCAACATTCTCAAATGTTGAAACATGTTCTCGCTTTCTCTTTTGGTTGATCACATTTTCTGTTTAACAAGATTTGAATTCTAAGACATTATTCAGTGTCGCTCCCTCTATTCCATCAGTCTTCGCCAAAGCTGCTTTTGATACATTCGATTTTTCAAAGTTGTCTACCAATTTTGTTTTTTCTACAATTGTTAAATTTTTCGTTTTGCTGACATTTTGTATTCATTCACAAATAACAATTAACAAATGAATGATGATTTTACACGCAGCGACCAATAATGAAAAATACAAAAAACTAAAAATGCGTGATTTAACTTTTCTCTGCACGGAGAACAACTTTCATTCGGTCGCAAGGGGTGATGACATATTTTCCAATAATCGGTATCTAATGCGGCAGTTACGGGAGAATTCTCCAGAGCTTTGGAAATTGTTACGGACTGGAAAGAGTTTCTGTTATAGGCTGCAGCCGGGAAGAGGAGATCCCCTACCCCGCTTACCCCGAGTGTCGACGCGCATCTAGTCACGTCGTATGCAATATTATCGCGATCTCTAAGGCTCCGTTTAAAAGGGAAAAGGTCTCTCTTTCTCTCTCATTCTAAAGTTATGAAAATGTCAACTGGCCTTTCTTTACAATACGTAAGTTCGTACTTATGGATTTTAGCAAACGCACGGGAGATTCAACGATGGAAAAAGGGGAACATTGACTAGAAGGAAAGAAGTTCCTCCTTCAGGATGTCCAACCACTTCTTTCTAAAGCTATTAAAAAGACAGTTGCCGACATTTGAAGATACTTGAATGTGAATTATACGTCTATTCAGCACTTTACACCCTAAAAAAGGGAAGGAAAAAGCATAAAATTATAATATATTTTGCAGTAAAAACGGAGACAAAAGATGGCCATATGACCATATATCCGATAGCAGCCATTGGAAACTGACCGTATAGGCGGTGTATTTTAACACGTAATACCTATTCAGTAAGTCCGGACTTACGAAAAGTGGCCTTATAAGCGGGTGACCATATATCCGGTACTGACTGTATTTCTTTTTCAAAAAAGTGGTACCAAAAAGCAATTTGAATTTTTAAACCGTAATTTAATGCGACCATTAAGGTGTTAAGGAAAGTATTTGCACATTTTCAAAATTTCCCTGCATGTAAGAGTCTAAAAGTATTTGAATTTTCTTAGATCTAGATCTGAGAAAGTTGCACATGAATCAGTCTTAAGAATGAATGCCATCTATAATTAAAATCACGCAGATAGTTCAATTATCACTATCTCGATTGTGTCCATCACTCTTAATGACCACGTAGAAAAGATATACATTTTAATAAGTAATTTATTGGTTCAATTTATATTTATTTGACATAAAAAAATCTAGAAGATTGCCAGCTATTTATCACCACAGACAATTGTTAAATTTCAGGGACATTTACAGCGTTTCAAGGATTTCTATGTATAAAAAATTGAGTTCGGGAAAATCTTGTGTAGAACAAACAATAATAAACATTTAAAGGTATATATAAATATTATACAGTCATGCACACAATAAGTAAAATAAACACAACTGGAGTGAAAAATTAGCCAGAGCCAGGAATCGAACCCGGGACCACAGTATACAAGACTGCTGCTCTAATCACTGAGCTACTCTGGCCGATACCCGAGTCTGCAATTTCTCACTAATAAACCATGTTGGGGAAGTCACCGGTCATCTATACGACAGCCTTGGATGACCGCACAACGATGAATAGATTTTACTTTTACATCGATCTAGGATAAATATAATAAAAGACACATACTACAATATATATTAAAACACACATACACACATAAATAACGCCTGCATTCAACAGTTAAAGGTATATATAAATATTATACAGACATACATTCAATAAATACAATAAACCCAACTGGAGTGAAAAATTAGCCAGAGCCAGGAATCGAATCCGGGACCGCAGTATACAAGACTGCTGCTCTAACGACTGAGCTACTCCGGCCGATACCTCAGTCTGCAATTTCTCACTAATAAACCACGTTGGGTAAGTCACCAGCCATCTATACGACAGCCTTGGATGACCGGACAACAATGAATAGATTTTACTATTACATCGATCTACGATAAAGATAATAAAACACACATACTACAATCAGGCCCGGTCTGGCCAGGTCGGCTAGTCGGCGACTGCCGAGGGCATCTGGCAGAAGAGGGCCCCGGAGGGACATTCAGAAATGGATATATTAGTTCATAAGTTACATCAGAATAATTAGACTGTTTCCCAGTAAGTTTCCTGAATTAATCTTACGCATTTACAATCAAATTTAAGCAGTTGCCAGTTGGTTTTTGATTATGGTACCCTATGTAAGGGGGCCCCGGAGAGGCCTCCAAAAATGGATATACTAGTTCATAAGTAGTTACATCAGAATAATTTGACTGTTTTCCCGTAATCTTACGCATTTGTAATCAATTTTAAGCAGTTGCCAGTTGGTTTCTGCTTATGGTAGCCTATGTAAGAGGGCCTCGGAGGGGCCCAGATTGTGCAAGTGCAAACATCGAAGGAAGATTTATTCGATTGATTCCTAGTTAGAATCAAAGACAATTAATGACATCGTAATGCTTTATATAGTTTTCCAACGGAAGTCCTTTGTAGTATTTCTAAACTTTGTAAAGTTGAAAGAAATCAATTATTGATAGAGCTGAAATAGTTTGTAGATCAGTATCAAAGTTTTACAATGGCTGAAAAAAAACTAACATTGAAAGAAAACAATACAATCTTTGAATGGAGCTGAAGAAATCTGTAAATATGACGATGTAGAATCTGAATTTGAAGAAGACAAAAAATTTTATGGTTACTCCTCTGATAAAAAACAGTGTTTTATGTGCTTTTCTGTTGTTTTTGAACTCTCACACAATCTTGAATGTTTGCCAACCTGTATGTAGCTTACAAGTTTGTACTAACCATACATTGCAGAAAAATCACCTGTGAAAGGGTGTTTTCCAAACTTAAAATAGTTAAGAATCGACTTGGGTCTACTTTAAGCCAAGACCTTATGTCTAATCTCCTTTTCACGAATGTAAAAAGAGACTTATTTTATAATTTGGATAAAGATGTTATTATAGATGACGTAGATCAGTGAAGAACTGACCGAAAAGCTGTTAGGTTAGTAAGCAAATCACATAACCTTTCTTAGTTCGCTGTAGCTCTACCAAGGTATAGTAGCGTCATTTTTCTCTTTGTTATAAAATCTATTTTACAATTTGTAACAATTAAATCAAAATTTAAAGAGGACATTATTTTTTTCAATATGCTTGTTTTTTTATTACCGCTGTGTCGCTTTTAACACTTTCCAACATAGTTGAAAAGTTTTTATGAATTCGGTTTGTCTGACCGTCTGTCTGTTCACTCTAACTCGCATAAATATATTCAGATTATCATGAAATTAATGTATGTGTTACTGGGCTTTACCATGGCGTGTTCAATATTGAAAATGAAGTGTGTAACGTTTGCGGTTTATTTACAGGGACACTCAAAAGTACTCCGTTACATGACGATCTATCGGGAAATATCGTATGCGATATATTTTAATGATATTACACATTTTTAAAGATATTGAAAATTTATTGTTCATTTACAGGCACACACAAAAGTACTTGGCTACAGTACTGAATATGAAGAATTGCTGTAAGTGTGTTATCAGTTGTGGTACGCGATTTAAAATTTAACTATTGTTTTGCATATTACTTACGAATATAAGTTCTACAGGTCATATACAGGGCTACGCAAAAAATCTCAAGTACATTTCCATTTATTGTTGGACATTGCTGGCTAGAAATTTTTAACTGCACTGTGCATCTAATTTAACAGACTTTTAGCATACAACGTAATATACATGCAAATATATAGATCATATAGAAGGCTGCACAAAAAATCGGATATTTTGGCGATTATTGATGGTAATTTCAGTAAGTGTACAACAACTGTATCATGCATTTTCTAAATTGTTTTCATTTACACACCTTTCACCTTAATAAACAGTAAAGTTTTATTATAGTTTCTGAATGTGTTGGAAAATATTACATAATCTTTTATGGAAGCATGACTTTTCGTTCTTGTTAATATTTACTTAGGTATTATAGTAGGTATTAGGTTTTAGATTATTGTTGCTTCAACTCAGTGATTTGGGTGCCTTAAACTAAAGACATCCCCCCCCCCCTCATTTTTAAATTACAAATAACTCGTAATTAATTAGTACTATATTTAATTTTTTCTAACATGGAACTACTTTAGGTACTGTATATAAAATAATATAAATATTTATTATGAAAGTAAGTAAACTACAACAGAAGATTACTTTTTTACTCAAGTGTTAGGATGTATCCAAAGTATTTTCATTTTTAGGATACCTCTATATCTATAGGAAATGCTATAGATGGCACTATCTTATAATTAACGACCAGTGCAAAATTTTATATTAAAGACACTCATGTCCAAAATTAAAGTCAAAAACATAAAAACTGTGAAAACTGATGAACTGTTCACTGTGTTGCCACGAAATTTGGCACAGAGGTATATTACAAAGGGAGAAAAAATATCGCAACATAAAAATATGGAAAATATTTTAATTATGAATTAAGAAACAGGGTATATCAAAATGTATTAAATCATGAATCAGAGATAAGGCATTTATCTCAGGAAAAGTCTATCGAATATGGAGTGTGACCACCGTGCACTACTATACAAGCCTCACAACGAGCTCTCATACTGTTTATGAGGGTGGCAACAAAGCACAGCTTTTAACTCCTGACGGGTTCTGGAAAAGGGATTGCGCTATGAAATGGTTCTTCCTAGACCATCCCAAACATGTTCAATAGGATTGAGGTCCGGAGACTTCGAGAGCCAATTCATACGGCGAATATCCTCTTCTTCAAGAAAATCATCAACAATGTGAGCTCTGTGCGGCTTCACATTATCGTCCATAATCGTGAAGTCCGGGCCTACAGCACCCCGGGATAACATTACATAGGCTTAAAAGACCTCATCCCTATTGCGATTTGCGTTGACAGTACCCGCAACGAAGCCGTACAATAGTGTACGTCTGCCCAGCACTATGCCCTCCCGGACAAGGATTCCTTTGCCACAAAATTTGTGGATTTCTTTTACGTAGGAGGGATGATATCGAGCTCCACGCTCTCTTCAGATGAAGATTCGACGAGAATCAAACTGCGTGGGGAATCCTCACCCATCACTGAAAAGAATACGCTCTCATTCTTGTTGTGGCCAAGACTGATGATGTCTTCGGCTCCACAACAATCGGCTATCCTGTTGGATGCAATGAAAGGCTCACACACGACTGGACGCCGGGTGTTAGAGATGAGGTCCTTGAAGCCTATGTGAGGTTGTTCCGGGGTGCTGTAGGCCCGCACTTCGTGTCTATGAACGATAGTGCTGGATTATTTATCAATATATCGAGAGATATTGATATTTCTTAACTATCGCAATAACAATATCTAAACTTTAACTCTGTTGATATATCCCAATAATATAACAGTTAACAAACACTGCAATTACGAACACGAGCACCGAAAAAAATATCGCCAAATAACTCAAATCTCAATAAAATAATAATATTTTGCGCTCACCGCTAGAGCCACGGAAAAAAAATTCTATTCCAATGTCTTCAACCTCCTGCCTCATCTAAAACTGAAAATCAACATCGACAATCTTCATTTCCTCTGATTATCTGCAATAAACATTATCCCAATCATTGCAATACATCCATCCCTTCACTGTAAACCTAAAGTTTGTTCGACTCAATATTGAATAACACTTATTGTCCTTTCTCATCTTGGAACTGCGCCTGCACATATTCCAATAACTCTAGATAATTGATACATTATGAATAATAACGCATGAGTATTGGTTATTCATTGTCGCGTTTGATACGGAAGATAGCTGGTGATCATCGAGTCTATACCTAAGGTGATGGAATGCTCGGCTTGCAAGCAACGAGTCAGAGTCCACTAATGGGAAAGTTTCTGAAAAGCCCAAGGTCAAAGCAGTCTTTCACAGTGATGATTGGTTGCTTTTAAAAAGAGCTCCCCAGTCAGTAATGCTTATTCATATTGACTTTCTTCTCTGTCGCATTTTCGTTAGAGCGAAGTTTTCTGGAGTGAATTTAACATATATTGTCTTGATATTTCTCAGCTATGAATATTTATCCAAAAAAAAAATAAATAAATAAATAAATAAATTAGAATAAAACTATTCTCAAGTGTGATTTGAGTATTTATATATTTTTTAAAATCGTTTCAATATTGTTTTCTTGTAGTAAATGGACCACAAGCACTACTGACGTCATACAACGTCATGATGGATTATAGCCAATCAGCTTCTTGATTTTTCCCACAAGCGCCCACCAAAAGCCAATCAAATACCCCAATGCTTGTGGGAAACATTGTAAGCTCCGCCCAGTGCGATTTTTTTCTATTAAGGCTGTTCTCAACTGCTCTGCTCAACAAGCGCAAAACGTTTTGACACACTTACAAATTCATTTTTAAACGTAAAGGCGCAAAATTGGAAGGTCTGACTTTGGAAGCGATTTAGAATCGAACTGTATTTTCCATTTTTGATAAATAAATTACCTATTGAATTCAGCGATTTTGATCACGTGACAAAGACATTTTTCACCCTTTCTTGAGTGGTTATTCTTCTTTTGCTCGGAAATTCCGTTCAAAACGCCCACTTTGACACTATTTTCTGAAAGATCTATTGCGTTTGCGAAAGAAAAACGGAAAAAACAATTCGATTACATAGTTTCTGAACAACAACACGAGCTAGTTTCATGCATTTATGAACAAAAATAAATTAAAACTTATGTCATAAATTTGCCCTTTCGTATTTGAGAACAACCAAGAATGAACTGATTCCTTAGAGAAAGATTGAAAAGCAACACTTCTGTTGCATCTATCATCCACTGAAACCTATTTAATAACAAGTATATTAACACGACATATGGCATTAAATTAATTTTAGTTTTTCCCGAGCTTCTTCTTTTCCTGTGTTAATTAAAATAAAATCGTCAATGTCCTAAATTTAAGAATGTAATATTTTTTAGTTTGTATTTTATAATTTTGTCGCAAAGTACTTCAATAGTTAAAATGTCGCTGATAAATAATGCATAGAGTAAGAAGAATAGGAAACATACTATTTTTGAAGGAAAATACTTTGCAACAAATGGTATACGTGCAAACAGATATCAAACATTGCTTTCTTTTCTAAAGTATTTTTTGCATAAATATATATACTTATTTTAATGATGCCGTGTGAACATATAGGTATAAGACACTGAGTAGTTGCTCTCTACATCTGTTTTTACTTAAATTGCTGCTACTATACCATTTATGTTTCGAAATTAGCAAAATATCTATTCTTGCACAATTTAAGGTAGCTATCGCGATATATCACAAATATCAATATAAACTCTTTGATATATTGCAATATTAAATTTCTGATATCGTCCAGCCCTAATGGACGATAATGTGAAGCCTCACAGAGCTCACGTTGTTTACGATTTTTTTGAAGAAGAGAATATTCGCCGTATGAATTGGCCCTCGAGGTCTCCGGACCTCAATCCTATTGAACATGTTTGGGGTGGTCTAGGAAGAGCCATTGCACAGCGTAACCCCGCCTCCCCTTCCAAGACCCGCAAGAAGTTAAAAGCCGCGCTTTTGGAAGAATGGGCTTTATTGCCTCAAACATTCATTGACACCCTCATAATCTGTATGAGAGCTCATTATGAGGCTTGTATAGCAGTGCACGGTGGTCACACTCCATATTAGACAGACATTTCCCGAGATAAATGCTTTATCTCTGAATCATGATTTAACACTTTTTGATATACCCTATTTTTTAATTCACAATTATAATCTTTTCCATATTGTTATGTTGCTATATTCTTTCTCCCATTGTAATATAGCTCGGTGTCAAATTTCGTACCACCACAGTAAATACTTCATCAGTTTTCACAGATTTTATGTTTATGACCTTAATTTTGGACATGAGTGTATATGTTCCTCCATATTATATTACGTCAATATCTAATCTTTTATCTATTTGTAGGTTATATAATGACTGATACAAATATTGAAATATGATCCATCGTAAGGCGTTATTTTAAAATTAGTCATAAAGTTCCTGAAGCAACTCGTAAAATTCGAGAAGTTGAAGGGAATGATACGATCAGCAAACGTACAGTCAAAAACTGGTTTAAATTTTTAAAGAGAGATGATTTGTCACTTAAAATGAAAGCCAGAAAGGAGAGGCAATCATTTGTTAATATGGAAGATTTGAAGCAAAGAGTGGAGATTAAACCAACCACCAGCACACGGAAACTTTCAGAGGAGCTAGGACTGTTTAAGGATACGATATGCCAAGCGTTTACATAAACTACAGAAAACGCACAAAAACTCTAGAGAAGTTTTTTATGAACTGATTATGCAGCAAGAAAATCACAGAGTGGAAATGTGGAAAACTCTTCTTGAAAACTTACAGGATTTGCGGTTTTCAAATGCAAAGTGACATATGATGAGAATTGGATACATCTACGGAACACAGATAATCGAGAAATGTTGGATGTGGGATAATCAGTCCAACCTGTTACAAAACAAGCGCGGTTTGAAAAGGAGTTCATGATCAATGTCTGGTGGAATTTTGAGCATGTCATTCATTTTGAAATCATCCACACAGTCGATCGGTCAACTCTGAAATGTACCGTGAACAGATGGACAGGATGTATGCTTCTTTGAAAAGCAAATGGCCTGCATTAGTCAAGAGAGAGAGAGACATCTTCTCCAACAAGACAATGCAAGACCGCACACGTCTCGCAATAAAGTAGAAGAGTTTGACGGAATTGAACTTTTAGTTCATCTCCCACATAGTGCGGACCCTGCTCCTTCGCTCTGTCACATGTTCCATTCTATGGCATCCTTTTTTGTGGGAAGGCGCTTGTGTAATGTTGACGATCTAGAACGGGGTTTTCTAGGCCTTTTTTGCTTCCAAGTCCAAAGATTGGTATTAAAATGGTATTGTTCAACTTTCAGGAAGATGGAAAGAAACCATAGAATTTCATGGTTTATATATACGCTTATTTTACATTGAAATATTGAAATATTCATTGTGAAAACGAAATTACATTTGATACAACCTAATATTTTCCAAGCGACAAAATAGCTAAATGTGGTTTTTAGGCACGAAAGACTAATTTTCAAAAAATGCATATTCTAATATTGTATTCCCTCAAATTTCCCGGTGAGGGGCCCCTTTTTAATCTGTAGCCGAGAGCCCCCAAAGGAGCCAGTCCGGGCCTGCCTGTTTCTGCCAAAAATGTTTTTAACCGAACTCCTAATTATCCATTGGCTTGGAATAAAATTTTAAATAAATAAAAAACTGATAGTGGATCATAAAATGAGGAATGTAAAAACAATAACGGAGATGGGAAGAATCCAAAGCTATGAAGAAAATGAAATTAACGAGTGGTTAAAAAGTGAAATACATGACCCTGGATATCAGATTTTAAATAATGATAAGACTGTGGATGAGATTCATGATGAAAAAGAAATTGAAGAAAATGAAAACGAATGCTCTAAAAATAACACAGGTCCATCACATAACGAAGACTTTGAATGTTTGGAAACAGCTATGAAATGGCTCGAACGGCAGAACGTTGATCCTATTCAACTAACGTATTTAATAAGAATTAGAGGTACGGCAGCATTGAAAGAAATGTCTTCGTTGAACAATCAAAAGCTTTTTTGCTTAAATTATGATCTCTGGACTTACAAAAATGATAAAAAAGAAAAAATATATATACAGTATAACCTCCATTATCCGAAGTAATTCGGACCGACCTTCTTTCAGAAAATCGAAATTTTCGGATAATCGAGACTGCTTCAATTTTTAAGATTAAGGAGAAATATATGCAATATTTCTTATCATGGTAACAAGATAAACATAGCAAAATAGAAACAAGAATAAATTACCTGAATTTTAATTTTGAAATGAAGTACCTTTTACGTATATCACGAAGGTTTTAAAAGAATGTTTTGTTTATCGCAGTTTCGATTGCCTTTGCTTTGAAGCTCTATCACGGAATTTTTTAATATTATTAGTTCCCCAGTATGACAGTCTTTCTGCTGCTCCAGCCATGCCAAACCTTTTGCAAAACATACAAAAGCTTCAGGATTGCTAATTTGATCGTTTTCTTCGATCCACTCTGCAGCTTACGGGAGCTCAAGTTAAATTCAAAGGAACCCTAAGAAAGATGATAGAAAATATTTATATGTACTCGTAATTCGAAAAGGACCACTTGCACACTAGGAATATGATAGTTAAAAAAAAAAAGAAAAGAAAAAAAAAAGCTTTCAAAATGGATTTAGCACACAAGGAATGCGATAGTAAAGAAAAAAAAAACTTTAAAAATATATTTCGGTTAACCGAGAGTTTCGGTTAAAAGAGTTTCGGATAAAAGAGGTTCTACTGTATTATAAAAATCTAAAAAAAAAATTAACATGTCAGCATGAACTGGTGCTGCCCATGCTAAGATTAGATAACGTGTGAAGGTTTTAGTATCGTCAGAAACATCCCTTAAATTGTCTGTCCATTTATCCGAACTTTTACTTATCCGAACTAGGGTCGATCCCGACGTGTTCGGATAATCGGCGCTCTACTGTATTTATATTGAGTTTAAGTTTTTTAATTTTTGTTCAAATTTATTTGATGTCTAACTTAATTTTCTTTATGTAAATTCGTTTCATTAATTCATTATTTTTATTAATTGAAGTTACTTAGCTTCTATGTAAGGGAATTTTAAAACCAAAAAGTGTTTATATGATCTGATTTTATTTTGCGAATTGTAAAAATCTTGTGAAATTTCATAAATTCCAAATATACCCCTCCACTCTCCCAATTTTCCTATCTTTTACACAATTTCCTATCTTTTTCCAATTATAAGCCCCCCATAAAATCATTAGAATTTCCTGCCTGCTAAAGGGGGGGGGGGTTACTTTCGGTACTTTACGGTATTGCATTTTTAAACGGCAAAGTTCTGTGAAAGTTTTCTGGGAGTGTTGGAAAGTGTTTCTTAGTCTATGCTTTGGTGCATGAAGCATCATTTTACTTTCTTGTTTTAATTTGTAAGGCATTTAATATTAAAATCCGTGCGTTGGAAGATATTTATTGATGGCATAAACTTGAGAAACATACCTAGGAAACTAATTTACATAAGACTTTGAGGAGCGATACTCTTTTAAAATTCAGATTTCACAAAAACATACCGTGGGTAATGTGTTAAAATAATTAATTATTTTTTTTTTGTAATTTTCTATAAATATCAGCACTCATGTTTAAGCAGTTTAATAAATTCATTTCACTTTTAAGTTAAAAAATGTTTTCCAATTTATTTTGAACGCTCGTGTTTAACCTGTAATTAAACAGTAATTAATTCTACTTATTTTCTGATTCTGAGTCATGAAATTTTTTTTAGTTATTTTTTTTTAAATCTTATTTTAAAATATAATATTATTATATTAAGACAATATTAATAAATAATTTTCTGATGCTTATTTTCAGTTCTCGTGTTTAAAGTGGTGATTGTTATGGAACTTTGTTAAATTTAGCTATGGAAAATTAACTGGCAATACATGCTTATATATTTTTACTGTTTCAAGTACAATCTTCTATAATTAGGCTGTATGCGATAGATACATAAAAATATCATTCTTGACTTTTGAAAGCCATAATTAAGAAGTAAATTGAGATACAGTTTTCAAACGAATTATATTTCAAAATTCAATTTTTTTTTTATTTGACGGTGTAAAAATTTAAATTATTCGATTACATATCTGTTAAATTTGTATTTTGCTTTATTTTATTTATTTATTAAGTTTTGATTTTGTTATATATACAAATGCTGAAATATTTATATTGTTTTAAGTGCAAACGAGTTAATCTTAAGTAATCGGGCTGCACGGTATACAGACATATTTAAAGAAATTCATGCTTCAAAATTATTATAAAACCATACAAAACCATTTTATTCAAACAAATTGCTTTCAAAGTACATTCTCCCCCATTTATTCAACGGTGTAAAAATTGAAAATGTGTGATGTTTAAAAGCTAAATAATTGCATTGAAAGTGAAATTTATTGGTCATTTGTTGCCATTGTCAATATGACGTCAGAGTTACTCAATTCACGGACATGTTTTTCCTTTATAATGTAGATTTATAATTAAGGCTGTTCTCAACTGATCTGCTCAACAAGCGCAAAATGTTTTGACACATTTACAAATTCATTTTTTAACGGAAAGATGTAAAATTGGAAAGCTTGACCATGGAAGCGATTTGGAATCGAACTGTGTTTTGTATTATTCGATGCATAAATTACCTATTGAGTTATAAGCGATTTTGATCACGTGACAAACACTTTTTTTGCCCTTTCTTGAGTGGTTATTCTTCTTTCGCGCAGAAATTCGGTTCAAAACGTCCACTTTGACACTATTTTCTGAAAGATCTATTGCGTTTGCAAAAAAAAAAAAAAAAAAAAAGTTAAAAAACAGCTCGATGACATAGTTTCTGAACAACAACACCTGCTAGTTTCATGTATTTCGGAACAAAAATAAATAATGAGAATAAAAAGTTAAATTGTGTGATGTGGACACTTTAACCCCTTCGGGACGGGAGCCTTTTACGAAATTTTTAATCGTTTGTCACCGTTTTTTAAAAACAGAAATTTGTGTCTTCTTGAATCGAGTAAATGCGCTGATTGAATAAGGCAAATTTTACAGTAAAATTTTACTGGTGAGAAAAAACAAGGATTCTGAGTGCTTCATGCGGCACGTATACGTGTCGCTCGTCCCCAAGGGGTTAAGCAGTCTAACCGCTTTGAATTACGGTGGTACATTATATACACCATTTAATTTTAATTCCAAACTGCATACAGAATTTATGAATAAAATGTTGCTTTTATATTGTAGATGAAGAAAAGAAACAATCTATTTTTAGACCGATTTGTTTGTCAATTCTGCTGTCATTCAATCATTTGAACATTTTCGTAACTGAATTATTTTGCCACCAAACGGGTTAATTAACTAAATCCGTTTTCCGAATCTAAATTTTGAAAAGATTTAAATATAACTTCCTCAACTTGCCATAAAAAACTGTCATTAGAAAAACAGAAAAAATGTTTTTCTGGTAATCTTTTATAGCATTATTTTTATTAACAGTGATTAAGACGTTGTTAAGGTAATTCATACTATTTTCAGAATCTACATTTTTAAAAGTTTTTTAATTTAATTTTTCCACGTTACTCGGAGAAATAATAATACATTTGATTGAAAGCATATCTTCACTTAATAGTATACCCGCATTCGCATATTATCTTAAATTTCCACAAATTATATCCTACATTGTATCAGCTTTTATCCCTATCTATCTGATGACTGCATATGTTACATGTGTCTGTTGAACGTCTCTGCAGGACAACAATGTCTAGGGAAATGTGTATTCATGAGACTTCGCTGGGCAGCAAACTGGAATACCTCCAATTGACAGGCTCGTTTCGAAGACGTCAGATGGCGCTATCGTCACTTTGTTATTAGAATTGGGAGTTAATGTGATACTTTACTTATTACACATATCCTTCTAGAAAGCATTCTCGAGATGAAACAGTTCCAATAATTCGTCAACAGTTTGTATAGCACAGTGTAATAAACACAAGAGGTAGCACGAATGCACGTAGCTGTTCAGTTTGAAAGGAGAAAATATATGACATGATTTGAAGAAATTCCGGATTTTAAATGCAAAAGGGCCATTCTAGGTCACGTGTGGGACAGCTTTTCTACGTATCGTCAGAGTCCGATCAAGCTGAAGTTGGGCCAAGGGCCTGTTAAAAAGTTGCCCCCCCCCCTACCTCCCCATTCCCGGCGACACTTTCAGAAAAAAAAAAGTAGGTTTATTTGATGAGCTGACAAAGTTGTTTGGGTGAAAGTTTCAAGTTTACAAAAGAAAAAAAAAAAAAAAAAAAAAATTAACTTACAAGAATAATCAAGAAAATGAATTACCGTCCACTTTCTCAAATAAGCATTTGTATAATTCATAAACATCTATGATCCATAGTTTATGTTGCAGAATAAATGAGAACGTCTTTTTCAAAACTCGCCTTATCAAAAATGATAAAAATTTTGTTTTCCCTAACAGTCTAGTAGTCATTTTAAACTATAATTTTGACATTTTAAAGTCCTCGTTTATATTGAAACCAATAGACACAGTATGCAGTTTTTGGCATTTTCCCTAAATTTGATTTTCTGGATGCGGAAAGTTTTGAAAATTATAGGTACGCTCAAATTGAAAAGGACTTTTACAGAAAAATTAAATATGGAGGTTTTTTATTAAACTTTGTTTTTACGTCAGGGACCAAAATATAAAATGCAAACAGTGGAAAAACTTAAATTGTGAGAAAATACACACAAATTTGTGGGCCCCTGAAATTGGTGGGCCCAGGGCCGAGGCCCCGGAGGTCCGTGCATTAATCAGGCCATGCGTAATCGTCGGTACGATGTCAAATTATCCAATATGAAAACAGCCAGTGGGCTACTTTTTAAAAATTCAGATTTCTTGATCGGCACCACTTTTCTGAAATGGTGAAATTCCTCTGGTTTTCGCCTTAATTAATATGTCATTAAATAAGGCGAATTTTATTATTTCACAAAACTGGTACCAACACTGTTTTCATATTGGATAGCTTGACATATGGTACCGACAATATTACTGCTGTTTTAGCAATGTTATTATACCCTGAATTTAAAAGAACTATGCTAATATGAAAATCTAGTGTTTTTTGTTATCATTAATGTATAGTTTATATTCTAACAACTTATAAGTTAATAGATATAGGTATTTATGTAAGTGTCACGTGAAGGGCATTTTTTCCATCTTTCATAGAATGGCCCAAAATACTGCTCCCAGCTGCTACAGCGACACACCATTTCGAACATTTTTTGTTACATGAGTGATCGCAAATATTATTTTATTACTAAATTTAATGTTGGCCCTCTAATTGTTCCCGCGACTAAATCTTTTAAATACAATCGATTGTTGTATTGATGTACTATAAAGCAATCGATTGCATGAGTTCGTTATTAAGGAATGATAATTTGTGGTTTTTCTTTTCGATACAATCCACGTTTGTAAGCCAAAATATAAGAATCACAATTTTAGATTAACCCTTTGTAGCTCAACAACTTTGATTTCCAAAATATTTACTCAGATGTTAGAATACATCCTTTTAAGCGTGTAAAAAATCCCAGAATAATTTAGTGCATAAAAAAAAAAAATTATACCGGGTGAGCTGAAAGTTCGTTAAAACTTTAAAAACTCATAAAAAAGAAAGAAATTATGATAAAGGAGTGCGGTTTGCAAGAAAGGGCTCACAAGGTAGTCAGAATTTTTTAACAGCAAAAAAATATTTAGTTAAAAAATCCCATGTAGAGGGCGCTGAGGACTCGAAACACAATGAACAGGACAACCATATGCTACATTCATTTGTTCTTCCAATAACAAATGTTCAATATGATTTCCAGAACAAAAACTTTATGTTTTTGACTGATTTTTCAAAAAATTCCTATATTATTTTTTGGAAATTATAAATTAAAACTTTTGAATAAAAACTTTAAGTGCTATTAATAATTGCTACTAATAATTGCTATTAATTAATTCTCACAAAAGTTAGGAATTTTAGTATAAAAATTAAATTAATATTTTATTAAGTATATTTTTTATTTAATGTATCCTTAATTTATTATATTAATAACATTATTAATATACATTACATTTTTTTACTTTAAAATAAACTCAATACATAATACATTTTATATTCAATTTATCATATAGTAGTTATAAACTGAAATTTATCCTTTACATGTTTATTTATTTTATATTTAAAGTCACCGAATGTCTCGGGACCGAAATGGCCAGGGACCGAAATGTCTCGGGACCGAAATGGCCAGGGACCGAAATGTCTCGGGACCGAAATGGCCAGGGACCGAAATGTCTCCGGACCGAATTGGCCAGGGACCGAAATGTCTCGGGACCGAAATGGCCAGGGACCGAAATGTCTCAGGACCGAAATGGCCAGGGACCGAAATGTCTCGGGACCGAAATGGCCAGGGACCGAAATGTCTCGGGACCGAAATGGCCAGTGACCGAAATGTCTCGGGACCGAAACGGCGGGACCGAAATGGCGGGACCGAAGTGTCGGGACCGAAATGTCGTGTACCTACGGGACGGTATAGGAATTTCGTGGATGCCCAACATCGTCCAAAACTTATTTATCTCTTTAATTTTATTATGCAGTCATGCAATGGGATGTTTTCCAGTATAAGAAATAAAAAAACCCCACAAGATTATGGACTAAAATAAAAATTATTATTCAGGGACTTAAAAGTCAAAAGGTTGTGAGAATGTCTCATATGCAATGCCGTGATGAAAAGGGTTAGTAAGAGCAACAGAAGTTTTTTTTTGTGATCAACAAGGAAACGCACGTTGAAAATGGCAAGGAAAAATAAGGAAATTGGTCTTCAAATCACTACTCTAAAGATTAAACTTTCAAAGAAACTGAAAACTTCAAAACAAGACGTCTTGAATTACCATTAAAAGTAAGTCTCAAGATGATTGGAATACAAACACTTGCAATAAGTCTAGAAAACAACACATAAACTTCATTTCTAAATCTTTTGGAAATAAGACAAAATAAAAACTCTTTGAATTATTTTATTTGGAGTATTTTATAGTATTTTTCGATATATTATAAGGCAGCTTTATGAAGGAAAATAATTTAATCAAGAAAAAATTTTAATTCTTGTGGCAAACCTTGAAAAAATTGAATAAAAATTTTTCAAGAAATTTTTAAAACCAGACTTCTACAATTTTGATTAAAAATTTTTTAAATACTTTACTGATAAGTATATTCTGCAACCGCAAGAACCAGATTTCAAAAAGGTTAATTAACCAAAATTAAATAAAATGTCATGATATGTAAAAATTCTGTAAAAATGATTATTTGCTTAGTATATTTTATTTACAAAAATGAACTATTTATATTATTTCAAATTTAATCTTCGATTTACTAAAACGCATCATAAGGAAGATCCCTAAAATATCAAGTAAATCAAGAAATAATATGTGTTGAATTTTTAACATTTTGAGCATACTGCTGCATTGAAAAAACCACAGAGAAAATAAATCTGTGCAAAAATAGTTAAAAAAGAAAACTTTCTTTTATAGGCATTCAATGTTCATCTTGGAAAATTACGCCTAATTTTTTGAGTGCATTTTATGTTTTCCCCCAAAACCGATAAAACACATTAATTTGGCATGAGTACCGAACTTGATTATGACAAATACACTTATTTTTTTGTACGCCTGGCAGACTTGTAAGCAAGTGAATTTATTAAAAATTATATAAATGTTGCCCTGTTTCTTTTTCAATATATACCAGTATGAAAGAAAAATGAAACATTACTTAGACTATATTTTTAGGATTTCTAAATTGATTTCTCAAGTATTAAATTAATTAAATTTAAAGCATTAATTGATAAAAACGTATTTTTTAAATATTACATTCGTCATTTTTTAAATTAGAGTTTCGTTCATCTATTCGTCTCACGCCTTTGTCTGTCTGTCTGTATTTCACAGAGTACGTTCTCGGAAACTATATAAATTAGAGACTTGAAATTTTGCATACTTATAGCTGAATACATCCGATCAAATGACAAATCATAAAATTTGAAAAAAGTCTTATATTATTTTAATTAAATGAATTAATTTAATGACATCAAACCATTTCTGCGATTTAGATTTTAAAACAGAGCCTTAATTTGAGTTTTTTTTTTCGCTGAGGCTAGATGGCTCAGTGCCAGCGCATTTGCCTGCTGTTCAAAAGGTCCTTCGTTCGAAGCTTAGCGTCGGAGTTCGAATTTTATTTTATTACGCATTAGTTTTCGTTATCTAATACACTATATGGCCAAAGGTGACCGGTCCCTGGCGATTTTAGACGTTTTGTTAATTATCTAGAAAATTACATAAGGAATTAACCTGAAACTGAAGGTGTGTAAACAGTATAGTATAGGTCATATATTTCCGCGAAGAGTTTTACCCGAAAAAACATAGGGGACCGTCGACAAATTGAAAAAGAACGAATATCTTTTGGATAACCCTGTAAAAACTAATGTAGCAAAAGCGTTCAAATTCGAGATTATTAATAAGTTGCTTATTGTAATATACTGTATTAATTTTTTTAGGATAGCATGTATATTCGTAGAGAAATTAAGGTTTTTATAAAAACAGTCCCAAATTTCGCCAAGTCTTTCGCTTATAATTGGCAGAGTTCTTAATATAAAAAAAAAGTTCTTTTCAGAAAATATGGCAAACAACATTGTACACAATGTTCTGTAATCAGAATTAAAAGATAATAAAAATGTGATGAAAAATGAGCAGGTTTACTAAAAAATATTTCACTGCGCATGCGCGAATGCAATCAAAATATAATATACATAATGTATTAGCTAAGTATATAGAGCACCTTTTGTGAAAGTCTCAAAATCATAGCTTGAAAATTCTGAAAATTATCGTCGATAGAGTAAGCTCAAAATCCGTTGTTAAAGAAGCAAAAAGGTGAGGGGCTGTATCAAATATCTGTTGATTAGTGCCAAGATAGCGTACACAATACTGCACGTACTACTATATTTGGATACAACCCCTCATCTTTTTGTTTCCTTTTGGGCACAACGGATTTCGATCTTATTCTATCGACGATAATCTTCAGAATTTTCAAGCTATGATTTTGAGACTTTCACAAAAGTTGCTCTATATACTTAGCTAATACGTTATGCACATAATATTTTGATTGCATTCGCGCATGCGCAGTGAAACAGTTTTTAGTAAACCTGCTGATTTTTCATCCAATTTTTATTATTTTTTAATTCTGATTGCAGAGTATTGTGTACAATGTTATTTGTGATATTTTCTGAAAATAACGTTTTTTTATGTTATGATCTCTGCAAATTATAAGCAAAAAACTTCGCGAAATTTGGGGCTGTTTTTATAAAAACATTAATTTCTCTACTAGTATACATCCTATTCTCATAAAAATGAAAACAGCATATTACAATAAGCCACTTATTAATAATCTCGAGTTTGAACGCTTTTGCTACATCAGTTTTACAGGGTCATGCAACAGATATTCGTTCTTTTTCAATTTGTTCACGGTCCCCTATGGGGTTTCGGGAAGAAATCTTTGAGGAAATATAATACCTATACTATACCGTTTACACACCTGCAGTTTCAGATTAATTCCTTATATATGTTTCTAGATATTTAACAAAATGTCTAAAATCGCTAGTAACCGGTAACCTTTGTCCACATAGTGTATATTCAATTTTACAGATTTTTTTTGCCATTTTAAGGGCAAAATAATAATAAAAAAATATTTTATCAATTATTTTTTTAATTCAAAAATTCCTTTTTGAGAAATTGCGGAGTTTTAAATTTTGTTTAAACTTCAGCTAAATTTTTGATATTTTGGAATTTTAAATTTCATTTAAACAATTTGTTTTCTTTTGAGAAAAATTCGAAATTTTGCTTGAACATCCGTTAAATTCTTGAGAAATTTCAACATTTTAATTTTCGTTGAAACAATTTTTTCTTTTTTAGAAATTTTAAATTTATTTAAACCTCCGCTAAATTTTTGGAATTTCGGAGTTTTGAAAATTTTGTAATTTGAATTTTATTTAAACAGTTTTAGTATTATTTTATTTTTAAACAGCTCTTAATTTTAACTATTAAGTTTCCTCTTTGATTATCGTTAATGAGTAGTGTTACCATCTCACTTTCGGTTGTTCCTTTGTCTTACGCGGGGTTCTCTCTGTCGCTCGCCATTGCGCCAAATCGCGACAAAATTCTTCATTTGGCGAGTAAACCAACAGTCAAATTCGCCAAATTACGAGTGTTCAGTTTGTGTGTTTGCGTGTGTGGTGTGCCAATACTGTCGAGATTGTTAGCCGCGTTACTGAACGATTGCTGTAGCTGTACATATTCAAATGCGCCGTGTCATTTACATTGCTCTATTTATAGACAGGGATGTAGTGGAAGGTATACGGGGGTATACGCCGTATACCCTCTGGATTTTTTTAAGGAACACCGTATACCCTCTGTTTCTCAAGAAAGCTGTAGTATATATACACTGGGGTATACCTTCTGCCTTGAGCGTATACCCTCTGCTTAGAACGTATACCATCTGCTTTTTTTACGACTACACCACTGTTTATAGAGATACTGACTCAACACCAATTGAGTTTAGCAACAGCCAAAGACACAGAAAGGATTATGCCACAGGTATTTCTCCATTGGCAGTTAATCACCATCTATGCGCCAGCTTCGCGTCGGTAAAAACGCAAACTTACTTGCACCAAGCTCCAAATAGAGAAAATTTTTGCTGGAATGCGGTGTTGAAATTATCCATTTACCAAACTATTTATTAGTTGTATACAAATTATCATTGGCTGGTCAAATTTTTTCTATTGTTTAAGAGTCGAAATCTTATAGAAATTTTTAGTGTATATTTTCACAACGGTAAATCAAAAGATAGCTGTTTTAAATTTTTATTCATACAGCTAAAAGAATGTCTGAAACATTTACACATTTAGGAAACATTTAGAATGTATTTATTTTTAATAGTTGTAGCAGATAGTCGAATTTCTATTGGATAAGCAATCACAAAATATTAGGTTATTTTTGAACATATTGAAAAAAATGGATAAAATAAAGGGTTAAAGATAGATTTTTCAGTTTTTCTAGACGAATCTATTTTGCTAGCATTTCTGTTCATTTGGCTACTGTTTTTTATTTCTTATTCGCCAAATCGCTAATATTGGTGAAAAGCCAGCTA
This sequence comes from Maratus speciosus, assembly GCA_963932465.1. Lineage (NCBI taxonomy): Eukaryota > Metazoa > Arthropoda > Arachnida > Araneae > Salticidae > Maratus > Maratus speciosus. Next base: position 453,150,637 of record OZ010786.1, on the reverse strand, counting down.
GAACACTGTATTCACGCCTGTCTGTATGTTTGTTCTCGGAAACTGTATAAATTAGAGATTCAAAATTTTGCGTACTTATAGCTGAATGCACAACAAATCATAAAATTTTGAAAAAAGTTTTATATTATTTTAATTAAATGAATTAATTTAATGGCATCCGACAATTTCTTTGATTTAGATTTTAAAAGAAAGCCTTAATTTAAATCTTTTTCACGTAGGCTACGGTGCTCAGTGGCCTGCTGTTCAGAAAGTTCCTTTTCGTAGCTGGGGCGTCAAAGTTTGAATTTTTTTTTCCCCCGGAATAGATTTCATTATCTAATAGATTCAATTTTACAAAATTTTTGTGATTTTTCTTATCATTTTAAGATCAAAAGTTGCTGAAAAACATTTTATCGATATTTTTTTTTAATTTAAAAATTCTTTCGTTGCGAAATTGTGAAATTTTGTTTAAACTTGCGCTAAATTTTTGAAATTTCTGAATTTTAAATTTCGTTTAAACAATTTGTTCTGTTTTGAGAAAATTCGAAATTTTGAATTTTGCTTTAACATCCACAACAAAATTCTTGAGAAATTTCATTGAAATTTCATTTTAAATTTCGTTTAAACAATTCTTTTGTTTTTAGAAATTAAACTTTTTTTAAACCTTCGATAAATTTTTGAAATTTCCGAATTTTGAATTTTATTTAAATTACGTAGGTGTCGAAAACTGTATAAGTTAAACACTTGAAATTTTGCATACTTATAGCTGAATACCTCTGATCACACGTAAAATCATAAAATTTTGAAGAAGTGTCTATTTTTTTATTAAATGAGTTAAACTGATGACATTCGACCGTAATTCGCCCCACCAGTGGCTGAGAGGTTCTGCTCTCGAAGCTGGTAGATAGAAGATGCTGGGTTCAAACCCAATCGCGCCCGTCGGCCTAAACGTTCCGAGTTTTCGTGGTTTTCTTCGAGCCATGGATTTTCATGCGTAAATACGGGTTAGGCTCCCTTAGAAAGACAACCCACGGAGGGCACTTCCTCCTCGGGCCTATATTCTTTAGAGTAGATAATCGGCCGTCAAAAAATCAACCAACCGACCGTAATTCTTTATTATTCGTAATTTAAATTTTAGAAGAGAACCATAATTTCAGCCTTTTTTTCAACATGTCGGTGGTACAGCGGTATCGAGTTTGCTTTCTAAACCAAAGCTGGATTCTATTCTCGATGACGGAAGTTGGGATTTTCGATTTTTACTCCTCGGACTACATTTCATTGTCCGATGGATTTAATTAAAAGAACTTTAGTCCTTTTTTGCTACTTACTATAAGGATTTAGATTTTTAGCTGAAATTAAACCATGTCATTAAATATGCTTTTCAGATATCCAAACTTATGCTGTTACAATTCTCTGAAAAGCAGTTCTTGAATATTTTTAATTTACAGTAGAACCTCTTTTATCCGAAACTCTCGGTTAACCGAAATCCATTTTTAAAGCTTTTTTTTTACCATCACATTCCTTGTGTGCAAAATCCATTTTGAAAGTTTTTTCTTTTTTACTGTCACATTCCTTGTGTGCAAAATCCATTCTGAAAGCTTTTTTTTTTTAACTATCCTATTCCTTGCGTGCAAGAGGTCCTTTCCGAGCTAGGAGTACATATAAATATTTTCGATCCCCTTTCTTAGAGTTCCTTTGAATTTAACTTCAGCTCCCGTAAGCTGCGGAGTGGAACGAAGAAAACGAACAAATTAGCAATTCTGAAGCTTTTGCAAAAAGTTTGGCATAGCTGGAGAAGCAGAAAGACTGTCATACTGGTGAATTAATAATATTAAAAATCTCCATGATAGAGCTTCAAAGCAAAGACAATCGAAACTGCAACAAACAAAACATTTTTTCAAACCCTTGTGATCTATGTAAAAGCTACTTAATTTCAAAATAAAAATTCAAGTAATTTATTCTTGTTTCTATTTTGCTATCGTTTTATTTTTATTAAGCACTTATTACCATAATAAGAAATATTGAATATATTTCTCCTCAATCTTAAAACGGAAGCATTCTCGATTATCCGAAAATTTCGATTTTCCGAAAGAGGGTCGGTCCCAATTACTTCGGATAATCGATGTTCTACTGTAATTAAAAATCAACTTCCTCTTGTAACCAGTTTAATAATAAATTTCATGGTGCTGCCATCTACATTTTTATTGTTAAAGTGTATTGATAAAGGATAAGGATTTAATAATTATGAATTAATGATTTGGATTCATTAAGGGGTCTCAGGACTCTTAAAATTGTTAAAAATAAAAATAAAAAGACTTTTTTCAACATTTAATATCTTAAATCGTATTTGATTTTAAGACACAATTATACCTGGGATGAAAGATTTAAGTATGTTCTTTCATTTCATGCATTTAAAAAATTGCAAGATGCAGAATTAGCATTTACAGAGGGCTCCAATCGGCTTAAGATATAACGCGCAGGGTTACAAAATAAATTTTGCAACTAGAATGTACCTTTTGGTACCTACTTATACTTCAGAGTATAATAATTACTCTGAACCTAAATAAATTTGTTTTAAATAATTTTTATATTTATAATACAAAGTTGTATTTAGCTAATGCAAAATTTTGAAAATTTCAACAGTATAATCCTTCTATATATAAAAAAAAGTTTTGATTTGGAAATGGACCAATGACAATCTGCGTAGATATTCCGGGTAGATCCCCATCCAATTTGAATGCTTAAGCATGGCCTTTCATCGTTAATATTTAAAAAACTGTTGCATACAAAAATATCAAAATCGGTGGTATTATAGAGAAATGTTTGATAAATACGCTGATGCAGACAGTTTTCAAATCGAAGAATTATTTTAAAAGATATTTAATGCTAAAGTTGGACAAAATTTTTCCATTAAAAAAGTTTTATTGGAGCAAAAACTATACATGAGAATTTAATCATTTTTAGATCATTTTATACGTTATAAGTTCCCGGTTTGCAGATTGTATTTATTTTTCTCATTTGACTCATTTTTTTGAGGTTTTATTTCAATTTTAAATTCAAATTTTCAGCATTTCAAGAGATATTTTTTACAAAATTTAGAAAATGTTATTAATTTAAACTGTTGCCAGTTGCATAAACAGCGCAAACAATAATGTTTACTTCAAATTAAAAATTTATTTTACACGTGACTATTATAAACAGAAAATATAAAAAGCAGGAACTCATTGAAAATTACGTCATAAAAACTATAATTACACGTGAATTTTAAAGAGACAGAATTTTGTAAAATAATAAATTCTAAAACATGCGTTAGAAGTCTTAAATAGGAGAATTTACGTCACATTACACTTATTATATAAAATGAACAAAAAATAATATTGCAAAACAGTTTAAATTTAAAAATTGCTCGGGACATTTATTTGATATTTTAAGATGATCATAATATTTCATTTCTAACAAAAGTATTTTTATGTGAATATTAAAAAGAAAAAGAATAGTTTGGTGAAAATTACGTCAGATTATAATTCTCAGATTCAAATTATAATTCAATCTTCCGGAATCTTTTTAAAGCCGATTAAATTATCGTGCTGTTAGAGTCTGCGGTGTCTGAACGGGGGTTGACGAGCGTAGCTCGTAGGGGGCAGAGCCCCCTAGTATATAAAAAAAAAGTTTTGATTTGGAAATAGACCAATGAAAATCTGCGTAGATCATCCGGGTAGCTCCTACTAGATCGGCATCCATATTTTTTATGACCGGGGGTTTTTCTTCGTTAATATTAAGAAAACTGTTTCATACAAAAATATGAAAATTGGTGGTATTATAGAGACATGTTTGATAAACACGCCGATGCAGACAGTTTTTAAATCGAATAATTATTTTAAGAGATATTTAATGTTAAAGATGGTCAAAATCGTTCCATTAAAAAAGTTTCATAGGAGAAAAACTATACATAGGAACTTAAATATTTTTAGATCATTTCATACATTGGAAGTTTCAGATGTGCAGACTGCAATTAACTTTTTAATTTGACTCATTTTTTGAGGATTTATTTCTATTTTAAATTCAAATTTTCAGCATTTCGAGAGATATTTTTTACACATTTTAGAAAAGGGCAATTATTTTAAACTGTTGCCAATTTAAAAAACAGCGCAAAGAATAATATTTCCTTCAAATAAAAGAATTATTTACACGTGGCTATTGTAAACAGAAAAAAACTTTCAAATTTGAATTAAGTGATTACGTGTTAAAAATCAGGACAATATTGAAAATTACATCATAAAAACTACAGTTACACGTGAATTTTAAAAGGGAAAGAAAATTTTTAAATACTAAATTCATTATTATGCGTTAAAAGTCACAAATGAAGGAAATTACGTCATATTTTAAAAGGCCAAATAAATAAAAGTTGGCAAAACACTTTAATAAAAAATATATTTGCACTAGACGTTTATTTCACATTTTGAGATAATCTTTTCAATTATTATCGTGAATTCTAAGACAGGGCAAATAATATTTCCTTTCTAACAACAAAAGAATTTTCATATGAATATTAAAAAGTGAAAGGAAACTGGTGAAAATTACGTCAGATTTAAAACGATACATTTAAAAGAACTTTCTCATAGCGGTGTTAAAAATTACCGACAGACAAAGACTCTGTGTACTTAATTCATTTTACATTTGCCTACTTTCAAATTTTTAACACTTTCCAACAAAGTTGAAAAGTGTTGTTGTTTTCGGTCTGTCTGTTCGCGCTCCAACTCTCGTAAATATACTCGAATCGCACTGAAATTTTTGGTTATTGACGTTTAGCCTTTCACGAACCCTATTTCAAATGAAGTTTGTAGCATGGTTTTGTTCATTTACAGGGACAGTCAAAAGTATTCCGTTACATTACGGCCAATGGGAAAAACGCTTTTAAGTTTCACTATATTTATGCATACTATATGGTGTGTGTAAATGTTATAGTCGATATACAGGGCTACGCAAAAGAATTCGTAAATTTTACTGAGTATGACCGTAAATTGCTCAAAGGTGGCTTTAAAATGCGTTATGCTGAACTGCATGTAGTTTTCTATGAAATGTTTGTAGAATATAGATAAAATGATATACAGGGCCACGCAAAGAATTGGATACATGGCCGCCTATAGATGATAAATTCTGGAAATGCGATTTCAGTAGTTTTAAGAGTGATTTAGTTTGAATTAAAGTTTAGCTAAATAGTCGCGTGTAATAAAGGTACTAGGTAAACAACAGGGCTGTTCAAAAGTGTTGAAGTATGTTTCCATCTATTAATCTAAATTGCTGAAAGAGAAATTTCAATCTGTTATGCGTTTTCTTGATAAACTAAATTTTCTATTATATAGTATATATATCAGCCGACTGTACACGGCTGTTCGGAAGAATTGGAATAAATATTTGGCTATGGATGATAACCGCTGAAATCAGTTTTTTAAATGTTTAGTTAGTTATCTTATTTGCCTTATTTCCCTAAATAACGAAGTTTTGTTAAAGCTTTCATGGAGTGCTGGAAATTGTTTCATAATCTATGTCGTACGCATGATTTTTCTTTCTTGTTTTTAATCAAAGATGAAAACAGCCATTGTATCTCTTAGCAGCGGCTGATTTCATCTTAAAAATCTCCAATCAAAGGAAAATGAATGAAAACCCGTTTACAGGGAGACTGTCACTGTTTTTTTAAATTGTAATTCAAACTTTTTAAGGCCGATGAAATTAGCATGCTTTTAGAATCTGGGATGTCTGAACGGGGGTTGGCGAGCGTAGCTCGTAGGGGGCAGAGCCCCCTAGTCACTTAAAAAAATATTTTTTGAACCATAAAAAGGAAATTTTAGGTTCAGTTTATACAGAATAACATGAAACACGTGTTTTAAAACTTTCATGAAAAAAGATTCAGAAGTTTTTGTGATATCGTGCGCGTTATGCCCAAAAACGTCACTTGGGGGAAAAATGGCTTCAAAGTTTCTGAAACGCCACTTCAGCTATTGAGCGCGTATAATTCTAAAAGCCATAACTTCTGTTCTAATGGGAATTTCAAGGAAACAATTATATTAAAATGTTCAGAAAAGATAGGAGTTTAACATATAAAAAAATTAAAATTTCGAAAATTTTAAAGCTTTGGGAGTCCTGAGACCCCTTTATTGAAAGATAAAGTGTTTTGAAAGGAATATTAAACGAAACCCTCTGTGCGATCTTCGATACCACTTATCCACTTGTTTATAATTTATTTTCTACTTTTTAGGTGCATTCGTAATTATATAAATGCGTAGCACCTATAGTCGTCGTTCGGTTCGTCTGTCTGTCTGTCAATCCGCATATAACACAGCAAAAACTACTCAACCGAATGGTCTGAAATTTTAAATATATAATTATTGCAAAATTTTCTCGAGTCATTTCCAATTTTATGAAAGTCGGATGTATAGTTTAATTACAGGGACAGTCAAAAGTTTTTCGCTACATTACGGCCAACGGGAAATATTATTTCAAGTTCATTTTATTGATGTTACAGCCTTTCGAACAGAATGAAATTGATATGCACTTATGAAGTGCACGAAAATATACATTCAGTACAATATGTGGTGCAAAAAATATTTATAAAACTAGTTGTAGTACGAACGCACCTCATTTGCTACGTTTGACGTGCAATTTCCAACTTGTTAGCCTTTAAAATGTTCCATTGTTGTAGTTTCACAGCTTATTTTGTAGAGCATTTATTGCCGCAAAATTAAATTCATTATTGTTTCAACGCGTATACAGTTGTACGAGTTATGGAGAATATTTGACTATTTATCAGCTGTGACGGTCTAATGAAAAATGTTTTAATATTAATGCATTAATTTATAATTAAGTTCTAAATGCATTAAGATGTTGTATTGTCATTAGAAACACTCCCGTGAACGTAATTTTTATAATTCTTGCATATCGGAAGTGGGTTAAAAATTGATTACAATATTCCTTCATATTTTACATACAAAAACCAGGTTTGGTGAAACAAAGAGTGTAAAAAAACTAAATTTAAAGCTTGTAACTCTGAATCATTTAAAGTGAAAAACTAGTCGTTTGGGACCACCCATCATGGACCCATTACATACCCATCATGGACATATATAATATAAAATATGAAAATAAAACATGTGATATTTGCTAAGCATTGTACCATGTTACTTTTATTCATAATTTAATTTATTTGGACTTCCTTAAATATAATTAATATAACCCCTTAAGCTAATATTACTTTTTGTTGCATTAAAACATCTCAATTTGTTGATTTTCTGTAAGCAAGTAAACGCTATTGGTTTACAATGGAGGTATATGGGAATTTGGCGAAATATTAGAGATACCGCCAATTTGGCGTCAATTTTGGCGACTCATTTTGGCCGCCAAATTTGGCGATATACCGTCAAGTTGGCGACAAACTTGGCGATAGTTGGCGACAGAATAGTGTCCCCCTATGGTAAACCCCCTTATACGTATGGAGAGGCATTAAATGCTTGATATTACTATCAAGCCATTATTGGCATTTAATATTATAGTTTGGCGATAGTTTTTTGGTCGGCGGGATAATCGAGTAGTACCGAATTGCGTAAAAGAAGCATCCTTATAACTCGAAAAATTATAATCCTATTAAGTAACAGTTTACTGCGTCGGATTAAGCGTCTCATTTCCAATTAAAATATATCTTTGAATTGAAATTTGAATGCATACAGGGTCATGAAAAATCGAAGAGTGTGAAAAATAAAATTACAAATATCTCGGCAACTAATTGTCCGATCGAGGTCATTCATGATGCAAAATTTATGTTTTTTTTATTATCTTTTATATTCAGTCTTTCAAATAAACAATTTCGAAAATTTTTGTATACTTTTTATCAGAACGAATATTTCAAGAGTCCAAAAAAATAGTTCCGGTTAATCGAGGTTACTGATATTCAATAGGCTTCTTCCCATTATTACTCCCTAAGTACACACCGAATTTCAAGTCTCTATATCAATTTGTTCGGGAGTTAGAGCGTTTACAGACACACACACATACAGACGGCCAATTTTTTTTTCTAAAAATATGTTTTTTCGGAATCTCCAGTATCTGAAACGTGTAAATCCGTCAAATTTATTTTTTCAATTTTTAAAACGATTGCAAGACTTACCCTATACTACGTATGATGGGTAAGTAATAGACGTAGTGAAAAGACTTTTTCAAATATTTGAAGTTATCGACCAGTTAAGGGGTCTCAGGATTCTTAACGATACAAAATTTTCGAAATTTTAATTTTTTTTAGATGTTAAACTGCTATCTTGTCTGAACATTTAGATACAATCGTTTTCTTGAAATTCCCATTGGAAAAAAAGTTATGGCTTTTAGAATCTTACCCGCTGAAGCAGCGTTTCTGAAACTTTGAAGTCATTTTTCTCAAAATGACGTTTTTGGGCATTTCGCGCACGATATCTCAAAAACTTTTCCATATTTTTTCAGGAAAATTTCAAAATGTAAGTTTCAAGTTCGTATGTATAAACTGAACCTAAAATTTCCTTTTTATTGTTCAAAAAATATTTCTTTAGGTGATTATGCTGTTAAAAATTTCAAAATTTTGTATTAGCTAAATACAACTTTGTATTAAAAATATAAAAATGCTTTAAATACAAATTTATTTAGGTTCAGGGTAATTATTACAATCTGAAGTATAACTAGGCACCAAAATTTTCATCGCAGTTGCGAAATTTATTTTGTAATCCTGCGCGTGAGCTGTCATACCAATTTTCTGCTCGACAAATGTCTGAGAGTTTGAAGCCCCCTATAAATATTAATTCTGCATCTTGTAATTTTTTAAGTATATGAAATGAAAGCCCATATTTATATCTTTCATATATCTAAACAAGTTGGAAATTGCTCGTCAAACGTGGCAAATGCGGTGCGTTCGTACTATAACTAGTTTTATAATTATTTTTTGCACCCCATATTGTACTGAATGTGTATTTATTTGCAATTCATAAGTGCATAGTCTGTAACATCATTAAAATGCACTTGCAATAATTTTTTCCCATTCCCCTTAATGTAACGGAAAACTATTGACTGTCCCTGTAATTAAGCTATACATCCGATTTTCATGAAATTTGAAATGGCTCGACAAAATTTTGCAGCAATTATATATTTAAAATTTCAGACCATTCGGAAAGCTGTAACATCATTAAAATGCACTTGCAATAATTTTTCCCATTGGCTTTAATGTAAAGAAAAACTTTTGACTGTCCCTGTAATTAAACTAAACATCCGATTTTCATAAAATTTGAAATGGCTCGACAAAATGTCGCCATAATTATATGTTTAAAATTTGAGACCATTCGGAAAGCTTTAACATCATTAAAATGCACGTGCAATAATTTTTCCCATTGGCCGTAATGTAAAGAAAAACTTTTGACTGTCCCTGTAATTTAACTATACATCCGATTTTCATAAAATTTGAAATGGCTCGACAAAATTTTACAACAATCATATATTTAAAATTTCAGACCATTCGGTTGGGTAGTTTTTGCTCTATTATATGCGGACGGACAGACGGACGGACAGACAGACGGACTGAACGACGACTATAGGTGCTACGTATTTATATAATTACGAACGCACCTAAAAATTGAGTTTTAAAATGATATACATTTTAAGATATTAAATGTTGAAAATTGTCTTTTTAAATTTTTTCCCCCAATTTTAAGAGTCCTGAGACACTTTAAGTTACTTTACCAGAACATACTAAGTATGCGTAAATACATTTGAAGAAAAACAAAAAAGAAAAATTCGGGGTCAAGCATAGATTATGAAACTTTTTCCGACACATCCAGAATATTGTTACTTAACTTCAATGTGAAATAAAATGTAAGATGATGCCTGAGTAAACAATTTGGAAAACGCATTACACATTTGAAAATTCAATTTCTGTAAATACCATCTATAATAGGAAAAAATATCCAATTTTTTTTTGTTCCGGCATTGTGGAAACGACATTAATTTAGCTGTCGTTATATGGAGTGAAGCTGCATGAGATTAGGTTGAGCCAATATCAGGTGATCCAGTAAATTTATCTTTATTTGTTCCTACATATGGGGCATTCTCACAATATTTTGACTTTTGTGGAAAAAAATCTGACAAAATTAAACTTGCTAAAATAACATTTTAATGTGATAGACGAATGCCTTAATGATTTAAAATAAAGAAAAAATGGTCAGCAGCGAATTTTTTTTTATTTAACTGAGGTTTACGTTAAACTTGCGAGTTTAATTTTTCTTACCATTTTACCCCTATAACTTTTTATTTTCTCCTAAATTTTTACTTATAATGAATTTGCATAGTACCGACAGGACATTCAAATAAGAAATGATAACAATGTAGTACTTTTAATACAGAATTTTTGTATAAAATTATCATAAAGGGGTGTTAAAGAAGGGATGGTAAGGTAAAAAAAGGGGATGGTATTGGAAAAAAGGGACGAAATGGTAAAAAAAAGGACGGTAAGGATGGAACGGTAAGGAAAATTATCACCTATTTTTAGGAAAATCATGTTAAGACTAAGTGATAGCCACACTGTTCATTGATTTTTAGAAACAGTTGTTAACATTGGATTAAATAATTATTATTTTTTTAATTTACCTCGAAAAGTGCAGGAATAAACCTCGGGGAAGGTGAGACTACCAATAAAGCCACGATGCTTGAAATTTATATTTAAATGCTGATTTAAATTCTACAGTAAATTTCCTGCCAAAGAATTTTAGACATTATTTCTCTAGCATACTTCTGCATGAGAAAAACTTGAAAAAAAATTCTGTGGCTGCATCTGAAATGATTTTCTGTATAATTTTAGAAGAGAGATGGTAAGGAATTTAAAACCCAGGGACAGAGTTTAAAAAATAATAGCAACCCTAAAAATGTGTGCAGGTTAATTTTTAGCTACATATTTATGTAAAACAATAGTTCCAGTTTCAGAAAAAATGACATCGAATTATTTTTATTGAAACCATTTTATCCAGACAGCTCCAAACTTAAAAATGAGCATAAGGGACACGGGACGGTATAGGAGTTTTCCAGGTGTTTGGACCCCCAACATCGTCCAAAACTTATTTATCTCGTTAATATTGTTGTGCAATCATGCAATAGAATGTTCCCCAGTATATGAAAAAAAAAAAACACACACACACACACACACACACAAAAGTGTATTAAAATAAAAATTATTATTCAGGGACATGAAAGTCAAAAGATTGTGAGAATGCCCCATATACACTACCGCCTTCACAAAGTTTGAGGTGTGGTACGGAAGGTCCGGTAGTATCGGACAACGGGTTGTACCGGTGGTAGCAGCACCTGTCACACAACTGTTGTGTTTATTAAGTCAGAAGGAAGACATTCATGCCTTATTAGGTCGAACGGTATTTGCGTTTGCAAGTGATAGTAAATTATTTATTTTTTACGAGTTCTCTGGTGCACGAAGTTAACTTTGGAGCTACGTAGTTTGTGTGAAAGCAAGTACAACAATGTTTTTTGTATTTTGTTAGATGTATAGGTTACTATGTTTTATACTGTAGGCCATAATGTCTAGACTTGGCAATACGCATGTGATAGGTAGTCAAAGCGTCGGTGTGCAGTGTTCGGGTTGTATCGGACAAACGGTTGGAGGGTTCTGTAAGACAAGAGTTTACAGGTTTAAAAAGTTAAATTCTTACGATTTCCTCTGTTTTATTTTAGGATGCATAAAATACGTCATAAGTGAGATGAAAACCACACGAAGGGAGATATATAAAAAGTCCGGCTTTCTGTAATGACACCCGGGGAACTAGTGAAAGATATTGTGTATTTAAAGATATTGGGTACTGTGTGCCTCAAAATCTATTGTCTCTAATCCCATGAATGAGCCTTCAACATAGCAATAGTAGGAAAAACAGAGAAAAAACAATTCAAAAACGTTTCAGAGATGAGACTTTTCATAAAAAAAATTAATCGAAACAGATTTTATAGGAGATTTTACGTTTTCCAAGCACTTCAAGTATGAAGCTCTTAACATGATAAAGATGTGGAGGAAAAAAAAAGATATTTTAACTTAATCGCCGTTTAACCCTTTATCTACTGACGGTACTTATAAGTACCATTAAAATAACTTGTTATAAAATTCATTTAATACATCGATTACTAGCAATATAGTTTAGAATGAGTTATAGATGCATTACTTTATCTTGTTTAAAAAGAATTATTGGTTACACAAAACAAAAATATTTTTAAAAGGATGATTTCTTTTGGCTTTACATCTTTTCAGCTTTTTTAGCGTTGGGGAGGGGGGGGGGGGATTTTTCTATATTTCTATTGTAAGAATGTTATATTTGTACATTTACTAATTCTACAAAATACTAAGAAAAATATTTAAAATAAAAGATTTAAGTGGGGTTATAAATATTGCACAAAATCCCTATAAATTCAAATTTAATTAATCCTTCTAAATCCTTCAATCCTTCTAAAGTCCTTCTAAAATTTATTAAATGATTATGTAAATCTTCTAATGTAGTTTAAAAAATTCACGAAAAATGCTTTAGAAGATAAAATTTTCATTAATTCAGAGTTCAGTACATAAAGGGTTAAAACTCAACTTGAGAAGAAGAAAAGAGAGAAACAAGAGAGGGAACAAACTGCAGAAGTAAAGAGACAGGTGAGGAAAGAATATCGCATTAAAGGGTTGGAACGAAAACTTAAATTCGAACAAGAAATTAAAGTGAAAAGGACAAAAGTAAAGTCCACAAAAATGTAGTAACAATAAGTTGTATCTAAATCCAAAAATGACGTTTTATCAAGCACAACCCCATGTCCGATACAACACTCCAGAAATCAGATAGGTCAAAATGCAAGGTTTATAAAAAGTCAAAGAAACCCAGTAAATATTACTCTAACAGAAATGAGCTTTTTGAAGTAACAAAATGTTGAAGTTTTCGTTAGAGTAGTAAATATTCAAATTTAACCATACAATAAAAAAAAAAAAAAATCGAAATAGCTTAAGCGTTCGATACTACCGGACCTTCCCCTACAACTTGGTAAAACAAACATTTTTTTGTTTAAGAAAGGTGAGTGGCAATCGACTTATTCAGTTATAAATGCAGGCTGTCTCACTCCAATTCGAATCCGAATTTTCGGTCACAACTTTAACGGTATTGAATATATTTTACCGATATTTTCAACAGACATACTTTGCTTTCTACGAAATGTGATAATGTGACAAAAACTGCTGGAAATGGATACGATCTGAGCCGAAACAATTCCGACCTAGACACTTTGTAGTTCAGAATGTAGATCACGGTACATATGGATCACTGACCTAATGACAGTGATATCTATCACATTTCACATGAAATAAAATAATTTTCCTGATTATACCGGTAAAATACCTTAATTAACATTAAGGTTGTGATCGAAAAATCGGGTTCGATTTGCTGTGAGACAGTATTTATGATTGAATAAGTGGATTTTGACACATCTTTCCTATACAGAAAATGTTCGTTTTATCGAGTTGTACCATCCCTCGAAGTAAGTTTGTACATGCACTACCAGATCACCCTTATCAAATATAATATTATAAAATATTTATTTTTCAAACTTTTCTGGTGTGAATATTGAATTGAAAAACCATAAAATGACTTTTATGATGTAACATAAAGAAACTGCTTTGAAAAGTGTCTTTTGGTTTAAGTCCTATGATTTTTGTGACACCTTAAAATCTAATTTGTCCTTGGCCTTGTTTTGAACTGGTACTCAGCAGGGCCTGATTAATGCACGGGCCTCCGGGGCCTCGGACCTGGGCCCACCAATTCGTGTGTATTTTCTCAAAATTTAAGTTTTTCCACTGTTTGCATTTTATATTTTGGTCCCTGACGTAAAAACAAAGTTTTACTGTAATTAAAAACCTCCATATTTAATTTTTCTGTAAAATTCCTTTTCAATTTGAGAGTACCTATAATTTTCAAAACTTGCCATATCCAGAAAATCAAATTTTGGAAAAATGCCAAAAACTCCATACTGTGTCTATTGGTTTCAATATAAACTAGGATTTTACAATCTCAGAATTATAGTTTAAAATGATTACTAGACTGTTAGGGAAAACACAATTTTTATGATTTTGGATAAGGAGAGTTGTGAAAAAGACGTCCTCATTTATTCTGAAACATAATCTGTGGATCATAGATGTTTGTGAATTATACAAATGCTTATCTGAGAAAGTGGACGGTAATTCATTTTCTTGATTATTCTTGTAAGTTAATTTTTTTTTGTAAACATGAAACTTTCACCCAAACAACTTTGTCAACTCATCAAATAAACCTACTTTTTTTCTGAAAGTGTCGCCGGGAATGGGGAGGTAGGGGGGGGCAACTTTTTAACAGGACCTGGGCCCAACTTCAGCTTGATTGGGCTCTGTTACTCAGTATTATATATGTATATAATCAGTGGCGTAGCTACATTTTTGGGCGCCCGGGGCAGGACAAAATTTTGCGCCCCCCCCCCCCCCCAAAAAAACAACATTATTTTTCTTCAAGGCAAAAAAAAAAAAAAAAAAAACTATTTTTGGTTTGTACCGCGAGAAAAGGGCAGTTTCACTCTTCTTTCATTTTAAGGATTCAGCTAATTTTACTCAAACACACGAAACTAAAATGCGTGAAACCCGATTATAGAAGATTTCTAATTTTCTTCAATACTGAATTTCTAAGGAAACTTTAAAAACATAGCGGAACGTTCACGGATATGACTGTTGTTTAAAGCGTATGGGAGTAGCAACATTTAAAAAAAAACTTATTTGCAAAAACTCCTTAAATTCGCCCGATTATGGAAAAAACTCTCCTGTTTCAAAGCGGAAGCCACCCAAGAATTTCAAATTGCTATATCATTTTTTAAGATAGAAGGAAAACCAAAAAAATTTCTTGAATCCTTCTAACAAGACTTAACGATTATGAAAGAAATAAATTTTCATTTATAGTATTTTGTACATTTTTATTTTAGGTTGAAATTTTTAAGGGCATTCAATTTGAAACAGGATGGCGGATCAATATGCCCAACGAATTTGGTCGAGATTTTAATAAACCCTTAACATATGCTCAATCACATCCAAATCGGTTTATAAATACGAGCTCAATCGCATGACAATGATCAGATATTTATAGAGAGAGACACATACTATATATGTAGATGAAAAGGATAAGAATTAAAATCCTTTTAAAAATTAAAATTAAATTTCAGAAATTTAAAATAAAATCTTTGTTTTTTCCCCCCTAACTTTAAATCTTATATTTTAAATCCAATTTACCCCTTGTAACTTTATTTCCCAGCTCAAAATTTATTATGTTCACAATTAAATTCAGAGAGTAACTTCAGATTGAAAATGCTGACGTTTGGACAATTCTCCTTCGTTTGTGGCTAAAGCCTTGTACGTCACAGATCCCGGGAATTTTGCAGATCTTGACCACATGTCAATCAAGAGCTAATTAACCAATTAAACTAAATGTTCCAAATTGATACATTCGCTGCTGGAAGATATTGCCAACATTTTAGCAAGAACGCACGCGAAAAAGTTTAGATTTTGCCCATTTGAGATGCCTGCACAACCTACGACCATGTAGGTCCCGAAATTAACGTAAATGGCTCGTGAGATACGCGCGGACATGATTGTAAGATGGCGAAATAAATAAGTTCACAAAGAGGTTCCCGAGTCAAATTCATTTCTCCCATTAATCTCCCAGTTATTCCTTACATGGATCTTTACTCTAATGCATATGCGCTGATTGTAAGTATATATCAAATATATTTAACTTTTTAAACGATGAAAACAGCCATTTGTACTGGTCGTACTAGAAAGACTGACTAGGAAGACTTTGTTTTTTATGCGATTTAAGAAGGGAAAATTTGAGGATAGGTTGCCCACATTTTATTATTTAGCTTTTCTCAATTCCAATTCGACGAGAAAATGGAATTTCCAATAAAGGAGAAATAATATCTTTACTTGTTGTTCTTTCAGCTAAATCCATTTTGCATTGGTTCACAGAAGTCCCCATTACACGAAAATATTCATATGGAATGAAGAACGCAAAAATCAGCGTAAAAACCAATCCATGTATGTATTTGCGTGACATAGATGGCTAGAAATATCTACCGCACGTGCAAATCTGTAAATTTGTGTCAGGGTAGGTAGCCCAAGGCAGGTCCTGATGCACATGAGGCTCAGATTTCTATTTTTTTGATAATTAGCCGAGAATATTAATAATTCCTAAAAAACACGTTTTTTTTTTTCACAGAATGACAAAATCATGCTCACATCTGAACCTGATTTCACAGGCGAAATGGAAGAAATTAAGAATTTTCACAAATCAGGAAAAAATAAGAAAACTAATTAAGATATCGATTTGAAAATTTCAGAGCACATGTAAAAAAATATTTTACACCTGCGTATAAAATTTTGGAAAATCGGTCGGTAATTTTTTCTTAATGTTTTCAAAAAACTGGCAGCGACAGTAGAAAAGTTCGGAGAAAGAACCGTACAGGGCGAACATTAATTAAAAACCAAACTAAAAAAATATCTTTTTCCAGCCGATCCCTCCTTTTAATTTCCGAAAATCCATGGATCACAGGTTATATGACATGTGGATAATCGACTTAATTAGTAAACATTACCAAATGCTAAAAACAACGCATTTTATCAATTTAATCGAAGATTATTAGTGTGTTCTGTGGCAAGAGTCCCGTGATATGAGTTAAGAATCCATCAACGAAGGTTTTTTCCTTCATTTACATTTAAAAGTATGTTTTTCAAAATATAGACGTCTTTTACCACCATTATCGAACATTAAAGGCGCATTCTTTTCTTGGATTCTACGGGCCAGATTTCAGCGGGAATTGATTCATTCAATTTAGCTAACGATTTTCTTGCAGTTTTTAGCTTTACCTCCAGTTGAGGGGCGCATTTTTATCTCGTGTTCTATGAACTCAATTTCGGTTTTCGATTGTCTTATAGTTTTTAGTTGTACCTCCCACCGCCAAGGGGCATTTCTATCTCTGGTTTCATGGGACCGATTTCTGCGGAATGTTTTTTTCTTTCAATTCATCTTACTATCATCTTCAGATTTTCCAGCACGTGCGCAGCATGCCTGCTATACGGGGACGTAGGCAGTGGGGACCATGCTGCAGATTCATTTTGAAAGAAATAAATTTGAATGGAGGTTTTAGTGGTTAGAGATGCGTGCGTAGCACTCCCGGTCTACGTTGCCGAAGGCAGTGGGGACCCTTCCCAGAGGTGTTCTTTTGATACCAAAATGTCTCTCCAAGTCGCAAACAGGCCTTTTGACTTATAAGCTGGAAGCTAAACAGTTAGAAACCTCCATCAGCGATTGACAATTATCAATCTCTCCATTCCCCCCCCCCCCCCCCACACACACACACACCTTAACCGAATTTCTTCAAAACATTCCCACAGACACACACAGAAAAAGAAAAGGTCAAAAATTTTTATTTATTGTCAAAATATGTGAAATAATTTCGGTTTAAACCTCCTCTCAATATGGAGCCCCCCTATTTAATCTTTTTGCGCCTCAATTCAGATAAATAATTATCTCAGGTACCAAGTGTGTTGAGTTATTCCTAGAAACATTTAGAGAAGCTTTTTCTTTTTTCATTATTTGGATATAACAAAATTCTTACTAAAGAAAACATTCACACACACACAGAAATTCAACAATTCTTATTTATTGTCAAAATATGTGAAAAAATTTCAGTTTAAACCTCTCTCAATTTGGCGTCCCTTGGCCTCGACGCCCGGGGCGGCCGCCCCCCCCCCTTAGCTACGCCACTGCTGTATATATTTTTATCTACCTTAATTTAAAAATTGTTATTGTTCTTACTTTGTAAAGTTACCATTCTATCTTAATTTTTTCTCTATCCTTAAACTCTCACTACAGAAATTATTTTAACCACAGCTATACTTTCTCGCGATGGCCCCATCTATTCCAAGACTTAAAAACTTACACTTAAAAACGTCAAGTTGTCCACAACTGGAAATCTCCCAGTGAAGTAACGTCAAGGGAATCTACAAACTTTACTACCTGTATTATATGCAACTTTTGGCCTTATTTATTTGTATAACATTCAAAGGTTAAACAAGGTCAACTTTAGTATATAATAATACTGATAGTAAAGTGAACCAGCGACCACTGATACTACGCCACTGGAAGCCCCTTCAAAACTGACCACAGTGTTCAGCACTATCAACAGACCTTACACTCAATCTTTTTTTTTTTTTTTGAAAAATACCGCTTTTTCCAAAGAAAAATATTTCTAGAAATTTCTTACAGATTTTGTAGACACATACCAGGAAGGTAATTTTTGTTGCAATTGTTGTAAAAAGATATCACAAAAAGTTTTGTTCATAAATAATGGTATTCGAAAAACGGACCAGTGAGACTATATAAACTTTCTGAAGAGAATTTGGAATTGGTTTTGCCCGCTACACGTTCAAAAATACTTAAAAATGCGGCCCGCCTGCAAAGACAAATTAAATCTGTTGCTAAAATTTTGAAAGAGTTGAATGTCACAAGTCAATCAATTACGAACATATTCATTGAAAAGTAAATAGAGGCACGTACATTATAGCAAAAGAAAAAAAAAACTTTTGGTAAAGTATAGGCATTTGGGGATTAAAATTAAGTGGAAAAAGTACTCCTCACTGCTTTCGAAAGGTTTAAAGGGCGTTACACTGATAGTTCCTCACCCAACAATAAAAAAAAGGTTGTGATTAAATATTTGAGGATTAATTAACCTTTGCACTGAAAAATCTATTGAATGACTGGAAATATTTTTTTTTAAATCTCAGCTTTATCTAAAATCCGATATCTTTTACAATTCAAATATTTTACACTCCAGATTTTCTCATCACAAATTTCCATTACTCAAATAACTTGCAAGGATAAATGATACCTAGTTTCTGGAAATTTTTTTTTCATTTCAATAACAAAAACTTTTCTGAAGGTTATTGTGTTTCCTGACATCTCACTTTTTTCATATCTGAAACTATTTGTTTCTAGAATAGTGGGGGCGCTGCTAAGAGCAATCAAAGTGAAATATTTTCGTTTCACCATATCTTAATAATAGACAATATTCAAACCTTAAGAGATGCGGTGTCAAATATTAAGGTATTGTGACATGCATTTTTATTCTTTATGTAAAAATAGAATACTTTCTTTATAAGTATGATATTGATGCATGTGAAAACGAGAGAGCAATCATATATAGGGTGTATCAAAATTCATAGTACTAGCATTAGGGGTGATATAAAAAACCTATATAAAGTCGTAACTCGAGTGGCGACGCGCTGGAACGCGCTTTCCAATTTGACTGATTTATATCTCATTTTCATAACAAAAACTTCCCTGAAGATTATCGCGTTTCATGACATCCTACCCTTTTCACATATGAAACAATTTTTCTAACGCTGCTAAGAGCAATCAAAGTGAAATATTTTGCTATGCCTTAATAATGGACTACATTTGATACGTCATGAGACGTAGGGTGCCTTTGTATGAGAGTAGTGACATACGGGGCATATAAATTGGTTCGTTTACACGGTTTTGGTAAAAAATGAATCGCAAAGCATCTTGGCGAGTGAAATGTTGTATTAATGTTTCCCGTAGATTAACATACAAAATGGGAAATTTACGGTAAAATCTCTAATGGCAACAGTACTACCGTCACTACCGACAAGGGGGAAGAATTAACAAGCCTCCGAAATTTACCTATGTTGATGAATTATGTTTACGCTCTATGTTTTGAATATCTATTCTTTCCTACTCGAATTAGAGGCAGAGGATATTATATTTATGTTTGATTTATTTCGCTGTTTTTTTTTATCATACTTGTTCGTTCACCTTTAACTTACAAGATAATAATTATAATTATAATAATAATATAAAAGAAAAACCCCAGAAAACTCTGTTGAAAACGTAAATAGTAAGTTAATGAGATATAGTTGTAAGAAATTAAATTCGGGTATTGTGTTAATTTATTCACATCGAATACAATTTTATCAAGTGTAATATCAGTATCTCTATGTTTTGCTTTTTTTTAACTTTTAGATTTATATAATTCTAAAAATCTTTAAAAAGGAATTTTTCCATATCTGTAATTTTATTATTATTTCTTATATGTTAATATCATAAATATTATTGAACAGATTGCACGTTATTTACATTAAAAACAATCTTTTTATTTTATCTGTGAGAAAGTGAAAACGTGTAAATTTTAAACGATTATTGTAACGATTGTTTAATACATTAAACTTCATAAATTAATAAAACATCGTCTGTAAAATTTTTCTACTAAATGGGAATACTTATGAAATTTTCTGGGACTTGTAGCGTGCAATATTTCGTATATTTTTACACCATCGCTTTATGTAGCTTTAAATCCAATTATATCATATTTGCTTGACGTATAATATTCAAGATGAAATTTTTAGCTTGTTTTTCATTGCACTTAAATCGTTCACTCATCATGCCAAAAAAAAAAAAAAAAAAAAAAAAAAAAAAAAAAAAAAAAAAAAAAAGCATATATCCGTGCATGAACATAGAATAGATATTGGATATATGGAATAGGATATCTATTCTATGTTCATGTCTCAGTGTAACATTCTATTGAAAACGTAATATAATTGAAAACGTATAAAATTACGAACGCACCTAAAAAAATTTCGGTGCTTTCGGTTAGCCGGGCGCCAGTGTTATATATACATATTTATATACATACATACATGTAAATATACATATATATACATATACACATATTGTATATATATGTTACCGTGAAAGACAGAAATCTGGAGAATGTCGACTTTCACCGGTGAATGTCAACATTCACATAGTCGCTTGGTGCATGTCTGAAATATTTGATAAATATCCTTATTTCTGACTTACACGGCAAATGTCGACATTCACCATGCACTAATGGTGAATAATAAATATGTCGGAAATTTGCATTTACATCTCCGTGTTTCAGGCGCGATCATTACCTTTTAAATTAGGGGTGCACAACCTTTTTAAGAGAAGGGCCACTTACAAAAATGCCTGGGTTGTCGAGAACCACATCAGGAACACAGAGATAATTCTATTTTGGGGAGGAGGGGAGATCTGTGGCCTATAAAAAACATGGTTTCAGAGGAGTGGAAGTTTACCCCTTTAGGTTCCCTTATCCAGTCAACATACCATACTCAATTCAGTTGGTAAAGATATATCAACAGTTTATGTTTTTATATATAACAGAGATATACAAAGATTATTTTCAAGGAGTGAAAATATTCCTTGACTTTATTCGGGGGCATTAAATTTTGCTTTATTAAAAGTGCTCAAAAACAAACATGTGCTTGAAAGTGACTAGTGCCGAAAAAAAAATGTCAACTTTATGAACGAAGTTAAATTGACGAAACTCTCAAATTTACCGTAGCCGATCGACGAGATTTGCAATTTTTTCGCACTTAATCGACAGAACTCGAAATTGTTTCGTGCGTGGTTGACGAAATTCGTGATTTTTCCGTGCCCAGTCAACGAAATTCGTGATTCTTAACTGACTGAAACTCTTGACGAAATTCGCGACTATTTCTCGCGATAAACTGACGAAACTCACGATTTTTCCGCAGGCGATCAACGAAATTCGCGCTTTTCCCGTGACCGATCAACGATATTCAAGATTTTTCCTCGCCCGATCCACAGATCTCGTGATTTTTTCGTGACCGATCGCCGAATTTCGTGATTCTTAACTGTCTGATGAAATTTTAAATTTTTTCCTTTGGCAAATTACCGAAATTCGCGACTTTTTCTCGTGATAAACTGACGAAACTCGCAATTTTTTCCGCCTGCGATCGGATAAATTCGCATATCTAAAATGACTGACGAAATTTGCAATTTTCTCGCGGCAAATGCGAGAAATTCGAGGCTTTTTCTCGCGATAAACTGCCGAAATGCGCGACATATCCGCTCGAGGTCGACGAAACACTCGACTTTTCTGCACGCGATTGATGAAACGCGCGTTTTTCCCACGCCCGATCGATGAAACTCACGATTTTTTCGTGCCTGATCAACGAAACTCTTGATTTTACCACACCCGATCAACGAAACTTGCGATTTTCCTGCGCCCTAGCGACGAAACTCGATTTTTTCCACGCTTAGTCAAGAACATTCACAATTCTTAATTGACTGACGAAATTTGCAATTTTCCCGCTGTAACAAATATTTAAATACCGATACCCTAGATGGCAGCACTAAACGACAGTCTCTAATTTTAGTGGGCTGCCAAATAGGCTTTTCCCATGATTCATTGCGGATTAGCTGTCCCGCAGAGAATGCTGAGACGGGCAATGGACAGGTGTTCGAAATGCAAGCTGTCTTGTTTTTTAATTCCCCTGAGATTGTTTTGAGAGAAGGAAAAATGATAAAATGTTTTCAGCGGATTTCTTCTGAGCTTTGCGAGGTAAATATGTAAAGTAATCATGTAAATAATATGTCTTGTAGTACAGATATTCATTAAACATTACTTTGTACTAAAGTATAGAGTAGCGTTTCTTATTTAAAGTGATTAGTCCCTTTTTAAGGATTGTAGCGTCTACTTATGAAAAGTAAAAAGCTAAACCGCTGCAAATTTGCGTAACTCACGACTTTTTCTCCCGATAAACTGACGAAACTCGCGATTTTCCCGTGCTCTATCAACAAAATTCGCGACTTTTTCGCGCGCGATCGACGAAACACGCGATTTTTATAAGACCGGTTGATGAAATTCGAGCTATTTTTCGACTAGCAACTGACCAAATTCTAGGGAATTTCCTATATTGATGCAAATGGTATCGGCTGGGCGATTAATGAAATTCGCGATTTTTAACTAACTGACGAAATTTGCAATTGTTTTCCGCGGCAAATTGACGATATTCACGATTTTTTCCTGCAATCTATGATCAAAAAGCAATTTTTGTCAATTATAAATTGACAAAATTCGCGGGCCACTTATTAATCCATCGCGGGCCACTTTTGGCCCGCGGGCCACTGGTTGTGCATCCGTATTTTAAATCATAAAAACGTTTTAATCGTCCGTAATCCGGTGTGCTGCACGCATACATTCACAATGCCTACTCGGTTCGGATTCGACACAGGTATCTCCGTATATTTTTCTGGTATGAAATTTTGAATATTCTGAAACAAATATGCAGGCAATTGCTATCTCACACAAGGTTTGAATTATTATTTAACCGTTTGAGTGCGGAGCAGCGCGATAGCTCTCCTCTTGTTATGTGCCAAAATTTTGGGAAGCGCGATAACGCTACTCTTAATATGGGCCACAATTGCAAGAAGCGCGATAACGCTCATTTTGTTCTATGCTAAAATTGCGGAGAGGGTGATAG
The DNA here is from genome assembly GCA_963932465.1 of Maratus speciosus. Taxonomy (NCBI): domain Eukaryota; kingdom Metazoa; phylum Arthropoda; class Arachnida; order Araneae; family Salticidae; genus Maratus; species Maratus speciosus. The sequence continues at coordinate 453,127,209 of OZ010786.1, read as the reverse complement.
TTCTCCTATTTGTTGTCTCAGTGTGGTGTGCATTTAAGCTGGTTGCGAAGCGTACGATTTCTGTATACAGTGGAATTCCAGTTATACGTTTTGCTCGGGACCGGACAACAAAACGCAGAACTGAGTAAAACGTACAACTCAATTAATGGCCTATCGGAACCATTTTAAAAAATATACATGAAAATTTACTTTTTATATCGAAAACTGAAGTTTTGAAAGTTTTACTGCATCCATTCATAAATTCGCGAAAATGTAACAGAGTAAAAAACAAGCGTACATAAGAGAAGTACACATGAAGTTACTTTATTTATTTTTTACGCACATAGAGAACTCAAAAGAAATCACTGAAATTGTTTTGGTATGTAAATATTTTATCAAAAGTCATTTCAGCAGTTTCCTAAATTTTATTGAAATACAATCACTAAGACTGGATTGTTTCTTTTCTCCAGAATCGACACTGAACATTAAACTTTGCATTTTTGTTAATAATGCAGCCGCTTTTTAGTTATTGCATGCACTCCTGACGAACCACTTTACTATGTCAAAAGCCCTCACAGCAGTTCCAAAGTTTGACACCGATTGAGTATGGTGATTGTCAGGTTCTGAGGAACATATACTATTAGAACTATGGTTATATATTATTTTCTTGCTTGTATATTGTCTGTGTACTGGAAATTTTAAAGTAACACTCTTTCCTTATCTGAAATTTAATCCGAGCTAGTGAGTTATACAGAGTAAGTGAAGGAATGTAGTTTATGAATAGAGTGGGGTCCCTGCTATTCAAAGGCATACCTGAGTAAAGGCAGACAAAAGGATTTCACCAGATAACGAAATAACGGACCTCACGGAAGATGCCAGGGGGAGATTCGATGAATTGGAGGAAGGGACGGGGACACTGATGGCAGAAGGAAAACCCCGTTTATGTTTTTGGGAGAGGAGCGATATAGCTGAGGGAGATCAGTTAAGGTGTATAGCTGAAAGTGGGTGGTCGCTTTCTTGCAGAGTAGCTCGTGGATAGAGCGTGATCATGCGATGAAGCTCTTGGAGTTTAGAGATAATGTGTTGGGAAATTAATAGTGATCCCTGATAAATCTAATTTAACTAGCGTGGGGTGAGAGGAATATGAAGTAGTTTAAGGGGTCTCAGGATTCTTAAAATTGGAAAAAATGAAAAAAAAGAGACCATTTTCAACATTTAATATCTTAAAATGTATTTGATTTTAAAACACAATTTTTATTGAGATGAAAGATATAAATATGTTCTTTCATTTTATGTATTTAAAAAAATTCAAAATGCAGAATTAGCATTTACAGGGGACTCCAAATTGTCAGATATTTGACAAGTAGAAAATGGTATAACAGTTTACGCTCACGATTACAAAATAAATATTGCATCTAGAATATAAATTTTGGTGCCTACTTATACTTCAGATTATAATAATTACCCTGAACCTAAATAAATGTATACTTAAAGCATTTCTATATTTTTAATACTAAGTTGTATTTAACTAACACAAAATTTTGAAAATTTCAATAACATAATCACCTAAAAAAAATATTTTTTTGAACAATAAAAAGGAAATTTTAGGTTTAGTTTACACAGATTAACATGAAACGTATGTTTTGAAAATTTTATAAAAAAATATTCAGACGTTTTTGAGATACCGTGCGCGTTATGCCCAAAAACGTCATTTGGAGAAAAATGACTTCAAAGTTTCGGAAATGCCGCATCAGCTATTGAGCGGGTATAATTCTAAATGCCATAACTTCTGTTCTAATGAGAATTTAAAGGAAACAATTAAATTAAAATGTTCAGAAAAGACAGGAGTTTAACTTCTAAAAGAATTAAAATTTCGAAAATTTTGAAGCTTTAAGAGTCCTGAGACCCTTTAATAGCACACAGCAAGTATTTACTGTATTTGATTTAATGTTGGACCGGATTACCTACATCCGAGTTCTTAATTGTAAATAGTGTCTTGTTATCTGTAAATAATGCGTAAATAAATTGTCAGTTCAGTTTAATTGAGAGTTGGTTTTCTTTTCAACAATCCTATCATAGCGTGACCGATATCACGTAATCATATCGGTGGTGGGAGCACATAAAATAGTAAAGGATTTCTTCAAAGTTGTGTGGACTTAGAGGAAACCCGACAGTGATTTTTTTTGAGTCGGATCATCACAATCTTACACGTCGTCAGTCGACAGAATCGGGAAGCAAGACGTAGCAAAAATTCTGAAATTATTTTCAGCAAAACATAAAAGTGTGACAAAATTTCAATCGGAAACGCTAAAGCGTGACGTATAACTGAGGGAAATATATAACTCAAAAAGGTATAACATAGCTAATTTTTAATGGCAAACGACCGAGACAGCTGGGTTGAAACGTATAATTGAGGGAAACGTACAACTCAGGTAACGTATAGGTGGAGTTCCAGTGTATATAGTCGCACAGTGGAGTATTTGACCCGAAATCCTGGCCAAAAATATTTTTCGATGTAAATACAGTCCGATTGCCTTAAAGTTCTTACATGTTATTAGGTATCACTATGGCATGTTTGGTATTGTAAATGAAGCCTATAGCCTTTACGGTTTCATTTACAGCGACACTTAAAAGAAATCCCTTACATTATGGTCTATGGGAAAAAATCGTTTGCTCTATATTTTAATGATATCACACTATTTTAAACGTACTAAAATCTATATACATCACTGAGGTGTACTAAGGCACTTATTGTAGAATATGGTGTGCATAGAATGTATCGTACATTTACAGGGACACACAAAAGAATTTGACTGAAGAATAAATTTAACTATTGAAGTCTATGACCAATAACTGCTGTAAGTGCGTTTGTAGCTGTGATATGCGTTTCTAAATTGAACTATTTTTTTAAAAATATTATTTGGTGTGGATACATTCTATCGATCATATACAGGGCTGCACAAAAGTTCTCAAGTACATTTCCGTTTATTCACGGAAATGGCTGAATGGAAAATTTTAACTGTGCTATGCGTTTCACTGAACTAACTTTTAGCATACTATATAGCATGCATACAAATCCATAGTTTAGTTTAATATTTTATATCTTAAAAGCTGACGAAGTGTAAGTAAGATTTTAACACTTCACATAATAAAAGAGACATCATTTAAGAAGAACATTTAGAAAAAAGAAGTTAAGATATTAATTTACTAAGTAGATATTTTTAAAAGTACGAACACATCACATGCCCATAGACTTAACATTACCGAAGGGAGTTTGGAAGTTGAGTGACTAGCAGCCTTAAATATTTACTGTTTATAAGAGGAAAGTAATTGTTTATAGATTGTTTTAATTACTAGTAATATTTAATTTTACTATATATAAAATTTATTATTTACATTTAATTTTCTGTAATAATAATTATTACATTTATATTCCTATTTGATAAAGTTACATTTAATAATACATTTAGTAAAGCGGAGTCTCTACAGTATATAAAGGCTGTTTTTACAGTGTATTTAATAGATTACCAGTTTCAATATGATTCTTCAGAACTCAGTTTTAGTCACTCTGTTCTTGGCCTTTATCAAGACTACCATCAGACGTAGCTGGAAGAAGAAGTTGTAGTGTCTCGCTACTGTATGGCTTGCTTTTTTCCCCTGGTCTTTGTTCAAAGCAGACTATAACAGGATCACTGCTTAAAAGAAGCCAATTTGGGACATATCTGTTGCAAACTTCTCTATTGCACTTTCTTGAGTACTTTGTACTATACTGTTTAAAGTGTTTGTTTCTGCCATCGGCCAGCTTCTTCTGATCGCTGCGTTTGCCAATGGGTACGATTGCTTTCTTAATTACAGGTGCATTATGAATCAAAACTTTGTGCATTGTTGGAATCATAGGGTGCCAGCTGTAAAGGTTCACATGCAGTCTTGCTGATTTATCAGCTCATGTTTGGAACTTTTCTTCGTTAATGCGATGCCCACTTGCTATGATTTCCATTATTACTTGCAAACTTTTAATCATTTCTACGTTTACTCCAGACATCTTTAATTCCCACCTTCCTTCCCATATTTCCCACCTATGAGCCCCCGAAACTAATAAGGAAAACTTTTTTCAGTAAATAATTATTTATAATTTGAAGCCGATCTGATATTTCTATCAAGAGATATCGAGTGTACGTATGTACGTACCTACATACGTACGTACATACATACATACAGAATCTGTAGGGGCAAACGCTCTCAGGTAATATCCTGTAAGCTAAAATCCTGCAATACGGCAGTAAAAATGCAGTTTTTAGCTCTTCAATTCGGTTGCCGCAAAAAATGGGATTTAAGTAGCCCCCTGAAAAAAATTATATAAAAAATGGCAACAATATGCGGAAGATTTTTTTGCAGAAATTGGCACTCAAGACTATAACTACTACTATTATAATTCAAACATGGTTGGGCAAAGCGCGGCACATATTTAAAAAGCTTTCGATATGTTTAAATTAGAGCCAAAAACATTTTAAAAATAACTCTTTTACATATTTAATGTTTTTTTATTACATTAAAAACTAAACTATTTAAATTAACACATAGTTTAACACTAAGCTCTGACCTTTGTTAAACACGTAAGCCCTGTTTAGTTACAATTCAACGATTCATTGAGCCTCAAAAAAAATTATATTTAAATATAACAACAATTCCAAATAGCAACAAAAAAACCACGTCTTCTCACAAAGAAACTCCCTCTTCAACTGAGGCCAGGAGTAACCGGATATAATTCGGTTACTAAAATAGATATAGACCGACGCACCAATTAGTTAACTATTAAAAAATATGATTTTTACAATTGTTGACGAAATTTTAATTTTTGCATTTTTGGGTCAAATACTCCACTGTGCGTCGGTTTATAAGTAATTTTTTTATTATATATAAACCCAAACACATTCGCATTTTTGGCATATATGCACAAGATTTGTTCAACACTCAATTGGTTAATCCATTCGGGGCCTAACGTTCTATTAAATGGTCTCAGGACTCTTAAAGCTTTAAAATTTTCGAAATTTAAATTTTTTTTATATGTTAAACTCGAATCTTTTCTGAACTTTTTGATATTATTGTTTCCTTTAAATTCTCTTTAGAACAGAAGTTATAGCTTTTAGAATTATAACCGCTTAATAGCTGAAGCGGCGTTTCCGAAACTTTGTCATTTTTCTCCAAATGACGTTTCTGGGCATAATGCACGCGGAATCTCAAAAACTCCTGATTATTTTCATGATATTTTCAAAACATATATTTCATATTAGTCTGTATAACCTGAACATAAAATTTCCTTTTTATTGTTAAAAAAAAAAAAAAAAAAAAAAAAAAAAAAAATAGGTGATTATACTGTTGAAATTTTCTAAATTTTGCATTAGCTAAATACAATTTTGTATTAAAATATAAAAATGATTTAAATACAAATTTATTTAGGTTCAGGGTAATTATTATAATCTTAAGTATAAGTAGGCACCAAAATTTTCGTTCTAGTTGCAAAATTTATTTTGTAATCGTGCGCGTAATCTGTTATGCCGATTTCTGCTCGTGAAATGTCTGACAATAAATGTCCCTGTAAATGCTAATTCTGCATCTTACATTTTTAAAAAATACATGAAATGAAAGGACACACTTATATCTTTCGTCTCAATAAAAATTGTGTCTTAAAATCAAATACATTTTAAGATATTAAATGTTGAAAATGATCTTTTTTTTTTTCATTATTTCCAATTTTAAGAGTCCTGAGACCCCCTTAAGAGATTATGTCTTTCAACTGAGTATTATTTTGTCTTAACAAGCAGTTTTGTTATTATCTCCATGTAATAATGATAGAATACTAATTCTAGTAATGTATAAAATGTTTACTTGAGTTTATAAATTTTACGTATTTAAAGAAGTGATTGTGTTTCTGTTTTTTTTTATAACTATTGTTTCCTCCTAATAGTGCATTTTCCGTAAGAATTTTGATAATAGGTAAGGCGAAGTTTATTAATTAATAAATATTATAAAAATCTAGAAAAGTAATTACCCAAAAAGACTGTTTCAGTTATATTGGTTATATTGGCCAATATTTATAGTCATCGCTAAAAGAGTTGGCAATTTAGCGGAAATTCTGGATTCAAAATATCTACCACATTTTTTTTTTTTTAAATGGCAATTTCCAATGTATTTATTCGATGAAAGTCTGCCATTAAACAAAGCGAATTTTTTTTTTTAAATATAAAAGTACGCTTAGTTTTCAATACTAATCCCTAACATTTGAACTGAAATACCAATATTGATAAAATATTAGGTTTACTTTGGAAACATTACTAGTGAAACGTGAATGCTGCATAAAGGTTGCTGTATATTGTAATAATCAATAAATAATCACAAAACGTCAATATTGTAAAAATACTTACTCTATGTTGGAAATATTAATAGTGAAATCGCAAAATACTTTTTGAAAGTACTGCAAAAATATGTACAAACTGTAAGTTGAAACATTTGACTGAAAGTAGGTTTTATTTTTATAAGTTTTATTTTATCTCATAGAAACAAATAAAATATGTAATTTGTATTAACTTAAGCGAAAATTTTGCACAGAGGGAAAAATATGAATGTAATGGATAATGAATTTAAACGAATTTAATCATCTGTTTTAATGCTGATTTCAGCCATACCTTTTCATACTTTCACATGTATAACATCATTAGAATTAGAATACTATAATTACTCCATGGAGATAATAACAAAACTATTGGCTAAGGCAAAATAATACTAAATGAAAAGACGTGTTCTCTTAACCGCTTGAGGGGCCGTGGAATGTATCATATCCCACCTAATTTTTAATCAAGATTTGCACCAGAAACATGTAATTACAGATTTATTTTATGAATTTGGTTGAAAGAAGTTGTAAAATAGCTTTTCCTTATTTTGAATTTTTTTTTATGTTCTGGTGTGAAATCAACATTACGGAAGCACAATTATTTGCCCCTGAAAGGGTTAATGGGACACTTCACCCCGAACGAGTCAAATAACAATTTAATGATTCCATGAATAGCGATCGACTTCATATCATAAGTACTTCAGAATATTCAATATTTAATACCAGAAAAATAAACTGAGAAATACCTGTGTCCAATCCGAACCAAGTAAATATTGTGAATATGCGTGCTGCACTCAGTTTTAGCAGAAAACACTTCAGAAAGTATTTTAGAGTACTATTCTTGAAAAAAAAAATAAAAACAATTGTTTTCTCATTTACTCTCAATTAATGTATTTAATTTTTCAAAAAAAAAAAAAAAAAGATCATGAGTCACTGCAGTATCCATTCAATATAAATTAGGATATATTTGAATAAAAAAAATAAAATTTAAGGGGACCTTCTACATTAAGAGACAAAAAAAAAAAAAAAAAAAAAAAAAAAAAGCACTTTTCTATGATTTTTTTTGAAAGAAACCGCATGATGGATCTTTTTGAAATTTTAACAGTTTATTTTACATATCTTAAGGTATACGCAAGAATTTTTTTATTAGATTTTGTTGCTTCTACTCTAAGTCATCTTGATTTTTTAAAAATTTAAAACTTGTTTAATTGCCTTCGATATGAATTAAAGCTTTTACTAAAATTATTTAAAAAAAAAGTTATTAACAAATAAGAACAAATTTTTTAACAAACGATTTTTTTTAATCAGCCATTACACTAGAGGTCTGCACGGGCCCGGGCTTGGCCCGAGGCCCGTACCCGGCCCGGCCCGCGGGCCGGGCCGGGCCGGCGGAATGGAGGAGAAATTTCAAACGGGCCGGGCCGGGCCGGCAGAATTAGGATAATTTTTTCAACGGGCCGGGCCGGGCCGACAGACAAAATAAACGGGCCGGGCCGGCAAAAAAATTGAACGGGCCGGGCCGATAAAAAAAATTAATCGGGCCTATCGGCCCGATATAAGAATTTGAGAGTACCAGATAAAATACGAGGCCATTTCCAATGAATATGACCTTTTCGAGAAGTATAAATGTGCGTTACGAGCCTATGCGAGTTTAACAACATCAATACAGAAATGTAACATGTCCATCGTAGAGATCGGCATTGTACAGTTACATGATGCCTGATCCCGGGTTTAATTTTTTCGGCAGACTTGTGCCAGGACGGAACTGGTCTCAGGATGTTTAGGACAGGCATTATGTTTTGTAAAAGTATTAATAGCGATAATGAACTTATGTTAACAGTATCTTTGGAAATGTACCTTAAGATGGTTCTCATATTTACTGCTCAACAATGCGAAACTCTCAGACACATTTTCTGACTCATTTTTAACTATAAAGGCATAAAATTGACAGGCCTGAGTATTGAAGGCATTTGGGATCGAATAGCGTTTCCATTTTTCATAAATTACGTACAGAGATAACAGAGACTCTTGTCACGTGACTGTGCGTTTTTCTCCTTTCCTGTGCTATCGCTTCCGGAAATTCAATTCAAAACGCTAACTTTGGCAGTATTTTCTGAAAGATATATTACTTTTATCTAAGAAAAAAACGGCATTTACTTGGTTTATGAATAAAAATACCTGCCAATCCCATGCGTTTCCGAAAAGAAATGAATTCATAAATGTATCAAAATGTAGCTCCTTTGGATTTGAGAAAAGCCTTAAAAATGACAGAAATATTTTCACAAATCTACTTTTTATTACAAGCTTCAAAAGTTATCATGTTTTTTAACCCTTTATTCTAAACTACAATAATATTTTAATGAACCCTTATTTAAATTTTGAAACGTCTGTAGAGACGATGACTAAAACACTGTAAGTAATCGTTAATGTTTATTATTGTGTGTTTTGTATTTTGCGAACACATGGTAATTTAAAATATACTGTAAAATGTTCCCATAAATATGCATGTAGTATTCATTAAAAGAATCTTAATTGTATGTCGAGAAAAAACTGAATTTTTTGTAGAAATTTAGTCGGGCCGGGCCGGGCCTGTTTTCACTGATTTTTGTACGGGCCGGGCCGGGCCGAGAACGGTAAAAATGTAAACGGGCCGGGCTCGGGCCGAACTTTCAATTTTTACACCGGGCCGGGCCGGGCCAAAATAGCTTTCCTTCGGGCCGGGCCGGGCCCGGGCCTGGAAATTCCGGCCCGTGCAGACCTCTACATTACACTAAAAAAAAAAAAAATAAATTTATGGGTTCCTTTAATTTAACTAGAAGCTATACTCACAAAGTTTACAAAAAAAAAAAAAAAAAAAAATTGTGTTCCAGATAATTCTACAAGGCGCTATCATGCCGACCGTCCAGATGAAATTTTCCAGAGCAGTTGAACATATTTGTTTACAACTTAGAGTAGAAGCAACAAAATCTAATAAAAATTTTTTCGTGTATACCTTAAGATATGTAGGGGAGGTGGGGGATGAATGGGACATTTTCACAAAAATGTTTTTTTATTTTTTTTATTTAAGTTACTATCAATATTATATATCACATTTCATACATTATGTATTTGCCAACATATATGAACAATATTTATTCTAGATTATGATTTATTCATAAAAATATTATGAAATAAAAAAAAACGTTCCTTCCTGTCCCAATCATCCCCACAGCAGGGATGAATGGGACACTAATAGGGATGGATGGGACACAAAGATTTTCCTCCCTGTATTCAATTTTACCAAATTAAAATTTATAATTATAACCTTATATGAAAATTATATTTGTAATATATGATTTTACAGCACGAATCGATATGTTTTTTTTTTCAATAACTTCTTTTATTGCAGTTTTAACTTTTAATGCGGACTTCGGCTATCAACCTGTTCTTTTTTTCCACTTATGAGGCATTTTAGATTTGAAATGAAAGTGCAAAATGTCTTTTAAATATAGCATAGCTAATAATTTTCAATCATAACTTATTAATTAATATTAATTAAATGTATCGTAGAAACATGCAGAACGGAAATTATTGTGTCAATCGGAAAGTCTTGTCGTGTTGGGAAAATCAATTCGTATCGGAAAATTCTGCCCGATAATTATTAGACATTAGATATCGGAATCAATGTCTAGTAATTAAATGATTGAATTTTCCGGTACGAATTGATTTTCCCAACACGACTCGACTTTCCGATTGACCCAATATGTTAGGGGTGGGGATTTATTTGTGCAACATTTCAAAATTCAATATAATTTCCCCCATTTGATCAATACACATATACTATTTTTATCAATTTTATCTATTTTGATTAAGTTTTAGTACCAATTTTTTGATAATCCGTTAATAATTATTACAATACAATAAGTAACACTCAGAAATTTTAAACAATAACAACTCATATAATACTATTTAATACTATTAATTGACGTAAATTACTGATTTATCATCCTATATAATACTATTTAATTAATAAATAAAATTTTCAACATCTCTAGGGAGGAGTGAGAATGTCCCATTCATCCCCATTTGAAATCTCCAATCATCCCCATGATGCATAATATCCCTTCTCAGCCATTTTACCTCAAAAATTATTTTGTCACAATGGTTACTATTCATTCATTTTAATTATTGATATTGAACCTTAAAATAAATAACTACAACATAGCTTAATGTTTTATATTGTATAAGATATTTCACATCTTCAAATGTAAAAAAAAACTTACTTTTAAGCAGAGATTTCAGAAAATGCAACTTTGAAGGAAAATGAAAACAGCAATGTGGTCCTACTTTTAGTTCTGAAGTACACTGTGGTAGAGGTCAATGGGGATGATGGAGAGATGGGGTTAGGAAGCAATTTAAAATAAATGTTTATTGCCAGAAATATTGAGAATGTCCCATCCATCCCTTGTCCCATACATCCCCTAGCTCCCCTACAATAAACTATTAAAATTTCAAAAAGATCCATCATGCAGTTTTCTTACAAAAAAATCATAAAAAGGGCTTTTTTTTTTTTTTTTTTTTTTTTTTGGTCTCCTATTGCAGAAGGCCCCCTTAAGAAAACGTTGCGCGCACCATCCAACCTTGCATAAAACTGACAAAGCTGACTGACTCGCTGTAGAACAAAGAATTTGGCGACAGACTGTAGCCTCTCTGTTAAACACCGCTTCTCTTTTCGACCTCCACCAGAGCATATCTGTGCTTGTCGACATTCACCGTTGATGGTCCGAATGTACAAGAATCAGATATTCGGTCTTTCATCGACGCTTTTGGTATGTGTTGACATTCACCGGTGAAAGTCGAAATTCTCCAATTTCGGTCTTTCACGGTAACATACACATATACAGAGTGCAATATGTTATCTATCGCCGACCTTTAATTTCTCAACCGTTGGACGTAGACATATAGTTCCAATTACAAAAACGTTTCAAATGAGGTAAATATTCATGTTATGACATTATTTAAAGTAAATAAATCAATTTCATAAAAAATACGAAAACTAACTTTTTATATGGTCCCCCAGTCCCTATAGTTATATTTAGTAAAAGTTTACACATATCATAACAGGTATAACACAAAAAGTTTGACATCTGTACTACAAAAATTGACAGAGTTATCAAATTTCAAAGTTTGGAATTTTTGCATATGATTTTGTCTTTCATTCAGGGATAAGTTAAAAGATGAATTAAAGTAATTCGAGATCAAAATCAGGGTGCAATGTCCTTTTTACGGTGAAACCACCTTTAGCCGGTATCGTCAAATCGGGGAATTACTAAATAGGATTATTTCATCTAAAAATTTGAGCTAACTTTTATGGGTCGAACAACATTCAAACGTACCGACGATACCGGCTAAAGGTGGTTTCGCCGTAAAAAGGACATTGGACCGTGATTTTGATCTCGAATTACTTTAATTCAGCTTTTAACTGATCCCTCAATGAAAGACAAAATCATACGCAAAAATCTCAAACTTTGAAATTTAATAACTGTGCCAATTTTGTAGTACAGATGTCAAACTTTTTGTGTTATATCTGCTATGATATGTGTAAACTTTTACTAAATATAATTATAGGGATTGGGGGACCGTATAAAAAGTTAGTTTTCGTAATTTTTATCAAATTGATTTTTTACTTTAAATAATGCCACAACATGAATATTTATCTCATTTGAAACGTTTTTGTGAACTATATGTCTACGACCAACGATTGAGAAATTAAAGGGCGGCGATAGATAACATATTGCACCCTGTATATGTATGTATATGTATATATACATGAATGTATATACACACACATATATATATGTATATACAGATTTATATATATATATATATACTAGGGGGCTCTGCCCCCTGCAAGCTACGCTCGCCAACCCCCGTTCAGACACCGCAGAATCTAAAAACACGCTAATCTGATGGGTTTTAAAAATATTAGAGAAGATTGAATTATACTGAAAAAAGCTGTGCAGATCTCCCTGTAAACGGGCTTTCATTCAATTCCCTTTGATTGCAAAAATTTAAGGGCGAATCAGTTGCTGTTAAGACATCCAAAGGTTGTTTTCGTTTTTGATTAAAGAGGATCAGCTAAACATTTGAAAAGGAGCTAAAATTAAATGAATTAAGTATACAGAGTCTTTGTCTCCCGGTATTTTAAAACAATCTCGATAACAATAGCCTAAATCATGTGACTATCACCTTGCGGCTGTATTAAATTTTAGAATTAATTTCTTTAATTATTTTTTTCTTACTCTCCATATAATAGGAAATATTTTCCGCACAGGTAGGTTTTGATTAATATTAAAATAATTATTTTGAGTCAAAAATAATCTAGCCAAAATTGGGTCTTTTTTCCATTTTTTCTCGAAATTTCAATTTTGCGGCAGTATTAAATTTTGAAATTAATTTGTTTAATTATTTTTCTCTGAATCTCCATACAACAGAACATCTTTTCCATATAGGTAGGTTTTGAAATTGTGAGAAAAAAAAATTCGATCCATCCCAATTATTACGTCATCAAGTGATTTTTATTTCGACGTTTTATTTGTATATTTATTAATGTTATACTAATTTATTTGTCCTTTCGTTATTTAAAATAAAAATTATGTCAATATGTATAATTTGGCGAAATTGGTCGACGGAATAACTAAGTAGTACCGTTTTTTTAATTATTTTCTATTATTTTCTAAAGGAAATATAAAAAAAATTAATAACTATAGAACAAAATAATTTATATAATTTAAAAAAAGAAATAAAACTAAATAAACATTTATTATTAAATAAACAACAATAGCCGGGTTACCATGTCAATCACAATAATGCCATTTTGGCGCCAATTAGGTATCCCGGTGCGTAGATAACATCTGTGCCTAATTTTTTTCTTTTCGTTTTGTTAAAAAAAAATAAAGAAGTGAAAGCCATCAATTTTAAATGAAAGTTGAGTATTTTAAATAAAATGAATGAAAGGATTATATTTTAAATGAAATTAATGAAATATAACAAAATGCGACGGGAAAAAGGTTTAGCGAATTATCACCTGCGTCTCGCTAACATAAAAATACCGTTAGAATTGATTTTTCTATCAGAATCTTTCGATTTGGCGAAAGATTGTTCAAGTAAATTGAATTATGAATAAAAGTAGCATGATACATTTCTTAGCATACATTTACGGAAGGCAAAATTGGTCGCCAAATTAGTTTAAAATAATAACCTTTTCTGAAAAATGAAAAAGAAAACATCTGTTAAGATTAAAATTTGAGTTGCCATCATTAGAAAAATGTATTTAAAATTAGAAAAAAAGTAATATTTCGAAAACTAATTCGAATTTAAAAATTCTAATACCAGTTTTGAGATCTGCGGATCAATACTGAGTTTTGATGCTAATTTCATCGCAAAGTATTCCATATTTTAGGAGAAATCGCCCTGAAACATAATCAGTTGCTTAATCAGTCGTTTCAAAGAATCGTTACATAAATTCGTTTCATTTTAGCCGTTTCATATATCCGTTTCATAAATTCGTTTCATTAGGATTTTATATATATAGGGTAGATAAAACACTGGCGCCCGGCTAACCGAAAACTACCAAAATTGCAATGCTTCCTAGCATACTAGTATTTCGGAAGAAAAGTTTTACCAGCACAAAATTCTCCCTATCGTTCGTTTTTAAACAACTATGAATGTTACACTTTTTCTGAACTCTGATACATTTTTGGGTAATTTAAAGTGAGGGGTAGATATCTCATGCATCGACCTTTTAAGAAAATGACATTTTATTTTATTTTCAATTTATTTTTATTTTATATTTATTTATTTATTTATTTTATTTCTTTTTCTTCTCTTTGAGGTCGGGGTAAGTCTTATATTACGAAGAAACTGAAAAAAAAAAATCATTCAGATTACTTTCTGGTTAGGGTTTATTTTCGGTGAAACCACGTTCCGAAATAATGGAGTTTGAGTTAAGAGTTGATTCGACCTTAACAGTAACCATTTACATTGAAAAATATCGTTAGATTTTACACCAAGCAAGGTAAATCTATTCAAACGTTCGTTAAACTATTTTCGTTATTAAAGGTACATATAAATATTATACAGACATACAAACAATAAATACAATAAACCCAAATGGAGTGAAAAATTAGCCAGAGCCAGGAATCGAACCCTGGACCACAGTACACAAGACTGCTGCTCATTGGTACCGGGTTCGATTCCTGGCTCTGACTAATTTTTCACTCCATTTGGGTTTATTGTATTTATTGTTTGTATGTCTGTATAATATTTATATGTACCTTTAATAGTTGAATGCAGGCGTTATTTATGTGTGTATGTGTGTTTTAATATATATTGTAGTATGAGTGTTTTATTATATTTTCATTATTGTTAAACTTATGAAAAAAAGTTTTGGATTTAGTTTAGAGGGAGACATCCTGTATTTATATGTGCATTAAAAATTTCCTTTTTAACAGTTTTTACTCAATGTCAATGATTTGTATATATTTTATAATATATGTAAAAATGTTTAATAATATATGTATATATTTTTAGGTTTATAAAAGAAAGTGATTTTGTCGAAATCCGATATCTTTAATAGTCAATTTATATTCAAATGTTTCTAATCACAGATATTCATAAACTTAAATAACGTTCCCGAGTAATTGACGTCTGGTATATCAGAAAGAAAAAAAACCCATTTAAGTAACAAATACTTTTCCATATATATTGTTTCCTATGATGTTCTACCATTTCGTATCTGAAACTATTCGTTGTAAAATATTGAGATCTCTACTAAGAGCAGTGAAAAGGGAATATTTTTGTTTCTCTGTACTTTACTAATAGATCATATATCTAAAAAAAAAAAAGTGATATCGAATAGTAGTAAATCATCGTAACAGTTATTTATGTTTTATGATAAAAAGAAAACACTCCAATTTGCTCTTTCAGATAGTATATGAATATAATATTGACATATATAAAAAGAAGATATGGCAATTGACATATATAAGATTTGGATATAATTGCGATGATGATAGTTATCTCCAAGGGGAATTTTCTATCTAAAAAAGTAAATTTTATAAAACTGTAAAAACGACTTTAAGTGATTATTTCTTAACCTCTGATTTGTTTTCTATTGCTTTAGTTGCTAAATGTAAGCCAGTTGGCGACTTTGGAAAGAGTAATTTGGTTAAACCGAATGTTTCTTTTTTTGTGACAATCTGATATTGTTACATAAGTTTAAGTATACAGAGGATGTCCACAAGGGTCGTATCTGGGATTCCTTCTTTGGCTACTAAATGAGGAGTATATTATTAAAATTAGCATAACAAAGAATCCCTAACATAACTTTACGATGGTGATTTTATTATTATAACAGGAAATATCCGAAAAGATTTTCAAGAAATAGCAACTTCAAAAGTTTCTATTTTTTCTAATCTGTGAAATTTTCAAAATTTTCAAATCTAAATTTTATCGAAGGCAACGTTATTTGTAGAAATCTTCCGGCTCAAATTAATACGGAAATATTTTTAGAGAAATTATTCCCCGTAGAATTCAACTATGATGTCAGAATTTGGTGTTGGTATTGTATAATTTAAAGTTTGGCAAAATTTTTGTATGTGGACGACCCATTAAACAAATTTAAAGTATACCATTAATTAGTAGATTTTATTACTAATCGAATGGTACGATGATTTGCTTAAGTTATAAAGAGTTCTCATTTTTTTTTTTTTTTTTGTACGGATATATAAGCGAATTTAATAACTTCTTTGAACTCAGTTAATAAAGGATATCCTCTTTTTTGACTATCTTTCTGTTTATTTATTTATTTTATTTTTTAACTAGGGGGATCTGCCCCGTACGAGCTAGAGGTCTGCACGGGCCCGGGCTTGGCCCGAGGCCCGTACCCGGCCCGGCCCGCGGGCCGGGCCGGGCCGGCGGAATGGAGGAGAAATTTCAAACGGGCCGGGCCGGGCCGGCAGAATTAGGATAATTTTTTCAACGGGCCGGGCCGGGCCGACAGACAAAATAAACGGGCCGGGCCGGCAAAAAAATTGAACGGGCCGGGCCGATAAAAAAAATTAATCGGGCCTATCGGCCCGATATAAGAATTTGAGAGTACCAGATAAAATACGAGGCCATTTCCAATGAATATGACCTTTTCGAGAAGTATAAATGTGCGTTACGAGCCTATGCGAGTTTAACAACATCAATACAGAAATGTAACATGTCCATCGTAGAGATCGGCATTGTACAGTTACATGATGCCTGATCCCGGGTTTAATTTTTTCGGCAGACTTGTGCCAGGACGGAACTGGTCTCAGGATGTTTAGGACAGGCATTATGTTTTGTAAAAGTATTAATAGCGATAATGAACTTATGTTAACAGTATCTTTGGAAATGTACCTTAAGATGGTTCTCATATTTACTGCTCAACAATGCGAAACTCTCAGACACATTTTCTGACTCATTTTTAACTATAAAGGCATAAAATTGACAGGCCTGAGTATTGAAGGCATTTGGGATCGAATAGCGTTTCCATTTTTCATAAATTACGTACAGAGATAACAGAGACTCTTGTCACGTGACTGTGCGTTTTTCTCCTTTCCTGTGCTATCGCTTCCGGAAATTCAATTCAAAACGCTAACTTTGGCAGTATTTTCTGAAAGATATATTACTTTTATCTAAGAAAAAAACGGCATTTACTTGGTTTATGAATAAAAATACCTGCCAATCCCATGCGTTTCCGAAAAGAAATGAATTCATAAATGTATCAAAATGTAGCTCCTTTGGATTTGAGAAAAGCCTTAAAAATGACAGAAATATTTTCACAAATCTACTTTTTATTACAAGCTTCAAAAGTTATCATGTTTTTTAACCCTTTATTCTAAACTACAATAATATTTTAATGAACCCTTATTTAAATTTTGAAACGTCTGTAGAGACGATGACTAAAACACTGTAAGTAATCGTTAATGTTTATTATTGTGTGTTTTGTATTTTGCGAACACATGGTAATTTAAAATATACTGTAAAATGTTCCCATAAATATGCATGTAGTATTCATTAAAAGAATCTTAATTGTATGTCGAGAAAAAACTGAATTTTTTGTAGAAATTTAGTCGGGCCGGGCCGGGCCTGTTTTCACTGATTTTTGTACGGGCCGGGCCGGGCCGAGAACGGTAAAAATGTAAACGGGCCGGGCCGGGCTCGGGCCGAACTTTCAATTTTTACACCGGGCCGGGCCGGGCCAAAATAGCTTTCCTTCGGGCCGGGCCGGGCCCGGGCCTGGAAATTCCGGCCCGTGCAGACCTCTAGTACGAGCTACGCTCGTCAACCTCAGTTCAGACACCGCAGACTCAAAAAGCACGCAATTTGATCGGCTTTAAAAATATTTCGGAAGATTGAATTATAATTTAAAAAACAGTGGCGATCTCCCTATAAAAGGATTTCTATTCATTTCTCTTTGATTGGGGAATTTTAAGGCTAAATCAACTGCGGTACTATTTGATTATCCCGTCGACCAATTTCGCCAAATTATATAAATCGCCAAACTACTCGCCAAATTATACAAATTGACATATTTTTTTATTTTAAATAACGAAAGAACAAATAAATTAGCATAACATTAATAAAAATACAAATAAAACGTCGAAATAAAAATAACTTGATGGCGTAGACTGGTGCAACTTGCTTAAAGTCAAGTTAACGACGGGATAACTAAGTAGTACCAAAGATATAATCGCTGTTTTCGTCTTTGATTAAGTAAAATCAGTTAAACATT
Source organism: Maratus speciosus (assembly GCA_963932465.1). Classification (NCBI taxonomy): domain Eukaryota; kingdom Metazoa; phylum Arthropoda; class Arachnida; order Araneae; family Salticidae; genus Maratus; species Maratus speciosus. The sequence goes on along the minus strand of OZ010786.1, from coordinate 453,109,039 downwards.
TCAAAATAAGCTAATATAAAAGCAATTAAGTAAACAGAGTCTTTGTCTCCCGGTATTTTTTAACAAAGCGAAAAGAAAATTGTTTTAAATAAGACATTTTAAATTAATTGTTTTTAATCTGACGTAATTTTGACCAAACTATTCTTTCTCTTTTTAATATTCACGTGAAAATACTTTTGTTAGAAATGAAATATTATTTGCGCTGTCCCAACAAAAATAGTTGAAAAGATCCTCTCAAAATACCAAATAAATGTCTAGCGTAATTTCTAAATTTAAACTGTTTTGCAATATTATTTTGTGTTCAATTTATGTAATAACCGTAATGTGACGTAAATGTGACGTAATTTCTCATATTTAAGACTTCTTACGCATGTTAATGAATTTATTATTTTACAATATCCTTTCTCTTTTAAAATTCATGTGTAAATATAGTTTTTATGACGTAATTTTTAATAAGTTCCTGCTTTTTATACATAATTATTTAATTCTAATTCCAAATGTTTTTTTCTGTTTATAATAGTCACGTGTAAATAAATTTTTAATTTGAAGCAAGCGTTATAGTTTGCGGTGTTTATACAGTTGGAAACAGTTTAAATTAATACCATTTTCTAAAATATGTAATGCTGAAAATTTGAATTTAAAATAGAAATAAAACATCAAAAAATGAGTCAAAGTAAAAAAAAGAATAAACAATTAAATTTAAAAAATACAAAAACCCGACTGCATAAAAAGCGAACTAATTAATTATTTCTCATCAATGTGAAACTATTTTTTTTTAATTCCTACATATTAGCTTCCACTCTCGCTATATATATCTTGTTCAAATTTTCAATCGTTAATAAAATACTTATTATTCATCCAATCAAGCTCAAATAATTTTTTTTTAAGTTGTAGGGGATGACACTTGATGTTAATCCAGTTTTTTCAAATATTAATTCATTAACTAAATTAAATTAATTAATTTTCAATAATCGAGAGAGCTCTCTTCTTGATCAAGGCATTTTAAGTGCCACTCAAGAGGAAAGAAGAATGGGAGAAAAAAATTCTCTTATTGACCTAAGTAGGAATTGACTTAAAATATTTTTTTAATATTACTTGTTTATATTACTTACTATTTTTCTTATGTACTTGTATTGATGACTTTTAAGTTGTGTTTAATTGTTAGTTCCTATCTATAAACACTGTTTTGATGAGGTCTATAGATGCCTATGATGGTTAGAGTTGCAGTAAAGCTAGAGATTCTACATACACAACTTCCAGACTGTGTAATATTTTAACGGAGCTTCTGACTGTAAAATAGTCAATGAAACATCGTCTTCATTTTGAAAGACCTATCCAATGATATGCCACTGAATAGGGTGCGTAATTTTTTTTGTCTGTACAGCCATTTTGTATTTTACGGCCGCCATTTTGAATTTATAAAAACAAAACCTAGCCTATAACTATCGGGCCGTTAAGACGAATTGATAGAGACCTCATTCATTAAACTCCATCCAGCCGTTGGGATGTTTCGAGGGTACAAAGAAATCCACATACACAGATACGCGTGAAACACATAACCCTTCTTTTCAGTACAAGAAATACAGTCTGGGGAAATACAGTCTGCACACCGGGAACTTCAAACGTATAAAATGCTCTAAAAATGATTAAATTCCCATCTATAGTTTTTGCTGCTATGAAACTTTTTTAGTGGAACGATTTTGTCCAACTTTAGCATTAAATATCTCTTAAAATAATTCTTCGATTTGAAAACTGTCTGCATCAGCGTATTTATCAAACATTTCTGTATAATACCACCGATTTTCATATTTTTTAATGCAATATTTTTCTTAATATTAATATTTTTAATATTTTAATAATAATTTAATTTAATATTTTTTAATTTAATATTTTATTTTTTTTTATTTAATATATATATATTTTTAATTTAATATTTTATCTTAATTTAATATTTTTTGTGACCTCCGGTCACAAAAAATTCAAAAACGGTGGCGGTGACAGCGGTAGTTACTTTTTTTTTTTTTTTAGAATAGATGGAATCTTTAGCGTTTTATTGTTACAAATCCTTGTATTACTAAGTTATTCTCGTGAAATCAATTGCATAATTTTATGTGACTGTGTTTTTTTTTTTGACCAAAAATTTTCATTTATTTAATAATCATAATATTTACATGTACATTTTTTAAATTCTACTTTATGACAGAATGTATTAAGTCGAAGATCTGTAAGAACGGGAAATAATGTTTTTAAAGAACAAAAAAATACTAAGGAAACGACTGCATTGAAATCCAATATTTTTAAAAGTCAAACTCCTTAAACTAAGAACTTTCCCGTCACAGACATTCATAAAGTTAAATAACTTTCTTAAGTAATTGACGTCACGTTCATGAAAATAAAAACTATTTCAATAACAATTTTCCCCCATGCCATACTAGCCATACTAGCTTCTAGGATGTCCTATCATTTCATATTTGAAACTATTTGTTTATAAAATACTGATATCGCTACTAAGAGCAGTGAAAATGAAATATTTTTGTTTTGCCGTACCTTAATATCAGACCATATATCCCAAGAAGAACGTGATGCCAAATATTAAAGCATCGTGACACGCATTTGTTTTTTATGATAGAAATGGAACACTTTACTTTGTCTTTTCAGATTTTTATGGAATACATAATAAATATGATATTGACAGATATGAAAAGAAGGAATAGTAATTGACTTTCACAAGATTTGAGTTATATTTTGAAGGTGATAGATGTCTTCAAGGAGGATTTTCTGTCCTAAAATAACATGAACTTTCTTGTTCTTTCTTTGTTCAAGAACTACTAAAGAGATTTCAATAAATTTTTAAAAGTTGTTCCAGCGGTTCCCAGACTTTATTGTTATGTGACGAACCTTAACACTTTGGCTGCCGGGTCCAAGGCATGTTTGGAGTTAAAGATCTGTCCCTGTGTGCCATGTCCGAAGATTACGCTCGGACTACATATGAGCCATCGAAGCACTCGGTAAACCATTCAATATTAATGAAAAATTGATAAAATACAGCGGTTAGCTGAAAACGCAAACAGTAGATTCAAATTACGCTGGGACAAGGCACATGTAGGTATACGAGGAAACGAGGATGCAGGCGCGTTAGCCAAACACGTAGCATTAAATGAACTCAAAGTAATCCCACAGAACAGGGAAATACTAATCTCAAATCTAAGGAAACCGACCTAACATTCACACAATGGCAATTCGAGTGGGACTACGTGGACACAGGTAGGCTGACACATAAATAGTTTTCAAAAGTCGACGAGAGCGGGTTCCTGAGTAACTACCTCCTAACCCAACTATACATAAGGCATGGCATGTTCCCGGCGTACCTGCATTGATTCAAGTCAATGGAAACACTGAATTGTGAGTGCGGGCCGTTAGGAACCCCTAAACACTACATCATAACTTGAGTCTCACTCCAGCACTCCATCTGGTCAACTAAACCATAAACAACGAACAAATTTGGCACAAACAACTCGCCCAAAACAGATACATGCAATCCAATGATAAAGCAGTGATCAAATGGCTAATATATAATATAGATTACATTTTAAAATAAACAAGAGGTGGTCCAAACAAAGCCGTTCCATGTAATCGAATAAAGGTCTTCCTTTTCGAAGTTAAAGTACCATAATTTAATATAAAGGTACGGAAAAAAATCCTTGAAGGACTCTTTTCATCGCTCCAAAAAATTATAAAAATCAAAAGCACATCGTGTAAAAAAACAAAAAAAAACAAAAAAAAAAAACAATAAAATATAAAAGCTAGCTTCATGGAGTGTCAAAAAATTGTTATACCACGTTATAGTAGGGTAGAAGTCTAATAAGATGAACTCATTCACATTTAAGTTGCTCCAAAATATTAGTGATAACAGCGATTCATGTACTATATGAAGGACTGATGGCCAACGAGCCCATTCACAAAATAAAACAAACTAGAGTGATAGCAGCGATTCAATTAAGGAGGACTGATAGCCTAGATGCTAATTCACTTAAACAACCATGATAAAATAGAGATCCAAGCAAGTGGCCACAGACATCTCATAATATAGGCGAACTAATGGCTTCAACTTACTATATAGCGCAACAAGCAATCAAACGTGCCAATAGCACAAAGATAACAGCAAAAAAAAAAAAAATAAATAAATAAATAAAAGTCAAAATTCTCAGCTTACATTCTATTGGTAGAAATCGAATAAGATGAACTAATGGTCGACTTTGGCTCCCTCCAGAATGCCACTGCAACAGAGCCAACTAAGATATCCATGAAAGAGTCAATTATTATCAACACAAGCGACACCGTCCCACAAAAGAGTCAAACCACCAAGAAACGGCAACCGTCAAATGAGTGAAATGAGTGACAAAGCACCAAAGAATATCAACCATTCATAATGACAACAAACATCACTAAATGATAGGAACAACGACGATCAAATGACAATCCAACTACTAAGCGACAGAAATGAAACAAAGAAATGACCACTACCCATGATAGAGATAGCTAATCACAAAAATGAGTGATTAGCATAAATAAGATCAGTAAGAACTCAATATGATAAAAGCGAACAAACCCCAAGACTAGAGTCAAATACATAAGAACACACGATAAGTGCAAATTATAAGCCCAACTAGAAGCGACAAACAAATAGTAGTTACCAAAAGAAGATCAGTAAATACTCCAAGATCTCAGATCCACCCAGCATCACTTTGCTGCTGATTAGGGCTCACCTTAGAGACACACCTAAACACCAGTTAGCAGCAGTCCAATTTAGGAAAAGCAACGAAGGCAACAAGAAACACTACAGCCACAACGGCCTTGAAGCTTGTCAAGTCGATCTCCAGCATACGGAGATTAGGCAAATCTTCGCCACGTTACCGGGCATTAACCCGTTCAGCTGGGCAAAAGCCCTGCAGCTAGGGGCATGGTCAGCGGTCTAAAAAAAAGAAGAAAGACAAGTCCTTTCGGCTTAGTTGGAAAATAGTTTTCATTATTAGATATTTGCAAGATCAACACATTGTGCCAATTAGATTCGATTTGGTTCGTTATTTGGCACGTCATAGTGATGACAAATTTTGAATGTTTTGTTTTGTCCTGTAAATGAAATATAAGAGCCACCTAATTAATTGGCGAACTCATCCAAGATACGTGCAAGTTCAATACACTGCACCCATTAAATTCAAATTGGTTAAGTATTTCGGATGTTATCGGGATGACATACATTTTGCCTGTTTTTTGCTTTTATGTGTTCCTGTAAACGAACTACCAAGAGTTACATTCTTGTTTAGCGAATTGATCCGAGATAATTGCAAGATCAATACACTGTTTTTTCAATTAAGTTCAACTTAGTTCAATGTTTCGGACGCTATCGCGATGATAAGATTTGCATTATATATATACATATATCAATGTAAACGGAGTTATTACATTAGGTTCATTTCTAAAGAAATTAACGTAATATTAATATACAGATGAGAAATAAAAAAAAAAAAAGAATACATTCTAATCTCATAGGTTTAACACTGGAAAAGGAAATTATAGATTTCACTGATGGGGAGCCTTATAAAATGTCTACTTCAGTGTAGAGCAAAGGATATTTGTAATGACCCAAAAAATCATCCGCTAAAAAGAGGTGTATCCTATATCGATTACTATGATTAAAACTACATTTAAAGGATCAACCATCTAATCAGTCATGCTTGCTTGTAAAATAGGGGAAATTGGAGCCCCCCCCACATGTGAACATGACGCAGATGTGAACATCACAATATTTCAATTGTCATTTTATGTTTTATTATTTGAAAAAAAATTACAAGAGATAACAGCATCTGTAGACATATGATGATACATTTTTGAAGCTCTTCGCCATTTTGTTTATCTTTAGCAGCCAAAACACAGTTTGTAGATCTCAAAAGTAAAATCTCAGTTCCAAATTTGATAAGTGATCAATTTTATTAATTAATTTGTTTATTTGAATTTTAATGTTTTAACATGTACTATGAATACTAATAAATATTTCTAATGAAGTTTTTTCTTTCGAAAATTGAGAAATGTTATTGATTTATTAAATTAGATCTAGCAGCCATGTGAGCTAAATTGGCTGCTTTCAGCTCAGCCAATTCCTCCCCAATATGTTCCCCAATTAGTCTCTTCAATGTGAAGAGACTAGTTGGGGAAGATATTAACAGTTCACAAGTGCCCCAATAATCATTCTGTGATAAGTTAAATTCATGATACAGAATGTCAGCTCCAATACTTATAAGTTTCCTGAAATAGAAGACATTTCCATCATACAAAAAAGTGATGTTGTATTAAAACGTCCACAACCACATCTTTCAGGAAGTACATAAAAAGCAATAAGCTTGTTTACGTTCAATTACAATTCAAATAAATTTAATGTTTTCTAAAATGTAATAAATGTTATGCGTTATTTTAATAAACGGTTTACAACAATATTTTTTATGCATTGTTAATACAAAAAGCATTTGTTTAACAACTTTGCAAATTTTTTCTATTTCATTTGCTCCAAACTTGCAATGAAGGCTTACTTTCATCTCTAAAACAACAGCCATGAATATGATATTTTGATTGGGCATAGATATCAGTAAAATTAAAAAAAGAGAAATTTTCAAACTTATAGCTAATATGATTGTTGGGTATCAGGGTTAGAACAGCTTTGTATCTACTTATTTTCATTTTATAATATTTTACTTAGAGAAATACATACATATATATTTCTTTATAGTGGATTTAACAGATAATAGAACTAATAATTATGATGACAAAGAAATAACGGAATAAAAAACATGTCAAAGGATACTTATCCCATGTGTTCATATGTGCCCCATGTGTGTTCACAACTACCCTACCGGTGGGGCATATGTGAAAATTTTTTTGAATTTATAAAACCATTAAAAAAGTAAATAGTGCTATAAAGGTGGTTAAAAAAAACATGTATAAGGAAAACTTCTGTTTACTACATTGTGTAGTTTTTGTACATAGAAATTAACCCAATTATGAGGAAAAGCTATATTTATGTGAACTGTTCACATGTGCCCCACTCTTCCCAATAGATAGTACGGGATTCGTGTTTTTATCGTCTTGAAAAGTTTTTCAAGGTAAGTGATGTTGCTTCTTTTATATATATATATTATTGTTTTTCTATTCTTTAATTAGACGTCTCCACCTGTAAAGTTCCGTAATCGTAATACAACTTTCTTCAGTAGTTATGTTTGGGTTATAATTTATTTTTCATTAGAGCCACTGAATGGGTCCATATTAACAGCATGTTTTCATCTGAGGAGTTTTTCAATTTTCATATAAAAATCCCCAAGTATTTTCAAATAAACGACCATCTCAGACATTATAAGATAGACCGAGAGGCTTAGAACAGACCATCACCTCATCGAGTTGACGGCTGAAAAGGTCTAGCCGGATAAGCATAGCGAAATGGCCCCCACGGCCGATGTTTGAAATAGAATGTGTAGTAATAAGGCTCACCATGAGAATACAATATAGAGTGTTTTTAGCGCCTGACCTTGAACTGTCCTTGAGATAATCGGCGAATTATGCGCCGGCGCTACTGTTTTTCAAATACGTTTTTCTCAAGCAGTGTAAAAGTTAAAAAAGTGCAACTAATGTTAATTATTGAAGAATATATTAGTCCATATTATATATTTTTTTCACATTTTTTTTTTTACAAATTTTAACATAGAAAAATAAACAAAAATATTAAAAAAAATTATTAATGTAATAATTTTATATTTACACCAACCAGAAAATTAGAGAATAATACTCAAAGTATAGTATTTTTAAGAAAGAAAATTTCTTTAAAATCGAAAATGCGCTTTTTGAGTTATAACAAAAGCAAAAACAAAATGCTAGAAACTTGCTAAAATATTCGTAACTTTCCCTGTTTGCATTTGCAGAAATACGCTACTATCAATGAATTGGTCGATTCCTAAACTTCCACTCGGGCAGAATGCGCAGTACGCCAAAATAAGAGAATGTTTCCATACCTACCATTTCCCTATAGGTTTGTTTCGTGTTTGTAAACACGAAACAATTCTGTTATTTTGGCGTACTGCGCATCCTTCCCGCGTAATAATATTAAGTCGATTGTGTAGGTGAAGTTGAACAAGGGCTGTAAATATATAAGGTTATCAACTTTTTGGCAATTTCAAACCCCTCTCCCAACCTTCCGATATCACACATTATCATTTCTCGAATCCCCCTCCCCCAAATAATACTGTTATCGCAGTATCTAAAAATTCCTTTTATTTTTGCAATTTTTTCTTTTTATGCGTTTGCAATGATATGTAGATATGGTTGTACATTTTTCATATCCACATTTTACTGATTTAAATGACGAGAAGAAATTCATAAAATATCACTATTATATAAGAAATAACTTTATATCAAATAACATTTTAAAGAAATACTTATTATTTAAAAGTTTTTAATAATAGCTCTTTGTTACATAATGCATTGAATAGCAATATTGTCTTCTTGCACTTCGACCTTGCCGGGGCTAAACAGAAATTCTTTTAAACAAAATAGGTGGCCAAAATTCTTTCCCATCTTTTACTAGCAAAAGTAACAAATAGCATTTCTAATCTGGTTTCTCTAACAACGAATTATATACGCATATGGCAGGAGAATATTAATAGTGAACATTGGAATATTTCATATTTGGGAATGAAATGTTTTATAAACATTTCCACTAAATGTTTATAAAACATTTCATTCCCAAATATGAAATATAACAATAACTTGAATATAATAATAACTTTGTATTTTCATAAAAAGAAGAAAACAGACTTAAAATAATTAACATAACAGATGTAAAGTGAAAGAAACGAAAAAAGTATATTTTAGTTTTTTCAAAAATGATAACGATATCAAATGACAACCCCCTCTCCCTACAGATATCTTCCGATGCCAAATGCCAGGACACCCCCCACACACACGCATACTCCCCCCTAAAGTGATACGTTATATATGTACACTGTACGTATACAGTCCCATAGCTTTCTTCAATGTGAAAATCATAGTAGGCAAATGTTATCATTTTATTTGTCAATTCTTGACATTATTACGCGAGAAGAATGCGGAGTACGTCAAAATAATAGAATATTTACAAACACGAAACAAACCTATAGGGAAGTAGTATAAATGGAAACTGTAAAGGGCAACCGGATGGTCGCGTGTGGGCTTTTCTATAAAGATTGGCCAATTATCAAAACAACACAAACGTTTATTATACACATAGGACGGGACAGTGAACACAGACTGGCACAAACAAATGTACACATGACACTAAGTCATATCAAACAAAACTTATAGTTTCATCTTGATTCTTTACGGCTGGCACTAGCCAAAACCGTTCTCAGTATTTTTGGATCACCTTCTTAGGCGAAGCCATCCCAGATTCTGCTCTGTTTCTCCTCTTTTGGCCACAGATGGCGCTTCTATAGGTGAGAGGGCGTGTACAAACATCACACCTCCCCCATTCAAAGTTTTGATTTAGTCTTTAAAGACTAATCAAAATCTAATGGAATCTCTATAAACATTTTAGTATACACACTATTAATAAAAATAAAAATTACAATACTTACTTAACATAAGGATAAATAAAAAGAATAACTAAGATACTATGCAATATGAGATTATGATACTAGTACTAATACGTTATAGTTCTTGAATAAATATTTTAAAGTTCAAGTAATAATGTTCAATCAATTAATGTCCACAAAAGTCATATTCAGAAAAGTCTTGAAGGAAACATATAATCACAAACAAAATAAACCAAAAGTTTATCGTGAGTTTTTTTTTTTTGAACGGCAAAGTCTCTTTCGTTTAAGTCCAGTGTGAGGCATATAGTCTGCCTAAGGAATCTGCATTAGTGTGGAGTTTTCCACGTCGATAGGCTATGTGGGCTTGAAATCGCTGCAATGCCAGAGCCCACCTCTGAAGGCGCGCACTTTGGGATGCACAATCGGTCAAGAATTTCAAAGGGTTGTGGTCACTCACAACAGTCACTTGCGAGCCATATATATAATGTTCAAAATTTTTTAGAGCGAAAATAACCGCGTAGGCTTCCTTCTCTATAGTAGCATAATTTTCTTGGCATTTCGATAGTTTTTTGCTAATGAAAGCAATGGGATGTTCTTGGTCATTTTCATCTTTTTGAGATAGGCAAGCACCTATCGCGTACGATGAAGCATCTGCATGTATGATGAAGGGTTTTGTAAAGTTTGGTGAATAACAAATAGGCGTTTGGCTGATTGCCTGCTTCAGATCACGGAAAGCTGTTTCACACTGCTCAGTCCAGGTAATTTCATTAGGAGCACGTTTTTTTGTAAGTTCAATTAATGGTCGGGCTATTTCAGAGAATGTCGGGATATAGGACCTATAATAGGACAGAAGGCCTAATAAACTTCTGACACCTTTCTTGGATTTCGGCACTTCTAAATTTTGGATGGCTGCTACTTTCTCTGGATCAGGAGCATGTCTGCCTGATCCTACCACATGTCCTAGGAATTTTATCTGGGATCGTGCAAAGACACATTTCTGAAAATTTACTGTCAGGTTTGCTTCTTCGAGGGTTGTCAGAACAGCGTCTAGGTGCTTGAGATGGTCAGTCCAGTTATTAGAAAAAACTACCACGTCATCTATGTACGTTTCGGTATATTCTTTATGTTGGACTAAAGTGCGATTCATGGACCTTTGAAACGTGGCTGCCGCGTTACGTAGCCCGAACGGCATAACTACGAAGGAATACTGTCCTCGGTGTGTGACGAAAGACGTTAAATGTTTAGAGTCTTCACTTAATCTTATCTGCCAGTACCCTTTCAGTAAGTCCAACAGGCTGATGAATTTAGCTGGAGCGACCTTGTAGAGCAAGTCGGTTGCGTTAGGCATAGGGAACGAGTCGACTTCTGTCTGGGAGTTTAAATATCGATAGTCCACGCAAAATCTAACTGAGGAGTCCTTTTTGGCTACACATACGATCGGATGAGCATATTCACTCTCCGAGTGCTCGATTAGTCCTAAACTTAATAATTCTTCGATTTGTCTGTCGACTTCACTTTTGAATGCCTCTGGGATTCTGTAGGGCTTTTGACGTTTTGGTTGGTTATCAGGTTTTAATTTAATTTTATGTTCTCCTACATTTGCAATTTTAGGGATTCCCGACTGAAGGTTGGAGTGTCTACGTAATATGCTGATCAGTTGCTCCCTCTCATCTTCTGTTAAATGGTCCATGTGTAATTTTTGGTGGAGGTTATTTGGATCGTCTTTACTAATCTGCGGGATGTTTTCGATCTCACCGAAATCGATATCATCATCATAGATGACGCCTATGTGTGTTGTCTGAGATTTTAATTCTCTGATTTTATTCGCGTGTAAATGCTTTATACTATTATCTGGCAATTGTACTAAATAACTATAGGGAGACTTCTTTTCAAGTATCGTAGCTGGTGCTGTCCACCTAGCGTATATTTTGTGATTACTGTCCGAAATTAATACAATAACTTGATCATTCGGTTTAAATTCTTTATGTCTAGCTTTCCTGTTGTGATAATAAGCGTAAGTCTGCTGCTGATCCTTGCAAGAAATTCCGGCATGCTCGGCTGCTTTTTCCAACTTTATTTTCAGGTCATTTAAGTAATTGGTAACTGAGCCTAACTGGCCAATTGGTAGAGGTGTTTCGTTGGTCCATGATGACTTTAATACGGAAAGAGGACCAGTTGGACGCCTACCATATAAAATTTGGAATGGGCTAACGTTCGTCGTAGCATTTGGTACCTCCCTGTATGCCCACAACAAAAAGGGTATGTGTTTATGCCAACTTCCGGCATTTTCTCTTATAACATGGTGTATCATCCCTTTAAGTACCCCATTCCATCGTTCCACCAATCCATTCGACTGTGCGTACCCCGGAACGGAAAAACGCGGGGACGTCCCTAAACGTTTCATAAATTCTTTCGTGAGGGCCGAAGTGAAGTTTTTATCCTGATCGCTAGCTATTAATTTAGGAATTCCGGTCCGTGCAAATATCTGTAAAAGGGCATCGCATGTAGATCTAGCAAAAAGATTTCGTAAACAGACCGCTTCCGGCCAACGCGTGCACTGGTCTACCGCGGTTAGTACGTACTTGTACCCTCCACTAGCCGGTTCTATTGGGCCTATTACGTCTATATTTACAATCTGCATTGCCTCGTCAGGACGAGTAACTGGGGTTACTGGTACATCATCAATTTTATTTGCTTTCGCTCGAAGCTGACAGGACAAACATTTGTCGCAAAACTCGCTCACATCTGTCTTAATCCCAGGCCAAAAAAAGAATATTTTAATCTTTCAGTGGTCTTTCGTTTTCTTAAATGTCCACCCCAGGGGCTTGAATGAGCGAGCTCTAGCAACTGCTTTCTACGCGGCTCGGGCACGAGCAATTGATGTACCGTTTCCCCTAATATTTTGTCACGATGGTATAACAGATCGTCCTGAACAAAATAATTATTACGCTCATTTTTGGCATCTGTCCAACACTGATTTAGTGATGCATCCGTCTTTTGTTCCCATTTAAATTTTTCCGAGTCGTTCGTGAAGTTTCTGGTATTTTCATTGCCATCGTTATCAATATTCTCGTTTGCATTTCCTATTTTAACCTGCTCGGCCTCCGTAGCAGCGCAAGCTAAATCTAAATCTACCGCGTTGTTTTCACTCGTACGGGGCAAATTTATAGTACTAAAATCATTTATTGTGGTGTCGGGTTCGTTACTTTCGCTTATTGTGCTTAATTCCTTATGAGCATTTAAAGATAACAGTAAATCATTAATTAAATTATCAACCATCGCGCATGTTATTACTATTTTTGGGAACACCCTGCAATGTACTTTATCTGCAGCTATGCTTAATGGAATGTTTATTAACGGTGCTCTTAACTCGTGTCCGAAAGCTGATTTAAGTATAATTGAACCGCATGGTACTTTAAAATGCTCCGGTACACAATCGCTCTTTATAATTGAAATCTGAGTACCGGTGTCAATGACCCCTCGTAAAATTTTATTCTCAAATTCTAAGTCTATAAATTGGAGTGGTTCAATTATTTTTTTCTTTTCTCGCACCCGTTCTAAATCAAATACTTTCCGCGACATTACTCGGGCTGTCAGCGCATTTTCATTCGTATTTTTTTCTGATTTATTACCCTTCCCAACTAAAGAATTACAAATTGACACGTGATGTAATTTAGAACACAGCCTACATTTAGTTTTTTCCGTACAATATTTAATTACCTGTTTTCGCTTCAGGCACGCGAAGCATCTACCCTCAGCTTTTAATTTATTAATCCTTTCCTGAATTGAATATTTGTCACAATCTTCAGTTAGATGCTGATTTACTGCCTAGCAGAATAAACAAACACTCTTTCCTCCAGTCATTTCATATGCACTGACGCCAAATGTTTTGTTAATTTGTTTACATTCCGGTAATATTTCCGATAAGTACTTTGGCCTTGAATGGTCAGAAGATAAATTTATAATTTGAGTTTGCTTTTCCCTAGCCTCCAAATCATTTCGGATGAATGATAATAATTTATCCACGCTGTAATTCTCTTCAGAATTTTTGACACTTTGTCTATTGAACTCAAGCGATAAATTATACGGTAATGCTTTTAATATTATCGGAGTCAATAATGCATCAAAACTGTCCGCTTCCATTTCTAATGACCTTAGACTACGAATCTGCGTTTGAATAGCGTCATATAATTTACGTAATGACATGACGTCATGCGATTTTGTAACCGGTTTTAAAGTTAACAGCGTATTAATATAACTGGTAATAATTAAATCTTTCCTACCAAATTGTCTTTTAAGTAAGTCGACTGCTTCTATGTAATTTTTATCAGATAACGCAAAACCCGATATAGAATTATACGCACTCCCTCCTAAATAACTGACTAAATAATTCATTTTCTCAATATTTGAGAGGTGTTCATTGTCATGTACCGCTGTTTTAAACGAGTTCCAGAAATTCTGGAAAAGTTTAATATCTCCATAATATTTCTCAATTTTAAGTGTCGGTAGTTTGACCGTGTTAGGAAATTCTACGCACCTATTTGCGGGACATACAGGGGGTGGGGGTTCTTTTTGTTTTAATTTTTTATTCACTCTGAACTTCCAGAGCGTAATTTTTTCCTGGTACTCTAGAGACGCTTTGGCATCTTTTTCGACTTCAGATAAATCATCAATTAATGTTAGGATTTCGTTATCCTCTTGTTTCAAATCACTACCTTTCTGTTCTAACATCGCCAGATTTTCTTCAAGATCGTCTAAGTTTGGCGTGTCGGACACAAAATTATCTTCGATTTTTTTAATTATTGACGTAATAGAACTTTTAGTGACTCCGCGAGCTTTTTTTAATTTTGAGAGCTTGTCTGCCATACTTAAAGTAATGTAATAAAATCTTACCTCCGTAAAAATATAATCCGATACGGATAATATAAATCAAAAATAACCCGCACGTCCAGGGAAAAAATAATCCAGGGATAGGGTATCCTTAATGCACATTAAATTCACTTGTTGAATTCACTTTGGCCAAATCCCACAATACTTCTGACGCCAGTGTAAAGGGCAACCGGATGGTCGCGTGTGGGCTTTTCTATAAAGATTGGCCAATTATCAAAACAACACAAACGTTTATTATACACATAGGACGGGACAGTGAACACAGACTGGCACAAACAAATGTACACATGACACTAAGTCATATCAAACAAAACTTATAGTTTCATCTTTTTGGATCACCTTCTTAGGCGAAGCCATCCCAGATTCTGCTCTGTTTCTCCTCTTTTGGCCACAGATGGCTCTTCTATAGGTGAGAGGGCGTGTACAAACATCACAGAAACATTATCTTATTTTGGAGTACTGCGCATCCTGCCCGAGTAGAAATGTCATGAATCGATCAATTCATTGATAGTAGCGTTTTTCTTCAAATGCAAACAGGGAAAGTTACGAATATTTTAGTAAGTCGCTAGCATTATTTTTATTATAACTCAAAAAGCGCATGTTCGATTTTAACGAAAATTGTTTTCTTAAAAGTACGTACTTTGAGCCTTATTCTGTAATTTTTTGGTTGGTGTAAATATAAAATTACTACATTAATAATTTTTTAAAAAATGTTTTTGTTTATTTTCCTATGTTAAAATTTGTGTAAAAATGTGAAAAAAAAAATATAATGCGAACTGATATATTCTTAATTGGCGTTGGTTTCATTTTTTTAACCTTTATACTTTTTGAGAAAAATGTATTTGAAAAATAGTAGCGTCGGCGCATACTTCGCCGATTATGTCAAGGACAGTTCAAGGTCAGGGGCTAAAAACACTTTATGTTGTATTCTCATGGTGAGCCCTATTACCACACATGTTATTTCAAACATCGGCCGTGGGGGCCATTTTGCTGTACTTATCTGGCTAGACCCTTTCAGATTAGACAGAACTCGATTAGCATATTAAAATGCAACTGGTTTGCCAAGTCATATCTTGGTGGAAACCACTTGCAGACCCGATGTTAGTGGTTGATCGGTAGGTTTATCATTGTGTTTTCCTGCACCCAAAGGTATGAAAACATGGAGGACCGAAAGCAGGAAAACACAATAATAAACCTATCACTCAAAGACTAAAATGGCGTTTGCAGGTGTTTTCCACCAAGATATGACTTGGCAGACCAGCTGCATTTTAATATGCAAATCGAGTTTGAACTAATCCTAGAATTTCAGCCGTGAACTCGATAAGGTGATGGTTTGTGCAGTCGCCTCCGGTAGTTGTATTGCGATTACGGATTTGCTACTGGATGCATCCTTACTCAGTATGGATGAAAAACATTATAATTTTGGATGTTATTGACTGAAAGAAAACAAGTTGGAAATTACACGTCAAACGTGGCATATGAGGTGCGTTCGTACTATAACTAGTTTTATAAATATTTTTTGCACCGCATATTCTACTGAATGTATATTTTAGTGCACATCATAAGTGTATATCAATTTCATTCTGTTCGAAAGGCTGTAAAATCATTAAATGCACTTGAAATATATTTTTCCAATTGGCCGCAATGTAACGGAAAACTTTTGACTGTCCCTGTAATTAAGCTATACATCCGATTTTCATAAAATTTGAAATGACTCGACAAAATTTTGCAACAATTATATATATAAAATGTCAGACCATTCGGTTAGGTAGTTTTTGCTCTGTTATATGCGGACGGACGGACAGCCCGACGACTATAGGTGCTACGTATTTATATGATTACGAACGCACCTAAAACAAGGGTCCATATTACCACCCCTTGCTTAAATAATTTTAATATTAAAGGCATTCCTTTCGTTGTGTAACATATTTGGCATAAGTTATTAAACTTATTTTCTGAATATTCGAAAGATATTTCTTAAGAGTTGAAAATAGTAAAATTGCATTAGAAATAAAAACAAGGAAGAGAAAGAAAAAATGTAATAGATAAAATAAACATAAATGAAACACACAGTCTTTTGTATAAATGAACAAAGTCTTCACCAAATCTTTATTTATACGCTTGAAAGAAAAAATAATGCAACATTCAACTAGGGATAAAATTCTTGATAAATTATTCTTACCTCCGGCTCCTGGAAATTAATTTATTCTACTATGAGATTTTTATTTAATCTCATTTGGCAACAAGGTTTATCGCATCATCTATGGCGTTACTTTAAATAAGAAAAATTACTCTGTAATCTTCTACTCTATTAAGTAGAAATACAAGTCTGTGTTTTTGTGTTTGACAGCCTCTTTGAATAGTTTAATAAATATTTCAACAATAGATTTCCTGTTCTGTAACATGCCAAAGTTATTCTGTTTTAAATAAAAATTTGATTTGATTAAATGAAGATACGGTAATTGTTATTAATGAAACCGATAAATTTTTGATAAATGCAAAAAGGAAATTTGATGAGGTTAAAAGATAATGTTGTAAAAATAGCATTTCGTTTTAGCTTTATAGCTAGTGCAATGTATTTTAATAAAAATAATATTTAAATCAATGAACAATTTTGCTGTTTACAATAAATGCACTTATTTAAGATCTTTTCAAGCATTTGTGCAGTCGTGGAAAAAAAAGTAAACACACCCTACTAACTCTGCATCTAATTATAATAGAAAACATGTACGAGTACCAAACAATTGGAAATAAAGTTTACTTATAAATGATGTATATCAAATTTGCTTAGGGGGACATCTACAAATTAAAACCAGACCAAACTTTGTTTTCTTCAATAGTAACACCCAATTTTGATAAAATATTTTAAATCTTCTGTTCAAATTATGCCTAGAAATGAAATTTTAAGTCATTTGGATGATAAGCTTTTGAGTTATAAGCATTCAAAATTTAGAGATTTTAATATTAAATTACATTTTCATATTTTTATTAATAACTCCTGAAATTATAATCTTAATGTGAAATTTCTTGTGTGGTTATAATACTAAAAAACACAAACATAAATACATTGGATTTTTAATTTTAAAAGTTTTATAATATGAATTATGAAATTAATATTCGAAAAAATATGAATTGCAACCTACACTTTTTGGATGGATTTATATTTATTATGTCCTGATTTATGCAAATCCAAAATTTCAGCTTTTTTTCCAACTAGTTTTCAAGTTATGCTTAAAAAATTTCAAAATATTGGTTTAAGGGACCATCTATGATGTGCAGAAAATCCTAATTTGAAAAAATATATATTACTCATGTTAGTGAAGCATTTGGGCTGGGATTACGGTGTCTTGCTTAAGATCAACTAAGAGTGTAAGTCTGTTTTACGATGTAATCAAAGCGTAAAACTTATTTCAGTACCTCGCGATCTTGCATTAACCTGAAACCTTTCTAAGTTCATGTGCTATGCAAATTATCAAAAGAGATCCTGATATTGCTAAAAGTTTCATTGAAACAATGACATGGAGATTACAAGAAATTTTTGATAAAAATGGTTTCTATACATCATATTAACAGATCCTCTCTTTTAAATTTAAGCAAAACATATGGCTTATTGGGGGGTGGGGGAAGGGTTGCCCTCTCATTTTTTTGTGTACTAATCTACTCATAATTTTATGCTACTTTTTTGTTAAAGTTCTATCATCTGAAATAATTTTTCTTATTTGGCGTACTCATATATTTTTATTTAGATAAATTTCAGTATTTAAAAATTTTGGTTGTATGGGCAAAGAAGTTGAGGGCGCTCGAGGTACCTATCGTCGCGGAAGTATAACAGAATTGTTGATAATGATTTTCGAAAAAACTTGTCGATAGCTAGCCGAGATATTAATCTTTAAAAGCACGGACGGTTTGGACATACATAAAGAAACGAGTGGATGCACCGTCGGCTTTTAAAGCCTAGATTACAAGTTATCGCTAAGATGTTATATATTTCCCGCGGCCACCATCTTGGAGTTCTTGGCGATGTTTTGTTGGCGTTTATCGATAAGGCAACCCCGACAAGTGACGTTTTCTGGCAACCCCGTTAAGCCTAACATACGCATAAATCTGCTTGGCGACATTTACTTGGCGAAAAGGGGGTTTTCACGCCAAGAAAAAATCCAAGAAGGCGGCCGCGGGAATATATAGCATCTGTTCCCAAATTATTATTATTTTAGCAACGATTTTTGTGATATCCCTATGACTATTCAATATATTTATTGTACGGAACCCTTTGTGCGCGAGTAATACTCGCACTTGAACGATTTTTCTATCTTAACATCATAACCGTCATTAACTTATTGACGTAAGTAATGTTTAATTACGAATGTATGTTTTTGCTTTATAACGCGAATTAATATTTCCAATAAAGACTTTTATAAAATGCAAATTCGTTCACACGTTTTAATACAGTACTCAACATTTGTTAACACTGTTAATATTCATTATTAAGAATCATTGTTGTACAGATTATTGCTGTAACAATGATAGAAGCTTTCAACTAAGTTTTGTTCTAGTAAAAAATCTTCTTGGTTGAAGTAAGGAGGTAAAAATGTGGATTAAAAAAACATACATTTTTGTAACAAAGAACAGACAAAATTCTAATTGTTGAAACGCTTTTAATACATTGTTCAATGCATTGTTGAAAATGTTTTTTAGTTTACATTATCAAATAACATTGTTGCACAACAATGATAGATGTTTCAATTCGATATACATTTCTTAATTTCACTGCGTTAAAAATTATATCCACGACTTAAAAATAATAAACTACAATTTTACACAAGAAATGCACTGTGCTTCTCCTTGATTAAAGAATAGGCACAGATGTCATATACGCCCCATATTGGCGTGATTTTTTTCCGACGCCAGTTTAGCGAAAACCTCGTTAGCATATCATCTATATCCGGGATACCATATCAAGCAAAATAACAACATTTTGGCGCCAGTTAAGTACCCGGTGCGTATATGACATTAGCGTAAAAAAAAAATCGCGCCAATATATGACATCTGTGCCAAAGAATATATACCAGTAGTATTCATACTCTGGAGTATAAGTAATACTGGTAAATAATACTGAATTGAGGACGTAAGGTATACGGATTGTTATGAAATTTCGTTTTTGATAATGAGCACATGTGCGTGCTTAACATGATCTATTTTTATGTATTTACAGGAACTGTTAAGATTTTTTAGGTATGACTGATTTTCAGTAAAAAGTCTAAAATTAAACTTTTTTAATCTATATTTTTAATGGTTAATAAAAAAGTTTTGATTTAAAATTAGATTATTTTAAAAGTTTATTATTCAATTAATTGCAACAATGTAACATACGGGGAAAATATGTACGCAGAAACCTAAATTTATATGGACGTTAGACTGTATGACCGGAAAAAAAAAAGAGTTGTCTTAATTTTAAAAATACACAAATGCTGCAAAAGACTAGTAAATTTTTAATAGTAGTACATTAAAATGCAGAATATTTTTAATATATATTCAAAATTTTATGTTTATCCGTAAAAATGTTGTCAAGATGCACTAATACATACTTTGAACGATTTTTTTTTCAATTCCTACTATTAGTTCACACTCTCCTATATTTATTTATATATATATATTTATTTATTTATATATTTATATAGCTTGTTCAAATTTTCAATCCTTAATAAAATAGTCATTATTCATCCTATCAAGTTGAAGTAAATTTTTTTAAACTTGTACTGGGTGACAATTGATGTTAACCCTTAAATGCCGGGTGTTGCTTTTCGGCAACATACCCAATTAAGGTTCTAAAATACTATTAGAATAATATTGAAGCTATAATGCCTAATGTTGCCAATAAAATACATTCTGAAAATATTATTAAATCGATTTTCAACATGTAGATGGCAACACTTGTGCTGTTTAAGAATAAAGATAGATTTATTTTTTCAGTTATTGCTACTTGTTCTTTTTGTTTTGTTTGGAAGCTTGCGAAATATACCCTATTTTGTTCTGCAGTGAGCAAGTAAAATTTATTTCTTATTATAGTTCCTAAAATTCTTGTGTGTTTGATATTATAGAATTTTATCAAGGAAAGTTATTTTTTCAATTAAAGACCAGTATTGCCGATTAGTAACAAACTGTTTTTTAGCCGTAAACCATACTTAAAACAAAATATGATTTTTTAAAGTATTTTTCCCATGATTTATTCAAAAAATGAAAGCCGAAAAACATTATTACAATGATTTTTGAAAAATCAGGCATTTAAGGGTTAATACAGTTTTTTCAAATAATAATTAATTAATTAAATTTTAATTAATTAATTTTAGTTTTGCATGGGAAACAAAATGGCGGCCATTGGTTATTGAAGATCAATGAAAGTATTTTCAATAAGGGGTTACCATAGGGGAGACCCTGTTCTGTCGCCAAATACCACCAAGTTTGTCGCCAACTTGGCGATATATCGCCAAATCTGGCGGCCAAAATGAGTCGCCAAAAGTGACTCCAACTTGGCGATACCTCTAATATTTCGCCAAATTCCCGTAGAGTTCCATTGTAAACCTACTTGCTTATAGAAAATCAACAAATTGAGATATTTTAATGCAACAAAAACTAATATTAGCTTAAGGGATGATATTAAAGTTTTCTTTGATGACCTAACCTAAGTAGGAATTGACTTTAAAAACAAAATTTTGATATTACTTGTTTTCTTTTTAAACCCTGATATGCTATTTCTTTCAGACAACAATTAAAGTGTCGTCACAACAAAATATCGTTGCACCTAACCGTAAACAACTCGTAAAACGAAGCAGGTGTATCATTGTACGGTTAAATACTGATAATCTATTGCAATATTTTAAACTTCTAAACATTGTACATTTTAGATTTTTACAGCGTCGTATAGAGAAAAAAGTGCTTTTAAACGCAATTTGTTTGAAAACTGCTTCTCAATTTATTTTTTAGATATAAATATTTTTGTAGTTTTTAACGCCATTTCTGTAATGGTTGTAACTGACGTACTCCCTTTCTGTAAACATTAAAGGGAAAATAAAGGATTACTGTATCTTTTTACCTGACTGCCAAGAAGGGTTATGTGTTTCACGCGTATCTGGATATGTGGATTTCTTTTTACCCTCGAAACATTCCAACGGCTGTATGAATTTTAATGAATGATGTCTCTATCGATTCGTCTTAGCCGTTCGATGGTTATAGGCTAGGTTTTGCTTTTATAAATTCAAAATGGCGGCCGTAATATACAAAATGGCTTTAGAGCCGAAAAAAAAAATACGCACCCTATTGAGTGGCATATTATTGGATAGGTCTTTCAAAACGAAGTCGATGTTTCATTGACTATTTTACAGTCAGAAGACCCGTTTAACTATTACACAACCTGGAAGTTGTGTAGGTAGGCTCTCTAACTTTACTGCATCTCTAACCTTCATAGACATCTATAGGCCTCATCAAAACAGTGTTTATAGATAGGAACCAACAATTAAACACTACTTAAAAGTCATCAATACAAGTAAATAAAAAAATAGGTAAGTAATATAAAAAACAGTTTCACATTAATCAGAAACAATTAATTAGTTCGCTTTTTACGCAGTCTGGTTTTTTGATTTTTCAAATTTAATTTTTACTTGTTGTTGCGTTTTCTCCTAACGACTGAAAGAAAAAAATGTAATTAAAATAAGTCCTATGCCAAGAATATCAACTGCTATAAAAAAGTATTTTAAAGAATATTTGTGTGACTTATTTTCTCCGCAGTTACTTAATTCCTATCAAAAAGCTAAAGGAATGCAACTTTATTAATCCGTGTGTAATAACATTTTCCGAATTTTGAAAAAAATATAAATGGATTATTTCTGATAAAACATGGTGCTATTATAAACTATATTTAATTTTCAGCATCCACATTAATGCTACAAACAAATGAAGGTATATGAATTATTAGATACCCGATTTTTTGTCGAGTTTTTTGAAAGACGTCTTCGCTTTTTGCTGGGTTTGCGTATTATTCCGAGATAGTGACTTCCTATAAATACTTTTCTATTTATGTTGTTTAAGACCGGATCGTAACTGCGGCATTCTTCAGCTGATGTAAATGACGTCATTTTATGTAAAATAAAAGCTTGTATTTTAAATCTTAAAACTGAAATATATTTTGCGCTATCTATATTTATATATATACGTGTATTTTTTCATCGAGTGCGACACTAAATTCTGAAAAAGCAGAATTCTTGTTTTCTAGTTTTCTAGTTTTTTTTTCTTTTTTTCATCGCGTTTAAAAAGTACAAGACCGCAATTTAGGAGTATATATATTCGTCGTAAAAGAATCTGCTGGGATGGGAGCAAACCAGAGAGAAATTAAGTTTTATTTTAAATTAAAACTAAGGTTTTAAGAATATGGTAAAAAAATGATTTTTTGAACGGTGATGAGGGTGAACTACTAATTGAAGTGGAAACAATTGTAACAAAGTCTTACGTAAAATGTCCAGTAACATCGATTGATGTTAAAGGAACATTTTATGAATTCAAAGAGCTATAAATGATAAAAAACAAAATCTAGCTGCTGAAAATTTAGAAAAATTTGTTGTGTACTGTAATAAAAATATTTCACAACATTAAAATTTGTGGTAAATTGCATACTTTTTTTAGTAAAATATCATAAATAATACAGTTGTTTTAAAATGTTAAATACTGAATAGGGGAGACTAGGGAGGGTTGACCCACTTTTTGCAAAATGATTTTTTATTTTTTAAATATTGAACGTAGAATAAAATTTTATACATCATTTTATTCACTATACAATCAGTTATCAAAATAAAATTGCTACATAAGTGTAACATATAAGAAATTTGAAAAATGATTGATTTTAATCATGAAAAAATAATGGATCAAGGCTCCCCACATATGGGAGGGTTGACCCACTATGTGGGATGCTTGACCCATTTTGTTTTATATTGCACTATTTGTGCAGAGAGAGAGAATCAGTTTTAAGAAAAGCAAAACAACTTTATCCTACATGCTTTAATTATTATAAAAAAATATTTTTTTTTAAATATGAGGCTTAAACAGACCTGTTAAGACGCAATCGCAAGTCAGAGGAGAAAAAATTTGTTTTAAACAGGATTTTGCCTGAGCAGGTATAATTGTACAGCAGGGAAAATGAAATTTTAACATTTAAGGCATAGAGATAGGTTCCGTTTTCATAGTGTTTCATGTTATTATGTCCGGATTTATGAGCCGTTGTCCCGCTTTTTTTATCTCCTTGTTCTATTTTTTGTTACACTTGATCTGACAACTCTAGTTATCACATAGTTTGGCTTCATCTCACTGTATTCACCCTGGTGAAATTTTCTCCATACTTTCCTAAAGTTTTTCGATCGATGGTATGTTCTTTTTCAACCGCATGAGCACTTAACTTATCAGTAACTTGATTTAAACCTTTAAGAGGCAAAGTACTTTCAGTGCTAAAATGATGAAATAAATGACTGACACCGGAATTTTTGAACAAATTTATTTCGAAATAAGAAAAAGGCTGTATTTCACATACATATGAAAGGAAAAGATTTTAGCAAAATTCTGGTGCCATTGTGATGTTTCGGAATTAAAATTAAGTGATTTTATAAACACACCACTGCCCTTCAAAGGGTTGAGACCGCTCTTTTCATCCTTTCTAGTCTTTTCTAGTCTTTTCCACTGTTTCTATTTACCTATTGTAAGCAATATTTAAATGGAAAAAAGTTCCTATCAACTTTCCCATTTTCTAGCAATTTTTCACATTTTTCTATAGTCAGTTTTAAACATTTTCTTTTCCATCACACCATTTTACTGAAGCTTTACAGAATAAATTTACATTCTTTAATGTATATACCGTTAACTTTTCATTATGCACAGTGCATAATAAAAAGATTTCCAAAACCACTTAATTAAGGGAGCTTTGAACATCTGGTCAACTCTCCCTCGCATTGAATGGGTCAAGCCTCCCTATATAGACCTTTTCTAAAGAATACCGCATTGTTATGTTAAGCCTAACATACTGTACAGTCTTTATGCCTGGAATAAAAGCTAGATATTTCTGCATTACTTTAAATCTATTTAATTAAATTTCTATGATATAATTTATTTGAAAAAAGCTTACAAAATATTTCTAAAAAACACAACTTTTAGTTTGAAAACGCCTCACATTTAATTTTTTCCACACCTATTTTAATTATCTCTATGAAACGAAGACTGTTGTTTGAGCATTCCAGTAGCTTTGGTTGACACCTATTGATAAAACTCTGAAATTCTTTTAAATATGAAAATTGATGGGTGGGTTAAGCCTCCCGTATGGTCAACCCTCCCTAGCCTCCCCTATACTATCAATTAAACTAAAATTAAATTAAATTAAATGTAAACACGAAATGGGTGTATTTAAGTAATAAGTGATTTTCTACACTCTAAATTAAAATGTCTGAAATTCAGACACTTAAGTGTCTGAAATGGAGTGTTCAATTTTCAGACATTTTAAAATGTCTGAATTTTTTCAGACACTTTTTGCGTCTGAATTTCAGACACTTCAAACGTCTGAATCGCATCCATTTTTTTGTAAGCATCATACGTAGCCATGTTTGACCACGTTGAATCCTGGAAAAATATTTGGCTGTGGTCCTGCCCCTCCCCCCCCCCCAATACAGCCTGATTTTTTTGGTGCCCTCAGTTTTGGTATACAATTTTCGTTACGTTGATAATTTAAATCTTTTACGACATTGTACTGATTATAATCAATATCTTGAACTTCAGGAGTAGAACAAGATTAAAAACAAAAAATATTTATCTAAATATTAGATTTTTTTAAATTTATTTTGTTTTTAACCTTATTTTACTTTAAAAGTTCAAAATATTGATTATAATCAGTACAATTTCGAAACAGATTTAAAATATAAGCTTTACAAATATTGCACATCAAATTTGGGGGCACTACAGTCGTAGGGGGACGGGGCACTTCCCAGTTTGCCCTTCCTTTAATCAAGAAGTACTTTTGCAAAAAACGCAACCTGCATTATAGTTGTCTAAATTGAGATGTCCGGTATTCGGGAGTATCCGTTGTGGAGGTTAATGGACATTCTCGAATAGCGAACACCTCTATTTAACGAATACTTTTTTAATCAGCAGACATACATATTTGTATATTTTTACCTCAAAAAAGTAGACATCTCCAATTATCGGACAAATTCCGCGGTCCCGAAGTGTTCGCTATTAAGGGCTTTTAAGGTACATAGATAAATATATATATATATTTTATAATCTTGTCCTACTCTAAAAGTTCAAAATATTTATTATACTCGGTTGAATGTGGAAAAAGATTTAAAATATCAGATGTACGAAAATTGCAAAAATCCCCCCCCCCCCCCCCAAAAAATGAAAATATAAAAAAATATATTGCCACATAGGCAATTTTACATATACATCACTTGATAATCACAACAGCCATTTAAATATGAATAATGAAAATAAATAAATAAATATTCTACTTTAATAACATTGGGGAAAAAATGACTTTGGTATTTTGTTAAATATATTTGCGTTTTTAAACTTGTCCTACTCTAAAAGTTCAAAACTTTCATTATAATCAGTGCATGATTTAAGATATCAGCTTTACAAAAATTCATGCAAAATCCCCCCCTCCCCCCCCCCCAAAAATGAAAATACTTATTTAAAAATTATGTTTTTAAAAAATTATATTTCCACATGGGCAAGTTTTTATGTAGATCAGAGGGTACTCACAAAAGCTATTCAACTATCAATAAAAACAAATAAGTACATATTCTATATTAAAAACATGAGGAAAAAATAACTTATGATTTCCAAACTTCTTTCGTCTTAAATATATACAGTAACATCTGTCATTTTTGTATTTTTCGTATAAGTGCATATAAATAAAGTTACCACAATTTTAAATACGAAATCTAGTTAGAGGTTTTTACTTTTTCCCATTATAAATTTCAAATTACTTTTTTATTAAAAATAATAAAAAAATCAGTATTAGAGTTGATTGCAAATCAAATACATATGTATATTTTTACAGGCAGCTTCATATAATAGACCAGTCTCATTTACTTTATTTATCTTTTTTTAATCTGCGGTTTTATGCCAGGAAGTAAGAAAGCATTAGGTCATCTTTCAAAGTTTTTTTTTTCTTTACTTCCTTGTGGCCGTCATTTACTGCGAGATAAAAATTATCCATTGAAACTAAGAACTGACATTGAATATATAATTCGTAATAAAAAAGAACGTCATAAGTTTAAAAATATATACTTCTAGAATTAGTGGGGTTTTTTTGCGAACAGATTCAAAACTAATTAAATTTCATGCAGGATTTTGTTTAGTACAATAAATAAAATCATAAAATACACTAATTTTACTACTATAAAGAAACTTACTTGACTTGCTGCAAGAGGTAAGAAATATTCCTCGATTTGAAATTTTAAAAACTACCACAACCACAGTGAGGGAGAAAGACTTTCATCAGTTTAAAAGGTAATCCCATAATACATCCGACTAGCCATATTTAAAGAATGAGATGTTTCATCCTAAAAACAGGACCCGCCAGACAAAAGTTTCTTTTTTTTTGCCAGCTTCGACAGGACGAAGATGAATAACACAATATTATTGATATAAATTGATACGAGTTAACACTAAGCCCATTGCACACGCTTTGTAGAATTTCCGGGTGTAATCTTCAACCGTCGTCTACTTCTGTTCTGTGTCTATCCCGCCCTTGTATCGACGACAGCTTCTAAGAGACATTTGATGTCGAGCACACACGTCAGATGTATGTATTCAATAAATAAATAATCCAAGTTAATACGAATTAAAATCACAGTACTTCACATTTCGCAAAAAACGAATTAAAATACACGCGTACATAAAAACAAACTTTGTTTGAATTACAACGTATACCACTTCGAACGAAGACATCTAAAACGCATGCGCAACTGGGAGTACTAGTGCCCCCTGGTGGTTATTGCGTCGGAAGAATCAAAACGTCTTAAATTAAGACACGTTTAAAGCAATGAAGTGTCTTAAAATAAGACGTTTGCGGATATTTTAGACATTATTCTCAGTTCGTTTACACCATGGTCATAGTAAGACGCTTATGTATCTTAAATTAAGACATCTATAGTGTCTTAATTTTCAGATTAAGACACTTAAGTGTCTAAAATTCTTTTTCAGTCACATATGTGTCTAAATTTAAGACGCTTCTATTTGCAGTGTATTAAAAATTATAAGCGAATATTTTAAATTTTAAGACCACAATTGCATGCATATTTTAGCAATTTTTGAGTGCATATAATCCGTAGAAATTCATGCGAGTATGATGTTTTTGATGACAAAAAAGGTTAGAATAATCACTCGTTAACGCAATATTAAACTAGGTGACCAGGTATGTCCATTTAAAATTACTGTCTAACATGCATCATATAAAGATTTATTAGTGGTAAAAAATAAAGCACGTGTTCTAAAGTTTGGATTTTAGTTAAGTCACATGGTTTTCCATTTCTGTCTCAATATGATTCCTTATATTTTAAAAGAAGTGCGTGTGTATGCCGCATCGGACTGTTACAAGCTGTTATTGGACAGACGAGACAGCTCCAAGTCCAATGCATGTATCCAATTTTACTATCTTAACATGGTAACGTAATGCTTTAACCCTTTAACGCATGACTTTCTATTTTGTTCGGAGTGAGAAAATTTATTTATGTTTCTGTTGGACATAATGACATAATATCACTCCTGAGTTGCATAATAAAAATGGCTCAAAAAGTGATAATTTTAAATTATCTACTTACTTTAAAGCATTTTCACTGCACAATAACAACTATTCAACGATATAATAATTTTTATAATGCTCTTAATAGTTTGCAAAATTAATAATGATTATTTTTAAAAGCAAGAGAAAAAACGCCAGTCGAGTAGATTGCAATTAATATCATCAAAATATGTTACAACTTCCCCATGATAACAAATCAGAACAAAAACAGACTTTACGACTTTAAATGCATGTTATCACACGTCAGTAATGCATAATGGATCACCAAAAGACCAATAGAAAACGCCAAATGGCAAAACAAATATCATATAACTCATGAGTTACACTATGAATTTAGGAAAAAATGCAGTAACAATATGAAATCAAGTTAAACGCAAATGTATATTCTGCCTTTATAATTGCTGAAACGTCAGTTAGGCTTACTCTGGTCACTCAAAAAGTTTTTTGTGTCTGTTTGTGTGTTTGTCGGTGTGTAGTCTAGCAATAACTGCTACAAAAAGAATCCGAGTACAGTCACTCTATCGCAGAGTCAAAATATGTCCAGTGACTATTCACTGTGAGCAAAAGTGATTTTTTTTTTACTCTCTGAAAGAGTGAATAGTCACTCCTGGGAAGTGAATATTCATTCTAAACAGGGGTGAATAATTACTCTTTCAAAGGAGTAACACTTCACTCTTGCTAAAGGATTGCGTTTTTTCACCACTGGTAGGAGTGAATAGTCATTCTTTCATAGGAGTGAATGTTCATTTTTTTAAGGAGTCAGTTCTTTTTGTATTTTTCTTTTATGGGCATTTTAAAAGAATCACATGACGAATGTATATTTTTTCGTTATAAACGTGAATTAACATTTCTAACAAAGACTTTTAAAAAATGCAAATGTGTTCAAAAGCTTTAATATGGTACTAAATCTTCGTTAACACTGTTAATATTCATTATTAAGAATCATTGTTGTACAGATTATTTCTGTAACAGTGATAGAAGCTTACAATTAAGTTTTATTCTGGTAAAAATCTCCTTGGTTTGAGTAAGGACGTAAACAATGTGGATTCAAAAAATTTCTTTTTAAAAAAGAAAAGAAAAAATCCTAATTGTTGAAACGCATTTTGTAGAATTAACACACTGTTGAATCCATTGTTAAAACTGTTTATTATTTTCCATCATGAAATGACATTGTTGCAAGCTATTGTTCTAACAATGATAGACGCTTTCAATTTAATTTTGTTCTAGTGAAAATCTTCTTGCTTGAAGTTTACTAAGGGCTAAAGATAAAGTAATTTTTGCTTTAAAGCGTCTATTATTTTATAAGATTGTTACTATTAAACATATGACATTGATAAAAATGAGTTTTAAAGGTTTCTTACAGAAACTTACGTAAGTATAGCTTTTTTGAATCAACTTCTTTATTTTGAATTTTAATATACATCACTTAATTCTATTGCATTCAAAGTTATATCTAAAACGTAACAATTATAAACCATAATTTTGTATACGAAATGCGCTGTGCTTCAATTTTATTATAGAATATATATATAAATATTATTACATATAAAATGAACTTAATAATGAAATTCTATACAAAAATGTCATAAAAAAAATCTTTACATTCAGTGATACAAATCTATATTCGTTCTCCAAATGAATGTTTATTTCTCAAAAATGAAATTGTATTTTGCATTCTGAAAAAATATTACTTCAGTTTTTAAATTATTAAAGTGAAAAAAAAATAATAATTTTATCTACTATTTATTTAATGGCGAAAATTAGAAGATATATTTTTAATTTCTTTGACACACACAAGAAAAATATCAGTAACGTATTACAAAATATATTAAGGAACATACATACACATTTCTATGTATATATATATGTACATTTACAGGGTGTTCAATTTAAAAGAGAACTCGTTTGTTTTTTGTATTATCCACATCTATAGTATATGTAGCAAAACTTTCCAACATCCTTACTTATTAAATATGTCTATGAATAATGTGCGGGTATCATTTTTTTCACTTTCTAAATGCGAAAACTCGTTTTTTAAACATAAATTCGCGTGAACATCATTAGTAATTTTTAATCTGATTCTTTGCAAATGATTTGAGTAAATCGTCTGCTTCTTTCAGCGTTTTCATTTTTTTTTAATTTTCAAAACTCATAAATAAAAAAAAATCATAACTGAAGAAACCTCGTCAATAATACCAACAATGTTGCGAAGTGTGTCCAAAAACTTGGTTCGACGTGTTCATGTTTGCATTCAAAATGGTGGCGAACATTTTTAACATTTGTTGTAAGGAACACTGTAAAAAAAAAAAAAAAAAAAAAAAAAAAAACGGAAAAAGAAAACGGAAATACTACTGGCAATCTAGACGCCAGTACTATTTTCGTTTTTTTACGGGAATTTTTACCCATAAATTACAGAAAAATTTCCGTTTTTTTCCGTTTTTTAGTCCGTTTTTTTTTTATAGTGAATGCAAAAATTTGAATTAAATTATTTTTCAAAAGTAAAATTATCACAGGATTGAGTAACATTGTGCTTCTCCATTTCTGTTTTACCTCACAAATAAAGTTGTAACTGTCCACTAGTGTTGAAAATTGCCTCCCACACTTTAACAAGGTTCAAACAATTATACTTCAGTGTTGTAATAGTTGCCACATTCGTCGGATTTAAGGGTAATAAGAAAAGCCAACGGGTACTATTTTAAATTGATCAAACTGTATGTATATATAGGGTGATTTAGAAAAACGTTTAGAAAATGACATGGCAAATCAGGCATACAACAAGGATAAATAATCACACAGGAACATAGGATCACAAACCACTTATTTCGTTGCAAAAACCGGGTGTTTCATCCTAACTAAATCCGGGTTAACGGTAATAATTTCGAAAAAAATTAAAACATTATAATGAAAATGCAACGATATGTACCTTGTTTTATGTGAAATGTGATAACATCACGCAAAGATCTGTAAAATCATGCAGCTCAAGCAATCCATGATATCGTATGAATTGATAATCACAGTCCAAAATGTGGGGCGTCAAGTCCATACTACTGGCGCATATAATGCAAACATCTACCACTTTTGTTTGGTGCTATCACATTAATAACAAAGGTGAAATGGTCTGTTAAATGTCTTATTTATTAAACGTCAACCCAAAGTGTGTTAAGATGAAACACCCCGTATTTGTGACTAAATAAGTGGTTTGCGATCGAATGTTCCTATGTGATCTTTCATCCTTGCTGTATGCCTGATTTGCCATTTCATTTTGTAAACTTTTTTTTAATCACCCGGTATACATAGTTATATTCAAACAATGTATGAAAAATAGCTTAAATTTAAGGGCAGATGTATATAGTTGCAAAACTTTATGAAAAAACATATGAAAAATTAACATAAAAACTACATACTAAAGTCACAAACTAAACTATGTGTTTTTACACTTCAACAGGCGCAAAGGCTTCATAAACTCCACCCATTATTTTAAATTCCATTATAAAGTACTATTGGCATGTTTGGTAGGATAAGACATCATTACGTTAAACACACACACACACACACACACACACACAAAAAGCAATTTAACAAATTACAACGACCATTTGGAAAATGATTTTTTTCAAAGACTAAAATTTAAGACATAAAAAATCGCACAGAGTTGATCATACATTACGTACGCCATGAATTAAACATTAATAGTGTTATTACACGTAAAAATTCCAAGCGACAAAAATCGCCTGCGACTCGTATTTGGTGTGGAATATTTATATGAATTCATTCCTGTCCTATTTATCTTTTTTTAAATTTTTAATTGGCTTATTCCATTTTTCTTTTGCACGTGAAAATCTTACAAATTAAAATTAACTCTTTGGCAGAAATTGTTATTCATTTTCTTTCATTTTCATTAGTTATTATCCACCTGAAACTTACGTGATGTCCAAGCATTTCATTGGCTGTTCGGGAAAAGGTTTTTCCATCATCAGATTTCCAAGAAATCTGACTACCAATTTTAAATGAAATTTCATTCTTAAACTTCTAAACATCTGACAATATAACTTTTTACACCGTCGGATAGAAAAAAATGTACTTTTAAATGCAATTTGTTTGAAAGCTGTATCTCAATTTGTTTCTGAGTTATTAATTTTTTTTGTAGTTTTTATTACTTTTTTATAGTGGCAACAGAAGGTATCCATCTCTGTTGAAAGTAAAGAAAAATACATATTACTGTATAGACCAATCAAAAAACGAATAAAATGCGGATTAAACCAATAAAAACGTTCAGATATGCTTTTGATTTCCCATTCTGACGAGAACAATAACCATTTTTCCAAATGGTTAAAAAAAAAAAATAGAAATGAAAATTTTTGTTAATAATACTTAATTTACCAAGAACTATTATAAAGCAAAATAAAATGAAATGAAATATAGCAAACCAAATAAATGCTAAGATATAATAAAAAATGTAAAGGTAAAATGCAAGTTAGTATCTCACCTCTGAATATATAACATCCTATATTTTTATAAATATTGATATATATAGTTATGCATGTATATTTATGTATAATTAAAAGAATACTTACATGTGTGAAAATTAATAAAAAAAATAATTGAAAACATTGTAAACAGTAAAGAATGAAATACAAAAATATAAAATAAAAAACTATGAATGTGATGTGAAATTTTCAGAAAATTTCAAGTTAATAATTCTTGGAATATTGTT
The DNA here is from genome assembly GCA_963932465.1 of Maratus speciosus. Taxonomy (NCBI): domain Eukaryota; kingdom Metazoa; phylum Arthropoda; class Arachnida; order Araneae; family Salticidae; genus Maratus; species Maratus speciosus. Next base: position 453,075,990 of record OZ010786.1, on the reverse strand, counting down.
TGCACAATGTCTAAAAAGGGCAGTATTAAGCTCCTTTATAATGTATTAAACCCCCCCCCCCGTACTGTATATATTTATTTATTTTTCAGATTTCGTTCTCGTGACGATTATGATAGCGATGAATATATTAGGAAAACGGAAAAGCAAATGAAAATTTTGAGAAGAGAATTAGCAGTCAACACGTAAGCATCTATCGATATTTTTATAGTTTCTATGTTTTCTTATTTTTCTCTGATGAGAGGTTTTATATGTCTTAAATTATGTTATATTTAAAGTGTGCTGGCAGTAAAGAATGCTTTTAAACATTATTGATATGCCTAAAAATATTTCCAAACTCCAGAAAAGGATTTGTCTTCCTCAAAAATAAAGAACCCGATGGTGGTATTTTAAATACTGATTGATTAAAAATTATGCTTAAAAAACCCTTACATACATATAAAGGAAAAAATGGAAAACAAAACTTCAGATTAAAAGAGAGAGGTTTAATTTTTGATTGCTGAGCTCTTGAAGGTTTTATGATTTTCCGTTGAAAAGGGAATGCCAATGAGAAGCTACCTTTTAGAAACGTCAAAAAAAAAAAAAAAAAAAAAAAAAAAGCGATCATCGATCATGACCCCCTCCCCCCCCTTCCTCAGACTAAAAAACCACACCCAGTCTAAATGTTTATTTATACAAGTACAACATATCTTAAAATTAGTCTAAACGTTTGTCACTTAATTTTATTTATTAATTTTTTTTTGAATAATTTTTTTCGCTTCTCTTCTCGATTTATTTTTCAAATTCTCACTGTCAGTGGCCATATTATTATTGTTATTATTATTATTATTATTATTATTATTTTTGTATAACGCAGTCCGTTCGAGCGGTCTTTTTCTCTCTTTCGGTTAAATATTCTTTTCGAGACGCTTCTGTAATTATCCTTCCCGCGTTGTGGAAGTTTTCTTAAAAATTTTAATCTGAGGTCTTATTCGCTGAAATAGGATTCTCAATTAATTAGTACTCAATCTTGTCATGTATTTTGTATACCTCCGCGATGCCTTTAAATTCTTCTACACTAACTTGAAACTCAGATTTTGTCTCTTTTTCAAGGGCTAGCATCTTAGAGGTGAAATGTTCTTTCTGTTGAATCATACGCAATATTTTATTTTTTAAGTTTTAAGTTTTAAGGTCTAAATTGTGGATGTTTTCATAGTAGAGAATCCTATCCAAAATGTTGAATTAAATAAAAGTATTTCGCCGATGATGACTTGTGTTTGCTTTCGCTGCTGGAAAACGTCATGACTTGTGTATTTTGAACATTTCATAATATTGCGACTGTTGTGATTTGTTAAAATTGCTACATTGTTGTTCTCTACTTCAGTGACGTTTTACCTTAACTCTTCGAATAAAATGCAGAACAATTGCCTTGAATAGATCATATCGCAGATGTAAATATTAACATCTGTTGTAGCATGATATAACTACGCATATTACGTAAAGAGAAATGCAATAATCTACAATAATGATCAGCTATGAAATGTTGACCACTAATATAAGATTATATATAAAATTTCAAATTTATTATATATATATATATGTACCTATTTAAGTATATCTGATTTTTTGTCATATAATATCACTCGTATTTATGAACGTACGTGGATGTGACTGAATATGTGTACTGAACATGTAAGGTCTCAACAGATTTCGTTAGCCAGCTTCATCCACCATCTTGTTTTAAAAGGGCGCCCACTTAAAGATTTAAAATTCAAAAACATGTGCGAAGAATTAGAAATCCAAAACTGTTCTCCTTAAGTGCTTGGAGTTACTACAAGGTTTCTGTAGGTATTATTTATTTCCCCTTTACCTGAAAAAATGGATGAGATATAGCAGTTTCAAGTACTAGGATGGCTGACATCTTGAAAAAAAAGATAAAAAAAATAGGGGATTCCTTCATACAAAAGTTTAATTTATCAGTTTTATTGAATGTGGTTTCTTGCAAATTTCTTTTCATTGTTGTAACCGTTGTTCGAACTCTTATACGATTAAAAGTACATATTCATATCAGCCTGCGTCTATTTGTTGCCAAACTTGGCGACAAAAGTAGGTAGCCATAAATGAAATCAATTTAGCGATAGCCGTCTAATTCTTTCTTAATTCTTATTCAAATTCGATATTTACGAAAATTGGGAATTTTTTATAATCGATTTCTATAAAATTTAGCTTCGTGTGTTTGTGTAAAATTAGATGAAATCGTAAAAACAAGGAATAGCGAAGCGACCTTTTCTTTCCAGTACATGCCGAGAATACTTTTTTAATATGTTAACGAGCAAAATCAATTTTCTTTTTTCACCAATATCTTTTTATCATTTGCAATAAATGTAAAAAGGAGGTATTTGAACAATGATTATTTTATTGATGAACTAACTGTATTTATATATATAGTTACTATTACAATCTATGGGCCATTCCATGAAAAACAAACAAAATGTCCTCCACGTGATACTTACATAAATACGCATGTCTGTTAACTTATAAGTTGTTAAAATATAAACTATACATTAAAAATAACAAAAAATCATATACAAGGTGTTTCACTACCAGACCTACAAACTTGCAGGGGGTGTAGGGGGCACAAAGATGACTCGGAATCACATAGCAATGCAGGGTCGGAAATGCAATCCTAACGAGATAGAGGGATTGCTAGGGGCTGAATCATAGTGATTAGAAGATTGACATTTAAAGACCATAAGCTTAAAATAAGTCATGACTTTCCTGATAATGAAGTTGTCCGATGTTTCGTAATGTGTGAATGAAACATTCGTAACCTGGAATCTCGGATGTTTTGAAATACGCCGTGCGTGTTTCGGGTGTTTGCGCTAGCAACGAAGATGCGCCATTTTAAAGCGCCCCTACTGCCTTAAACGTGCAAAACCGTAAATGGTAAGAACAGGGCACGTAGACATAAAACTTCGGGGATCTTCATTATCAGGAAAATCATGACTTATTTTAAACTGATGGTCGTTAAATGTCAATTTTCTATCACAATGATCCAGATCCAAACAACCCCACTATCTCGTTAGGATTGCATTTCCGACCCTGCATTCCTATGTGATTCCGAGTCTTCGCTGTGCCCTCTACACCTCCTGCAAGTTTGTCGGTCTGGTAGTGAAAGACCCTGTATTTTCATATTAGCATAATTCTTTTAATTTCAGGATATAATAGAAATGTTAAAACAGCAGTAATATGTAGAAAAGCTGCTCAACACGTGATATAGAATGTTTTTTTAGCAGGTTTAAAAGTCTGCACATTTTTACTCTAAACCTAAGTAATCCGCCCGTTTTTAATAGGCTTAAAAATCTCCACATTTTAAACTCTAGATCTAAGTAATCTGTCCTTTTTCAGAGCCACTCCATGGAAAACGGAAAAAAATGTGACACTACCATATATATCTATATCTATTAACTTATAAGTTGTTAGAGTATAAACTATGCATTGAAAATAACAAAAAACCCTAGATTTACATATTAGCACAGTTATTTTAATTTGAGGATATAATAGCATTCTTAAAAAAGCAACAGGGTTCGTACGCTTCAAGGAATTTTTCAGGACAAATATCAGTATTCGTTTATAGAAAAATAAATCTAGGTAAAACGCTCGAAATTTCGCCTTATTTAAGAAGAGATTTTCTATAAGAAAACACTGGTACCGAAGCAGCAGTGTGCGAAGAGAAAGCTGCGCCCGGAGCAAAGTTTCAATTTCGCGCTCCCCCCCTCCCCCTTCCTCAAACCTTTCCCAACTTTTCTTTGCGACAGGTGCCAAAAAATTAAAAATTGCAGAAACAGAAGCAAATTTCACTGAAAACATATTTCGCGTTTATTTTGAAACTTTAGGTTTAATTTTAATTCAGAAATTTCAAAAAAGTAAATAGCATAAGAGAAAATGGCACTTATATTTTGGCAAAGACGATCTGGAAAATGGGTGTAGAAAATGTGCATCTAACAGTACAGTATAACATTTTGGAACCCGGTTACATTCTACACTGTAAAAAAAAAATGGTAACGTTCCATGTAAAATCCAGGAACGTTTCGCCTTTTCTCAGGTTTTCAGAATAATTTAGTTCTTTCCTGTGAAATTCTGGTTTTCTTATCTGAAACGTTCCTGAACTAAAGTTGGAAACAGCTAAAAGCTGCGGCTGCCATTTATTATTTTTTTGCTATAATCCGTTGCTCGCGCGCGAGTGTCGAAAACGAATTCCTTAAATGAATGTAAAAAAATCAATATGGAATGCAAATAAATCAATAGACGACATAATCCTTTACGTCTCTATTGTCAAGACAATTCAGATGAAAATACAATACCTCTGTGACATCGCTAAGAGATTATCTCTCGTACTTGTCTGTGGAATGTTTAACCAGCAGACCGTGTAAAAAAAATACACCTATTATTTGGATCTCCATTAACCAGGGGATTATCAAACATGATTCTCACCGATTTTGATTAATTTAAAGTATGTTTTAGAGTTCTTATCTCTAATTATTCTTGTGAAAGGATTTCTTCAAATGGGCCTTAGATTTTCAGAAATTAGATGCCGAGGTTTAGCATACGTTTCAAATACCCATTAGTTTGCAGCTCTCAACGTGTCTTTCGTGGTGTGGGCGCAGAAGGCTCGCACGCCACCCGTACGGCCCGAGTTCGATGCTACCTCTTGACTTTTTTTTTTCTTTTTTAATTAATTTTATATTTTAACACTTTATTACAATTTGATTTAAATTTGATATATATTTGACACTTTGAATTGCTGCAAATTTGAATTTTTTTTTCGGAAAAAATATACAATTACGTTTAGGTTTTTTTTTCATGAAAATTTATATGTATTTTATCTAACTTGTAAACTAACATAATTACTGACGAAAATCCAAAATATTTTATGTCTAGATTTTTTTTCTAATTATTATTTACATTTATATATTTTTATATTTTAAGCAAAGTTCAGAAACGATACATCATATATATATTTACTTTATTGAATTTTAACTGAAAATTTATTTTTTCGTGTAAATTATAAGTAATAATTTTGATGTCAATTTCAAAATATTTTTTCATTCTAACAAATAATGATAATAAAGCGGAAATTGTCAACTGGAAATGCAAAAATCGTCTGCGGATCCCGCATGCTGTGAAATGTCAGTAATGTTTTGCTGTCAACAGAAATATTCCTGGTATTTCGCAGGAAACTTACTGGCATTTCTGTAGAAAGTTTTTAACATATACAGTAAAGCTCCAGTCATTTTCAAGAAATGTTTCTTGGAAATAATGGGCAACTGAGCTGCCCATTTTTTCCCAGGAACGTTGCGGAATTTTTTTTACAGTGTAAGTAAGAAACTTCATGCTATTTTGAGAGCATATGTTTTTGTCACAGGCACAGACTCATAGAAGAGAAGGTTTACATAAGAGATTAAGACAAAGACCCAAAACAAGTTTTGAAAAGAAAAAAGTCCTTATTCATAAATTTGTATTCCGGGGAAGGGGGGGGGGCGATAAAGAACAATGCAATAACTTTAAAACGAAAAATATACGTAATTTCATTGGGAAAAAAATTCCCAATATGTAAATATGCAACTTTTTTTTACAAAAAAGAAGAAAAAAGGAGGTTGTAATATAAATTTGGCGCCTCCTCAATTTCTGCGTCCGGGGCGACTGCCCCCTCCGCCCCCCACTTCGCACGGCACTGGTACCGAAGACTTTCTGGTCGTGAAATTTTAGGACCAGTACGACCCCTGAAGCAATGACATGTAGAAAATCTGTCCCACACGTGACATGGAATGGCCCTAATGTAATGTCCATTTATTCTTAGATCTTTCTTCACACCTTCTTATAAGTTTATTTACATATTGCTAATTATTTTCAGTTTCATGTTTGACTCCGCTTTTTACGATCATGAAGTTGAAGCGGCTTTGATGAGAATGAAAAGATCTGATACAGTTTGCCGTGATGCCGTTAATTGGTTTGAACGTGAACTGAAATTGAAGAGAGAAATGACATGGAAAAAGTTGATGACTGGCAAAAAGATTGACTTGTCCAGCGCCATGCCGTATCTGATTAAAATCAACGAAAAGGATGATATGTGGAAATCTCTCGAAAATAGAGCTAAAGATTATGTAGATGAGTGGATACGTAGAGTAAACTTTACTATTTTGGAAATGTTTATCCTGCGACACAAAGCGTAAGTATTCGTTTTCATTGATTTTTACTACTAACTAGCCGCCCTTGGCGACCAGTTACGTCTCCCTTAAAATATATGTTTGGGAAAGCATTCTAATCTGTATCATGTTACTTTTATTCATAAGTTAATTTACTTGGACTCCCTTAAATATAATGAATATAATCCCTTAAGCTATTATTTTTTGTTGCATTAAAATATCTCAGTTTGTTGATTTTCAGTAAGCAAGTAAACCTTATTGGTTTACAATGGAAGTCTGTAGGAATTTGGCGAAATATTAGAGATATAACCAAGTTGGCGTCACTTTTGGCGATTCACTGTGGTCGCCAAATTTGATCATATATCGCCAAGTTGGCGATAAACTTGAGGGTATTTGGCGACATAACAGGGTTCCCCCTATGGTAACCCCCCCCTCATAGATATGGAGATGCATTAAATGCTGTTCAATAGCCAATGAGATGCGTTTCATTTGGGCGTTGCCATTAAACAATTAACAAATAATCACGATTTCTGTGCCACGCACGATAGCATAATATATATATAGATATTGTGAAATATCACCAGAGATTTAAAAAATATACACTTTTGATAATAGCAACTGTTTGAACAAAATACATGTAGATACGTTCAAAAATTGTAGCGCGACATAGAACATTTAATGTAGTAAAAAAATGTGTAATTTTAAATGCAGTCTAACAGTCTTTAATTCAATACCTAATTATACTAATGGGTATATTGAAATTCATATTTGCGTCATTTATTCTTAAAAAAATAAGAAAGCGCAAAACTCTTGCTTATGTTTCTTAAAAATTTCATCTTCTATAATTTTACATGCATTTTATCTTCATTATTTATCTTTTCTTATTCATATTCCGATTCTGTCTTTAGAAAGCAAAAAAAAAAGTCGTAACTTTTATTCACGAAATAAGTTCTGCATCAGGAACTAAAATTATTAAGAGAATAAGATAAGAGATTAAGAGAGCTAAAATTAGTAATTATTGGTCAAGAGCACACTATTATACCTTTTGATACTTTCATTTGCATACAACATTATGTTTTTTTTTTTAAAACTAAGATAATCATAAGTCAGGCATTCAGCGTATTAAAAAGGATTTGTGATTATTTTAATTAAAAAGAATAACGTATAAAACAACCATAAATCAAAATTTTAAAAGGTAACACTTGACATTTGTAGAAATAGAATTAAAACAATGAAAATTTTACGCAATTTTTTTCATTTGAAGTTTTCCCTCGAATGTTTATTTCTTATAATAGTTTAATTCTCTTAATATTTTAGAAAATTGCCATTTATATTGCTTATATATATAATTAAAATCAAATACATATTTCTAAAAAATAAAACTTTATTCAAATTTTCAGAGTTAGTTTTTAATCGTAAAATCATTTCAATCGGATATAATTCCACAAATCAATGTCGATCATTCTTATTTTCCTAGCGGTAAATAAAAATTTATTCTTTCGTATGTTTTATCTGTATTTTAAATACATGAAGAGTAAATTTCATTCATAACTTAGAATAAACATAGTCTGTATTTAAAAAAAAAGCTGTTAATTTTACAGAAAAAAACTGTCAGCTAGGACAGCCAGTAAAAAACTTCATTTTACGAAAATAATCTGTATTTATAACAAACTTTCTGCTGTTTTAAGGGTAGTTGGAAAGCAAAATTGTGAAAAAAATATGTTTTTTTTTTTTATATATTTCATTTATCCGCTTTGGAAGGGTATATTTACTTTTGTTTCTACGACAAAGACAAGTTAATTTTTTTAAGTAATCTAGTTTGATTGCATCATGCATAAACATTACATACATAAACTTTAAACTTAATTTTCTCAAAATATTGTTTTTTTTTTTTTTTTAAACTTCGATACACCTTTATATAGACATTACCACATACTATTGTTTGTAATCTTGCATGAATATTTTATACATATCCCCGATCAATCTGAAGTGAACTTTTGTAACAAACATATGTACAAAATTTTTATAAAAAAGTATTTTTTTTTTGAAAAATGCAAGTTTTTTGTTATTTAAAAGTCGTTTTTATTCTAGATTTTTTTAAATAACTAAAGAATGTCTATTTATAAAGTTGATTTCACTTTATGAGGAATTATTCATATTATGTATATAAAAAATTTCAATTGAATATCTTTGGTAGTTTCCGAGAAAAGGTACATTAATTTAATATGATAGATATAGGCACTTCCAACTAACCTTTAAACCCTTCGGGACGAGCGTCTTTTACAGAATTTTTAATCTTCTATCACCGGTTTTTCAAAACAGAAAATTTTGCTTAATTGAATCGGGAAAATGCTCGGATTAAAAAAGGAAAAATTTACTGGTGAGAATAATTACGGATTCTAAGCACCTTACGCGGCACGTATACCGGTCGCTCGTCCCCAAAGGGTAAAAAAAATCATTAAGAGCGTGTGAAGTGAGGTTTGTCTCTCACCTAGCATTTCAATTATAATATTAATCAACTAGAGTTTTACACGGCTCAGCCCGACCCATAGGAAATCTATCTTTGTCCGATACGATCCGGTTCAAAAGCTAAAAGTTTGGTCCAAGCCTGGCTTCGTGCGTTTATATTTTCGCTGTTCATGGTCTAGATTTTGGTTTAAAATTTGTGAAATTTAAGAGTTACACATGCCGTTATATTTTCCCCCCAAAACTCTCACAAATAAATCGGAAATTGATAACCTCTTAAGGAGAAGTCACATCTCCATATCTAAAAGTTTTACTAAAAAAAAAAAAAAAAAAAAAAAAAAAATAATAATAACAAAACGCAAAAAATCTGTCAGTGTTTTTTAAAGAAAATTATCTTCGTTAGTTTTATTAACATTTTGAGTACATTATTTATCTTTTCGTTTTTCTATTGTTATTCTGTCGTTAGAAAGTTAAAAAAGATTAAACTTTTATTCCCGAAAATGTCTCTGAAAAATATGACCATGGGCTTACAACAACGAAAGTTTTATATAATTGTTTCTCTTTTTTTTTATATAATTACTAGGGGGCTCTGCCCCCTGCAAGCTACGCTCGCCAGCCCCTGTTCAGACAGCGCAGAATCTAAAAACACGCTAATCTGATGGGTTTTAAAAATATTAGAGAAGATTGAATGATACTGAGAAAAGCTGTGCAGATCTCCCAGTAAACGGGTTTTCATTCGATTGCAAAAATTTAAGGGCGAATCAGTTGTTGTTAAGACATCCAATGGTTGTTTTCGTTTTTGATTAAAGAGGATCAGTTAAACATATGAAAAGAAGCTAAAATAAAATAAATTAAGTATACAGAGTCTTTGTCTCCCGGTATTTTAAAACAATCTCTAGAACAATAGCCTAAGTCATGTGACTATCATCAACAGTTCCAGGCGGACCACTTCGCTTTTTATACTAAAGGTGCCATTTTCGTACTTTAATGTTAGCCAGGCACAGGTGATAAGTCGCCAAATATTATTCTATCGCCATCATTTCATCTATATTATAATAGTTCAAGTCATCAACTGCCATAAACAAATACGGTCTGATCCCTTCGCCGTTCATATGAAAGTTTGGCACAGATGTCATAGACGTTCCATATTGGCGCGATTTTTTAACGACACCAATTTGGGGAACGCATCAACAGCATAAACAACAACATCCGGCTTACCATATCAAGCAAAATAACGATACTTTGGCGCTAGTTAAGTGCCCGATCCGTATATGACATTGGCGTCAGAAAAAAATCGCGCCAATATGGGACCGTAAGTTTTCCATTTTGATTAAACTAGCTGGATGTGCCAATCCCAAAACTTTCTTCTATCTTATACATCTTAATATTTCAAAAACTAGTTACACATGTTAATACTTCAATATTATTAGTTCAATACTATACCAACATTGATTTTCATCTTAAATTTCTGCTTCAGTCAATTAAACGGACTAAAAACGAGTTAATCTATATCATGATATTTGTTAAAATTATTAGTTTTTCCTTATTCTGATGTTATCAGCTGTTTGCGAATGGCCGGCTTAGCAGGAAGCGAGTTCCCGCCGCTGCACGAGCCGCCGATGGACAATAGAACTACGAAAAATCAAGAGAAGTATACAAAAATCGCTATCACACAGCCCCTTTACCACGCAATATTTCCAAATTCAAGGAGGACCTGTTGGCCAAAGCCAAAAACATGCACAAAAAATTTGGTTCAATTGTATGCATAATTTTATACACTTTTCGATGGTACAATAAAGAAAATGGCACAAACTTCGCTATTACAGCGGCATTCTTCCGGCAGATTTTTTTCAAATTCAGGGAGGACTTGCTTGCCATAGCCAGAAACATGCACAAAAAATTTGGTTCAATTCTATGCATAACTTCATACACTTTTCGGTGGTACAATAATGCAAATGGCACAGAAATCTCTACTACAGCGCCCCCTTCTGGCGGAAATTTCCAAATTCAGGGAGGACCTTCGCGCCATGACCAAAAACAAACACAAAAAATTTGGTTCCATTCTATGCATAACTTCATACACTTTTCGATGGTACATTATTCAAAATGGCACAAAAATCGCTATTACAGCGCTCCCTATAGGCGATTTTTTTCCAAATTCATTGAGGACCTGCTTGTCATAGCCAAAAACTTAAAATAAAAATTTGGTTCAATTCTATGCATTACTTCACACACTTTTTGATGGTACAATGGCGACAGACACACGGACAGATGGACAGACGGACAGACGGACAGACAGACATTTTCTATAAACATGTTTTTTGGGATCTCTGACCCCTAAAACGTGTAAATCCGTTGAAAACCGGAAGTCGAAAAAAATTTCGATTACAATACTTTCTTCTATTGAAGATAGAAGAAAGTAAAAATCGAATTTTTTTTTTTTCGAATAACACTACGTAAAATTTACCATGGTTGCAAAGAATTCTTGGTACTGATACGCTAGCCGGATGCAAATCTCGCCAATAGCTTTTTTTCAATTCGCCAGTTAGCATTTTTTTTTTCGAGTGGTAATATTTGGCCAGATATTTTTTTTTTACGAAAATTTGGTGAAAACCTCGTTTTTAAATACCAGTTACATATGCATTTTTGGTATTACTTAGTTATCCCGTCGACCAAAAATCTATCGCCAAACTATAAGATTAAATGCCAATAATGTTTGATCGTAAATGTCACATTCACTTGACTTTAAGCAAGTTACATGTGTTTACGTCATCAAGTGATTTTTATTTCGACTTTTTATATGTATATTTATTAATGTTATACTAATTTATTTGTTCTTTCGTTATTTAAAACAAAATTTAGTCAATTTGTATAATTTGGCAAGTGTTTTGGCGATTTATATAATTTGGCGAAATTGGTTGACGGAATAACTAAATAGTACCGTATTTTTTAATTATTTTCTATTATTTTCTAAAGGAAATATAAAAAAATAATTAATAATTATAGAACAAAATAATTTATATAATTTATAAAAAGAAATAAAAGTAAATAAACATTTATTATCAAATAAACAGCAATAGCCGTGTTACCATGTCAACCTTTTCTGAAATATGAAAAAAAAAAATATCTGTTTGATTAAAATTTGAGTTGCCACCATTAGAAAAATGTATATAAAATTAGAAAAAAATTAATATTTCGAAAACTAATTCGAATTTAAAAATTCTAATACCAGTTTTGAGATCTGCGGATCAATGCTGATTTTTGGTGTTAATTTCATCGCAAAGTATTCCATATTTTAGGAGAAATCACTTGAAACATAATCAGTTGTTTAATCAGTCGATTCATATATCCGTTTCATAAATTCGTTTCATTAGGATTTTATATATATAGGGTAAATATTCGAAAAATTTTATCAAATATTTATTTGTTCTGATTTCCAAAGTTTAGTTAGATGGAGTGAAATTTTATTGTAACTTGTATGTATAAAATAACGTTTTAATGACCTGTTTTTAGTAATGTGTCACAAAATTTTTTTCAGGTTGTCTTTATCTAAAAAGATCAAGTACGCTCTCTTCAAAAAGAAGAATTAACATTATTTCAAGCCGTTTTTTGCTGAACGTGACTTGCTTTCCTAATTTAGACTGAAAGATGCTTTAACATCACCGGCATCAGAATCCTGATACTTGTGACTTTATTTACCCGAATGTGACTTATCTACCCGAATTATGACTTTGTATGTTTTGTCTTTCAACATCATTTAACATCTTTTGTGCTTCTTCTTCCATCCTGTGTGCCACCGCCTCCCTTATCAGCCATCTTCTGCTCCTCCATCATTTAAAATAAAGTTTTGGCCAAAATGAATACGTGTATTTTTCTCTTATGTGGTTTTGTTTGAAAATATACTCATAGTAATATACTATCAATATAATATAACTCATAACTACTAATATACTCATAATAATAATATAACTCATAACTACTAATATACTCATAATAATAATATAACTCATAACTACTAATATACTCATAATAATAATATACTAATATACTCATACTTAAAGTATGTAAACTACACAGAAAAAAACTTGTATTTATAAAAATAGCATTTAAATCTTAAATTTAAAAATTAATATCTCTAATGCGTGAATAAAAATCATCAACGTCTGCTGTTTTTTCCATATTGTTCAGAAATGTTTAAGGATTCAGAATAAAACAAAAACCGATTTTTTTTTTTTGTAAGTTTAAAGGTTCTGTGCCCTGTTAACCAACTTTATTAATTATATGGAAAAATTCAAAGAATTCTCGTAATGAAATATAACATTGTCATTTTGTGAATGGTTTAATATACGAGACTCAAATGTAGCCTAATAAAAAATCTGAACATACATTTTAAGAATCATACATAAAATATATGTCCGGTAGATATTTTAATAGGTTTATATGTTTTGTAATGAATGACCGTCTAATCTTGTAAATGCATGTGACATAACGACAGTAGAGGTTGGCGAAAATGATATTTTCCTTTGTTTCCATTTTTATGCACACAGGCGTGTTGCCCGGCTGGATAATAAAGACGAACATCGATGGAATAAATAATGGAGATACAGTCAACTGAGCTAAATTCCAATTTTATTTAGCATTTTGTAGGGAAATGCTCCGTTAATTCGATGTAAAACATGTTATTTACTGCCCGGTGGTAAGTGAAAATTATGAAGAAAAAAGGAAATTCACGTTCACTTTCGAAGTCGTATAAAGCCTTCCATCTCAACGCTGATCTTCCACATTTACTCTTTCGGTACTCTACAACTTTTTACATACGTAGATACACAGCAGCGCCAGCTTTTGAAAAATATTGGGTAGGCTCAAAATTTTTTGAGTAAAACAACACATGCAATTTGTCACCCCTTAGTGCATATGTGCGTATGAGAGGGGGAGGGGTGGAGAAGCGAATGACTAAAGATGGTAATTCGAAGTTAAATCTTGTTTTTTCTTTTCAAATTTTTAAGTTATTATAATTTAACTATGATTTAATAAATAAGTTTATTAAATTATATTATCATAAGTTCTTCCTTATAAATACATTAATATTTATTGTAAATAACATTGAAAGTGCAAAAAATATACATTTTAGTCACCTATGTGTTTTATTAATTCAAGACATTAAAACAGATGGCAAAATATGTAGGAAATTTCTTTTTGTGAGAAATTTAATTATACATCCGCTGAAGGGGTTTTCAGTGCTCCTGTAAGTCTAACGGATGTCCTTACTATTTTTCAAACAAAATTATTTTGAGAACGTCAATAAAACAAAATATCGAAAGTGTATCTCATTTCATTTCAGCGATTAAATAAATAAATAAATAAATAACGAATTAAAACAATTGAAATTCGATGGGCGGAGGAGAGACCAAAATATTGGGTGGGCTCTAACCCCACGGGCCCATATAAGATGGCGCCACTGTAGATACACTCTGTTCTACACATTTCTCCACTCTTCTACCACATTTCTCCCTATCTACCTGGCTGTACTTCGCTCAACGATACAAAATAAGTCATCTGATTCCTTTTCCCCAATCATATTCACTGCTTAGACGGGCTATTCGCACTTCCAGTCGTATTAATCTCGAGGTAAACAAGTTTCCTACAGCCAAAGATTGTTCCAGAATATTCCATATTCTCGCAAACAGACGCGCAAGGTGTAAACAAACTTTAGTCTCTTCTGTCGAGATGACTTCTAAAAATAGCTCCCCCCCCCCCCGATAGACGATCTTTAATAAAAAGAAAAATGAATTTATTTCTGCGTAAGTGTTAAATCATTGAAATATTCTAGTTGGCACCTGGATGTTTTTTAATAAAAGAATGAATTTAAAAGAAATAGTTTTTTTAGATAGGATAATTTATGAGTTACAATATTTTAGCAATTAAATAAAGAATTGAGGGAAATATGATATACCGGGATTTAATAGCGGATTTTAATAGGAATTTAAATAAAAAAAAGGTTTTATTAAAGAAATATAAATAGTTAGAGCCATTATTTTCAGATTTTCGCAATTTAGAATAAATATTATTATATGGATTAAGATCTTATGGAGATTAATAGCCTAGGGTTTGGTCTTAATAAACTGGTATAATCTACGGAATATTACTAAAAAGGGAAATTTATATAAAGTACTATTAAACTTGGCGAAAAAATTTAAATTTTGCAATATGCATTTGTAAAGCAAGTAGTTCAAAAATTGAACATAGTAATTAGCATTAAGCTCAATTTTAACGAAGGTATGTCTATGCGCAACATATATGTATAATACATATATATTTCAAAATAATCTAATATTTAAAATTAATATATCAAGATGTCCAATTATTACTATCCTTATTTTATATAGATTCCGTTCATTTTTTTTTCTTTCACAATGCCTAAACAATTTTATGAGCATACATAAAAGATTTCCGAGGAAAAAAGGTTTACATTTACTTGTCTCAACTTGCTTTATTTTACAGTAGCGCACAAAATGCCATACACACACACACACACACACACACACACACACACACACAAAAAAAAAAAAAAAAAAAAGAGAAAAAAATGTATAAAATATTTATTATATAGAATATTTTCATACTAGGATTCTTAGACATGCTTATTATTTAATATCACTATATCTGAGCAGTAATTTTCAGTTATAAAACTGAAAATTACTGCTCAGATATTGTGATATTAAATAGTAGCTTGGACTCGCGGTGAGGCTTGAGCTAAGCGTGGGAGTTACTGTTCACTATTCCTCTTAGTAATTTTTAAGTAAATGTATTTTTAATTCTGCCAGTTAATTTTTATCTTATTTTTCTTTTTTCTTTTTGGTTTTACCTGAACACAAGAACTTAAGTCGTCCCCCCCCCCCGCCTTTTTTTTCTTTTTTTGGCACTGCTGTTTAAGGAATCCCACCTTGTTACGTACAAAGCTGTTCTGTTTCCAGGGATGTGGGACATAGGTCCCGGGCTCCTCGGCTCAATCTTCTTCGTATCGTCAGTAATTTTCACCTTATTTAATAGCAGAATTCTTGAATTGTATAACGAAGATTATGATCGGAAATATTGGTATTCAAAAATAAGCTTCTCTGCCCTCCCTAAATATATCTTAGTATAAAAATATTTATTAAAGTATACGCATCTAGCAGGCAAGGAAAAAGTTGTGAAGATATCCATTTTCTTGAGGCATTACTTCCTTTAAACAAACCTTTATTATACGTCTAAAGCCTGTTTACGGTACTAATCTTGTTCATTCCTAAAAAATATGGCAGTGTACAACGTACAGCTGCAGTATTTTTTCTTGTTTTACAGTGTTAAAATTCTCCGGCAAACTGTCCAGTCTATCAACAGTTTTTGTAAATAACAGTTACTTGACCGTATTACGAAATGTTCTCATCGGTCAGGATCGAGTTAAATTACGTTTAAGTAACTGTTATCTATGAAAAGGGCCGATTGACTGGACAATTTGCCGCAAATTTTTAACAGTATAGACCGCTACAAACTCAATATATTTTGGATAACCAATGTTTGAGTGAACTTTAAAGTTCAAATTTCACTCCGCACGAATCGAAAAAGTTACAGTTGAAGATGAAAGGTTGAATGAAATAGTTATCAGACAATTAAAAATCTGTAGCAAACTGTCCGATCATCCGACCGTTTTAATACAAAACGGTTACATAACCGTAATTTAATTCTGTTCTGACCGTATTATTGCCCATATTATGGTCAGAATAAAGATAAATTACGTTTATGTAACCGTTTTCTATAGAAATGGTCGAATGACTGTCCAGTTTGCCGCAAATATTTAACAGTATCCCAGATAGCATTTTTAATTTTCAGAAAATATGCAGCAGTATTGCTTTGAAAACCTGCAAAGTTGCAGCAAGCTCAGCATGACAAGACTCAAAGTTCACAACAAGACTGCAGCAAGATAACGCAAACACCGGAGTCACCACACTTTGAATTTGCAGCTAACTTGTCGTGCAAGTTAAATTCATGCCGTATCAATTTTTTTGCAAATTAACGGCAAACAAGTAATCAAAAATACTGCAAAGTAGTAATCTTTCCATCCCCCACTGTCTGTTTACAACTGTTACCCTATAAGTTTAATCCCTTCGGAGGGGGTCCATAGACCTGATCAGGTCTATTGTTGCAAACACACCGTCAGAAGGTGCATGCATCATTTTCATCACCATAAACAAGTTAAGGTAATATTTGCACTTTCCAATACCAGCCTTTTTTGGTATTTGACAAATATAGCGCTTAGAAAAAAAGCGGTGCCAACCGAATAAAATTTCTGCAATTTCTGCGTATGTGCTGATTGTCTATTCTCTCAACAGAGAGATTATTTTCTTTCGTCACTTTCGTGAATTAAGGACAGTCATGCCATCAGTTTCACAACAAAGTACTCATGCAAGTAGGGGATGGTATTTCTTGCTGGAAATTTGCAGCGAATTTCTCAATTCAAATTTGCCACGGCAAGATAATGTCAGAAAAAAACAAACTTGCTGCTAATGTTCATGCTATCTGGGTAGTTGCTCTTCGATTTCGGTCAAGGAATTTTCAAAATCCCCTAAATCCTCATCAGATATTATGGAGTAGGCTTCGTTCCGTAATTCATCAGTCTTCTTTTTTTAACATTTGAAGAGAATTTAATTTCAAATCCAATTCTTTGTGGCCGAGTTTCAATTTCATTGCATTTGATATTCTTGTAACCTGGCCGCATATATTTCCTTGTTTCCGATTCAGGACCACAATTCCTGAAATCACTGGAGTAGCAACAGACATTATATATCTATAAATTCTATAACTAGGTAATTCGAGTAATCCAAGGGCGTTGATTCTTCAAACAGTGTTTGTTCTAAATGAGCGCTGCGGCTCGGAGGGCCAAAAACTTTGTCCGTGATAGCCCTAATTTTTGTCGGAATGTGAACTGTATAAATACTTAAAAATACTAAATGAATTGTACTTCGTACTCGATAAATTATTCAGCTTTTTTAAACTTAACAAAAACATTTATTTACAAAAAGATTCAAAAGGCACTGGCAGTGGTTGATGCACTGCCCTTACGTCTAGAAACACATCATCATATGGCGGGGAATTCATGCCCGCGCCCGTTTCAGTCCAGAGCGCTTGCAGCGCCCTCTCACTATCGATTATAATACACTGAGGAAACACCCCTATAAATACTAATTGTGTATCTTGAATTTTTTAAATACATGAAATGAAAGAACATACTCATATCTTTCACCCCAATAAAAATTGTGCTTTAAAATCGTATACATTTTAAGACATTAAGTATTGAAAATGGTCTTTTTTTCATTTTTTCCAATTTAAGAGTCCTGAGACCCCTTAACCCTATTTCAAATGAGTATAACGAATGTAAAGTTATTCTGATGTTTTTTTAAAGTAGATTTAATTTTAGTTCGTCAAATAAATCTGAATATACGCCATGCGAACATATTTGAAAAGATCCAACAAGAATCAATCCCTCCCACCCACTCTTCGAAAACTTTTTTTTTCAAAGCAAGGTATTATTAATCGTCTTGGGATTTATTTTCAGGCAAGAAAGCAATTTGTCTGGTTTTTTCTACATTGATTCCTTATACTGCTTTATACAATTTTTTATTCCAAATTTTGCATTGGCCGATATTTTTTACATTTCTGCCAATAAATTAAAAAGAACTGTGAGTTAAATAAATTCAAAGTCTGAGAAAAATCATTGTAAAAACACTTATAAAATTCCAATCGCATTCATACATTCAAAAACTATTATAATTACAGATAACTTATATATTTTTTAATCGGATAATTCAACACTTGTAAGCATTATAAAACGAATATTCAAGAGGATTTTACGGTATATAACAATAACCTAAGTGAGTGCAATGGTCATATTGGCAAGAAATACTAATACATTAATAGAAGTGACTCAGTCATTCTGTACAACCTTCCAAATGCGGAACTTCAATTTGGGGTACAGATGTCATATTCGCCCCATATTGGCGCGATTTTTTTCTGTCGCCATTATCATATAGGCAACGGGTACTTAACTTGCGCTAAAGGGCTTGATGTGGTAACCCGGATTATGTTGTTTATGCTGTTGATGTTTTCGCCAAATTGGCAACCGAAAAAAATCGCGCCAATATGGGGCGAATATGACATCTGTTCCCAATTTGGATACAATCCCTAAATTAGCCCCATTTTAAAATAATTAATTCCTCGCCAACTAATCGTACGAATATCATGCAAATTTATATTTAGGGTAACTGGAGGGTTTTAAATTCATTTATGATGTCAAAATTTGGTCTTCCTATTGAAAAAACAAACAAACTTTTGGTTTGTTTTGACATGTTGATGGCCCCCTAAGAAAATTTTATGTACATCATTTAAAAGTAGCCTTTATTTACAATCATTTGGTACTAGCAACTTTATTCTACGATAATTTGCTGCAGAGTTAGTAGGGGCTGTTTACTTTTTTCTCACGACTGTACATTAAATTACCGTTTCGAACAGAATTGGCGACTGACAATCATTTTTGGCAGTCTATCCTCCTGGCACGGATAATACGTATGTACCACAACATGGTTTTATGCGAATTTCAGATACCATGTGCTATTAATTATTGAAATAAGGTAATTATTATTTTTTTGATAAAGGAAAATCTAATTATTAAAATGTATTCAATTTACTAGATGAAAAACACGAGTCAAACATTCTCTAAATGGAGTGGGTCAAACGTTCCACAGCTGCCATTTTAAAAATCACATGGCTATAGCTATGCAAGGTTCAAATAAATTACTTTATTTTTTAGTCCATTATATTAAATACACTATAAAGTAATAACATCTTCTTTAGTTTTATTTACAACAAGCATTGGAGAATTACTACAGGTAATTGGAAAATTTCCTTTTTAAATTTTGGGGGACGATTGTAACTTATATTTTTAACTTATATATTTTTATTTTCTTCACAAATGGCTGAAAAACAACATTAACTATTAGAAAATGCTTATAATATGCTTCCCCATAATGCTTATCTTCGAAAAATATTTTTGTAAGAAAGATAATGAAGTCAGTTGGTCAAATATCCCCAGTTTCCCCCATATGTTCTATACATACACTATGTATGAATATAATATAGGCATCTATATCTATACCATAGCACATTATATAGTTTAGCATAGCAACACACAATATTACATAGCACACAAATGTTTCTGAAATTGCCTTTAGTATGGCAACTATATAATATGAACTATGAAGTTACAATGTAGAAATTCAATTAAAAAAAAATAAATAAATGAATAAAAGAAAAGAAAAAAAAAATATTGAACTTAAGGCTAATGTCAGACGAACGTCTTTTAGCACGCTTTTCCTCCTATATATCATCCCTACATAATGCTAGCGACATTGCGTAGGGATGATATGTAGGGAAAAAAAGCGTGCAAAAAGACGTTCGTCTGACATTAGCCTAAGCATTTTCGCTCCGATGTTGACGCTGCGTATCTTAGAAGCGTTACATATCAGTTTTTTTCTTTTCCGGAAATTTGAGATAATTTGAGATATTGGCCTTCTACTATGTATGGTAAATGAGGGAATGAAAGGAACAAGTTTCTAATTTTAGGACAAAGCCCTTTGTTGTTTTTTGACATTATCTTATCAGCTGAAAATCTATGGAATACCTTTTTATAAAATCATCATTACTACGCTCCAAATTCCTGTTCTTTAAAATAAAATAAAATAAATTGTCTTCCTTCAAACTAATAAAAATTCTGGAAATTTGAAACTTTATTAAAAAATATTATACATATTTTGTGATCAATTGTGGATTTTTCGATTTAGTTCGTTCAAACGTCGTAAGATTACTTGATTTCAGCAATGTTTCTCTTTACGCAAATATCAATGATTCACGTTTCCATTCAATTTGTAATTTGTTTTTCTAATTGTTTGATGCATTCCATAATTACTCTCAGTTCATTAAAATGAAAAATGCATTTTTCTAAAATTTATTTCAAAATGATATGAATTATCTTTAGTGATTATTTAAAATATGAACCACCTTAGACTTGGACTATGAGATGAAGAGTATGAAGAGTAACGAAGAGTATGAACTCTTAGTCTTTGACGAAGTTTCACATTCTTGGCTTCCAGATTCTTTATTTTATCTATTATAGTCTTAGGAATTATTGTTTTCATACAACCTGATAAAAGATTTTTTTTTATTTTCTATGTGTTAGATACCCATATCTCTTTTGGTCTTTTAATGATGATGTCGACGAAACAGCAGTTGCCGCTCTTTATCCATTCTTCATTTTTGATGGGTTGTGTTTTTAACACTTTCCAACATAGTTGAAAAGTGTTTATGAATTCAGTTTGTCTGTCCGTCTGTCTGCCCACGCTCTAACTCACGTAAATAGACTCGAATTTTCATGAAATTGATATATGTTAATGATATTTACCATGGTATGTCCGGTATTGAATATGAAGTGCATAGCACTAATCGTTTATTTACAGGGGCCACTCAAATGAAATCCGTTGCAATATGGTCAATGGGGAAAATCGCTTGCAGCGTATTTTAATGTCATTACGCTATATCAAATGTATTGAAAATGACATAAATCATTGAATTTTACTACAAGATGATTACTATAAAATAGGGCATTCATAGCAATTATCGTTCATTTCCAGGCACACACAAAAGAAATCGATTACAGTACAGTCTTTGAGCAATAATTGCTGGAAGAGCGTTTTCAAATTCGGTATGTGATTTTAAATGTAACTAATCTTTTGCATGGTATTTGTTGTGTATAAGTTCCATACCTCGTATGAAGGGCTACACAAAAGAATTCACGAGCTATTCTCCTTATTAGAGGAAATTGCTGAAGAGGAATTTTCAACTATATGTATTCCCTAACTGAAATAAATTTATGCATGTATGTAGTTTAGAGATACAAACCTATATATCATATACATGGATTGATGGATTCTCAAAGAGTTCGGACAATTTTCCAATTGTAGATGGGAATTGCTGAAATTGAGTTTCTAAATGTGTTATGCTTTTCCAAATTGTTTAATTAGGCATCCTATTTTTGCTTGTTAAACTGTGAAGTTTTGTTACATTATTCTGAATGTGTTAAAAGTATTTAATAATTTATGATTGACGCATGATTTTTTTTTCTTGTTTTCTTTTGGAGTAATGATATTTATTTTAGTCATTTGCCTTATCTGAAAGACTATTGTCTTGTATATTCATTTTGAAATAATACGCAGATAAGTAGCGTTCTGTCAATAACTAAGAAATTTACTGACCTTTTATTAGGAAATTACAATCCTTGTCTAACAACGTTAAAAAATAATCAATTATTAAGGAAGTAACTTTTATTTTTCGTTTATTAAACGTCTTTTTTTTTTCAATGTATTGTCTATTGCGCGTTAATTGGTTAACTGTTTTGGTGTTCTATCATCGTCTTTTGCATATGACCGCTAAATAGATCAGGATCTATGTTTTAAGTAACAACCATTCAAATTTGAACAAGAAAACGAATGTTGAACTTCTTGAAAATCAGTCAGGATTTTCTATCAGGAAGGGAAACTCTCCTGGTAGATCTCGCGCCTAGCATTGCTACCTGATGCATTTTATAGTCTTATAAACCAAAGTTCGAGAACTGATAAAAATTTTCTGCAAAAATCATATTATATATATTTTTGTATACATTTAATTTCAAAGCAATGAATATTTTATTTATTTTTTCACACCAAAAGCGAGTACAGTTGCCAAATATACGAAGCTTTCACACGTTTCATTTTGAACTATGTGTACGTGCATATTGCACACGTTATATTCATTCGATCCGTTTTAATCCAGGTTACGTTTTTTTTCAGGGTTGCCGGGAAAAATTTTACGGTAAGGAATAAAGCCAATTTCGCGCTGCCAAAAATGTAATTATAATGTTGATTTTTTTAAAAGGAAATTCGTAGGTTCTTGAAGAAATTTTTTAATTTTTTCAATATTTCACTCTTATTATTATCTAATTTGTATTTTAAAATACTTAAAAAAACTAAAAACAAAACAAAAAAAAATCTCTGTTAATAGTCCGAGAAGTTATCTCAAAAATTGCATTTTTAGAAAGTTATGCTGCTGTAAAATCAATGAATGCGAGTTTTGCAGGCAAATTTTATTAGTTGTCTAACTTTGGCCTATAGCATTATAAAATGCACAAGATCCCAATGCTAGGTGAGAGCTTCAACAAAAGTGGCTGGTTCCCTTCTAAGTGAGAATAAACTGTTTTAATAATTAGTAATTAAATTAACAATCACTATAAGATGAGGTAGCACTGAAATGATGAACATATTAGACATTTATTTACATGACATAACAAACACAAACACAATTAAATATTCTGAGACTTTTTTACAACCACCTGAAATTAGATCTTTTAAATGTGTGGTGTAGGAATACTTATGGTGCTGCGATCTACAGATTCTTAACTTAAACAAAAACACTACAGAGATTACCAATCGTTAAGGTTTTTGGATAGCTACCTCAGTAGTAAACATCATTTCGCACACCCACACACAAAAAGCTGCATCTTGTAAAAAGAAAAGGAAATCTCTAAATGAAAACACCCCAAGCAGGTCCACAGTGTGCTGAAACGACGAATTACCACGACATAGGTGAAAATGGACTTTATGCATGCGACCTGAAGTCGAGGTTAAAATTCGTGGCCTGGGGCTGTTTACATTTGAATATTTCATAGCGCTCTATGTTGTATGTGTTATTAATGTTTATTTGTTAAAAATTCATTGTTGTAGCAGTAGATACTTCATATATTGTGATACGCATTCAAAATGTTGTTCTGTATTCGAGAACATTCACTAAAATTGCTATTTCAGCTAAATTTCATGTACACAACGTAAGTCGAGGCTAGTTTATGTGCTGGAGGTATTTGCCTCTTCGCATACTAGCATTCTGGCGGCACAGTGGTTAGAATAACGCATCAAACTACTGCCAGTTCTGGGGTGTCAAGTCACGTGCATAAAATCCATTCTGCAAATTTTCTCAAGGTTTGTCTTCTATATAAAGTTTTTTGTAAGTCACACGACCTGAGAAACGATATACGTTTCATCCTTTCTATACCTTCTAGCCCCATTTTTTGAAGGAAATGTATCAGAAAAGTTGGAAAAAACGTGTGAACAACAAACATGAACAGCTGATGAAAATAAAAACTGTCATGTCAATCCACTTTTTTACATTTTTGTAAGTTTATTTTTTTTCTTCTTGTAATTAATATTTTGAACTTAATTTTTTAAAAATTACTTGGGTTTTAATAAACATGTCTGGTTTTCGAAATTTTTATTATTTTCTACAATTTGGTCCTGTAAAATCAATATCCCGCTATATCAAAAAATTGTTGGTACATTTCTCTCCTATAGGCATTTGGAGAGTGAGAAATATTGGGATTAACGCTGCGCCCAGATGCGACTGTGGCAGTTAGCGGTGTTTGAATAAAAGTGTACGTAAAAAAATATGTTTCTTCAACAACTTCATAAAAAAAACGATACTTTTTTATTTAAAAATAACTAAAATTTTAGATTTTTGAATTAAAAATGTATAAAATTAACATTTTGTATAAAATTGACAAAACTAACATAACAAGGCATGTTGAAACAGAAGTAAGCGGTAAATGTCTGTAAAAGAAGCCACTTCGTCTGTTACTATAAAACTAATTATAAAATAAAAATATTAGCAGTGCTCATCTATTTTGATGATTTTAAAGTATGATTTATAGTTCTTATCCCTAACCTTGCTAGGGAAAGGATTTCTTCAAGTGGCCCTTACATTTTGAGAAATTGGAGGATTACAGTTTAGCATACGTTTCAAATACCTATTAATTTGCAGACTACGTCGCATCGTGTTAGAGTGCTCGCACGCTGGTCCGAAGGCCAGCATTCGACGCTAACTTCTGACCTTTTCAGTTACTTTTTTAATTAATTTTTTTTTTAAAACTTTTAAACATAGTTATGAATTGCTACTGCTTTGTACATTTTTATATTTCGCTAAAAAATATACAATTCCGTTTATGATTTTTTTTTCAGGAAAATTTATCTTTTATTTAATTTTAAACAAACATCCCTATTGACGAAAATCAAAACTATTTTATGGCTAGAATTTTTTTCTTTACTTTTCCCTTTTTTAAGTTATTATTTGCCCTTTTATATTTTAAGCAAAGTTTTTAAAAAATATAAAATCTTTTTCTTATTTTTTTTTTTTAATTTTATGGAATTTTAAGTAAAAATTTATTACTTTGTGTAAATTACAAAAAATATTTCTGATGTCAAATATCCCAAATCTATTTATCTTTAAATAACTCCAATAGAATATCTTCGAAAATGGAATAAAATGTTAAAACAGTGAGGCTCATATGTAATTTTTTAACATTTGTATAATTTTTTATGTTCTCTATATACATTTATCTGTAAAGTTCAAACGCAACATCATTTCTCTTTTGCATGAATAAAGATTGACAAATTATATTTCAAATTACTTTTTCGTTCTAACAAATAAGGATAATTAAAAAAATTGTCAATCTGAAATGCAAAAATCGTCTGCGTATCCCACATATCATTTATGATACATATAAAAAGAAATCCTCAGCCGGACTTTAGTAATGATATCTAAATAAATAAAAATTTCTTTTTTTAAAATATTTTTTAGCTTCTTTTCTAGGCAAGTACTAGGTAAGAACTTATGCTATATGCAGGAAGATTTTCCGTATGAATATTCTATTTTGAATATTTTTATTATATGTGCCACCCAATTAATTGTATATCTGCTAAACTAAAATGCCAATGTAAGTAATGATAAATATTTTTGCATTTCATCATTTAACTTTTCATTAACTTTTTAAATGTATTTAGAACAAATGGAATATTAAAAAGATATTTAATTTTGAATTTTTTTTTCTAGTCAATTAAATGCATTTTTATAGAAAATCTAAGGAAAAAATAGTATACATTATTGCAGAACTGTACTTAAAATATAAATGCATAAAAAGATTTTTTTAAAAAAAAGAAAAAAAATGTAATTTAACAGATTACAACGACCACTTGGATTTTTTTTTTGACTTAATATTTACTTAGTTTTAATTTTGAGGCATTTCGACAAGAGAAGTCGCGAAAGATAACAGGTTAAAAATCGAAAGCAGTTCCACCGAATCATCCACAGATCGCGACAAATCACCTTCGTAACAAAATTTAACCGAAAAATCTAAATTTCGTCTCCGTCGCATCCTCTTCAACAACAGATCGCAAAGATCAAACTTCAGACGACCAAAATCTTTATCGATAAACTCTCCAAGTCCCGTTTCGAGAAGAAAAACAGTTTACAAATCGAAAGCGGTTCCACCGAATCATCCACAGATTGCGACAAATTACCTATGTTGAGCTCAATTTTCCCGGTTAGAATCGACCGATTGTAAAACGCCGTGGATAGTGGATTGGAGCCTCTCGAGACATGGCCTTTTACTATCAATCGATTAAACATCAGATTGTTTCCTTTTTTTCGTTCGTCTTTTATTCTGTAATCGATTTTCATGGGCTACATAATCAGTTGAAGACCTCGATTTTCATGGGCTACAAAATCAGTTGAAGACTTCGATTTTCATGGCCTACATAATGAGTTGAAGGCCTCAATTTTTGCTTTGCAAGACGATTTTCATTTCGGCGTCGCTCTTTGGCTTTGGATTTTTCCATATCTGATAATTTGCGCCTACCAATTTTGTAACTTTTTTAATTTTTAACGATTTTATGCCTTTCGATTACCTATTCAAACAATTTTCAACAATTTTATGCCTTTCTATTACCTATTCAAAGAAAATTTTTTCTAAAAGTAAAGAACATCGTTGAATTTCGTTAAAAAAAAAAATAAATGCGAGTATCATTTGGCCCCATCCTCGACCGAAAACAACAACCATATCCAAATGGTTAATAAGAATAATTTTCGAAAACAAATTTTTCAGATACAAATTAGTTTGAATTTACGTAAACAGAGATGCTAGTTTAAAAATTACAGAAATAATACAAATTTTCATGAAAAATCAAAAACGTAAACCTCTTTTTTTAGGAAAATATCAAAAGTTCAAAGCAATTCATAACTATGTTTAAAAGCTGTAACGAGTGAACAATATAAAATTAATTGAAAAAGAAAAGATGGAACGCTGGACCTTTGACCAGCGTGCAAGCACTCTACCTAGACGCCATGAAGGCGGCGTTGATACTAGCAAATTAATAGGTATTTGAAACGTATGCTGAGCTTTGATCCACAATTTCTCAAAATCTAAGGCCCATTTGAAAAAAATCATTTCTCTGGCATAATTAGGGATAAGAACTGTATAATATATACTGTAAAATCAGCAAAATCGACCATTTTTTATGGTCCCTTGTAATTAAAATTTTCATCTTCTGAAAAATGAGTTATGTCCCTGAATAAATGGGAGTAACTAAGTAGTTTAAGTCGCTTTTGCTTTTTAGAATATCAACACAATCAATGATAATATTCTTCAATACATAATAAAGAAGGCGGTACTGTTTCAGGCATCTTATTGAGAATGTGTAAAAATGTTTTTTTTTTTTTTTTTTTTTAATGCTCTCGAACCAACTTTTTTTTAGTGAAAATAGAAATAATTTTACACATTAAAACTCCCAGATGATTTTTTTTAAAATAAAGGACGACATTATGCTTTAGATGATAACTTTACGTCAAATAATAGTTTAACTTTAATTAAAAAAAAATTAACAGCGTATGTAGTAAATGTGAGATTGCAATTAATATATTTTTTAGGACAAAGCCCATTGTTGTTTTTCTACATTCGTAATCAATAAATAATTTCCAAATAACCGTTTTATAAAGTTATCCTCAAAAAATTGTTTTTTTTCTTGAAAATTCAGAGAAATAAAATAATTTGTCCTCCATTATAATAACAAGAAAATCGGTAAATTTGAATCTTCATTAAAAATGTATATTATTCATAGTTTGAGCTAGTAGCACGTTTTCCTGTTTAGATCGAATAAATATCGTAAACATTACTTAATTTCAATAATTATTTTCTATAAGCAAAAATGAACGACGCCGCATGTTTCAATTTAATTTGTAAAATAATTCTTCTCGTTTAATGATCTTCATAATTACTCTCAGTTATAGAAAACGAAAGATGCATTTTACTGTGCTAACTTATAAGAAGGTGTATTTTGAGCTATTTTGGACCATTCCATGAAAAACGGACAAAATGTCTCGCACGAGACACTTACATAAATACCTATATCTATTAACTTATAAGTCGTTATAATATAAACGATACATTAAAAATAACAAAACACCCTAATTATTCATATTAGCATAGTTGATTTAATTTGAGGATAACATAGCATTGTTAAAACAGCAGTAATATGCAGAAACGCTGTACCGCATGTGATATGGAATGACTCTTTAATAGGTTTAAAAATGTTCACATTCTAAACCCTTGACCTAAGTAAACCGTTCGTTTTTAATAGGTTAAGTTCTCCCCCAAACCCTTGACCTAAGTAAGCTGTCCGTTTTTAATAAATTAAGTTCTCCCCATTTTAAATCCTAGACTTAAGTAAGCTGTTCATTTTTAAAAGGTTAAGTTCTCCCCCATTCTAAACCCTTGACCTAAGTAAGCTGTTCGTTTTTAATAGGTTAAGTTCTTCCCCATTTTAAATCCTAGATCTAAGTAAGCTGTTTGTTTTTAATGGGTTAAGTTCTCCCCCATTTTAAATCCTAGACTTAAGTAAGCTGTTTCTTTTTAATAGGTTAAGTTCTCCCCCATTCTAAACCCTTGACCTAAGTAAGCTGTTCGTTTTTAATAGGTTAAGTTCTCCCCCATTTTAAATACTAGACTTAAGTAAGCTGTTCATTTTTAATAGGTTAAGTTCTCCCCCATTCTAAACCCTTGACCTAAGTAAGCTGTTCGTTTTTAATAGGTTAAGTTCTTCCCCATTTTAAATCCTTGACCTAAGTAAGCTGTTCGTTTTTAATAGGTTAAGTTCTCCCCCATTTTAAATCCTAGACTTAAATAAGCTGCCCATTTCAGGGTCATTCCATGAAAAACGGACACAATGTCCTGTGCGTGACACTTACATAAATACCTGTATCTATTAACTTATAAGTTGTTAAAATATAAACTGTACATCAGGGCCGGCCCAAGACAATTTTGGCGCCCGTGCGAGCATTCTCTTGGGCGCCCCCCCCCCCCACCATACCTGTTAAAAATATTTGGCCTATTTTCACACAATTGTTAAAATATTCGTAAATTATTCGTTCATAAACTTTTACACATGCTATTCTTAATTATTTAAAAAGATTGTAAAATAGATAAACGTATCCATATTTAATCCTATCTTTGAGATCTGAATTTTATAATAAATATCAGTCTCAATATGTAACATTGTTATCCAAAAATTAAATGCCATTCATTATGCCATGGTATAGGACAAAAATAACAATAATTAATTTATTGAAAGAAGAAATTTTATTAGAATAGTTATGTTTATTATTTGGAATATACTCAATAGAGTAGTACTAATAAGTAGCAATTATGTAAGATGAAATCTGTAACCCTGTCTTGTTATTTACTTTCAAGGAAGCATATATTAATTTTATATTTGGTAAGTCGTGAGTTTTAAAATCTTTAAAAAAAATGATTTATTGTTTTTTATACTGCTTAATAAATTACATAATTCTGTATCAAGCAAAACAAAAAACCGCATAAGAATATTCGAATTACAAACGGATCAATTTGAAATTAAAAATGAGTACTTTTAACACAGACTCCGATTGATAACTCTGGGTATGCTTTCCACAAACCTGTGTTTTTGCTACTTATATACTTTACCCGTGGCCCTAATTTTTTGCGCACTAGTCAAAAAGGGAAATTTTTCAAAGAAAGAAAACGCAAACTTAATTTTGTCTAAATAAATAATCAAATTCTTGAAAAGTCAATTGTCTAAATTGAATTGCATTGAATAAAAAAATAAAAGAAATCGCACACTTAGATTTGTTTATGTAAAACCTTCTCCCTCTGAAAAATAGATAGCCCTAATGTTTTGTGCATGTGCATTTAAAGAACATTTTTTACCATTGTGATTGACTAGTTGTTTCCAACTATGCAAATTATCGCATCCAGGACAGATGGCATGTGCTGTTTAAAAGAAAAGCGATTTCAAATCAATTAATAAGAAGAAAATGTGTGATAAAAGATTGACGGTAGAGTTGCGTAAAAAGATAACCGAAAAACAAAATAGTGGGTGTCTAATGAGAAAAATAGGCAGGGATTTGATTATTTCTGAATCAACAGTGCGTAATGTTTTGAAAACTTTCGTTGCAATAGGAGAAATACAGCCAAGAAACAGTACTAGTCGCCTACCAACAACAATAGCCAGAGAAGATCGAATGTTCCGTCGAGTGGTAATGAAGATAAGATCAAGAACAGTGGCAAAAAACGCATCCCTATCGCAAGACAGCATAGGGCGATCAGTGACTCGTAAAATGGCCGCAGAAAGATTGCATAAAATGGTCATAAGATCTTACAAAAGCAAACGTAAGCCGACGTTAATTCCTGCTTAGAAAAGGAAACATTTTCTGTGGGCTGTAGACCACTTAAAAAAGTCCTTCCGGCCAGTGCCGGAAGGAAGAGGTAGCTTTCATATTTCTTATTTTAAAAAAGCCAACTTATATTATTCAAACACACGAAGCTCAATTAAGTGGAAACCGAATGTAGGATATTCAATACTAATTTTTATCAATACTAAATCATTATGAATGAGAATTTCGCAAAATTAGTCAGCTTTATCCAAGCTGCTTTTATTTAAAGTAACTTATATTTCGCTGCCAAATTCGGCGATTTCTTAAAGTGCCTGCCATTTTAAGACAACATGGTGGATGAGGCTAACCAGTGAACTTG
Source organism: Maratus speciosus (assembly GCA_963932465.1). Classification (NCBI taxonomy): domain Eukaryota; kingdom Metazoa; phylum Arthropoda; class Arachnida; order Araneae; family Salticidae; genus Maratus; species Maratus speciosus. Next base: position 453,045,336 of record OZ010786.1, on the reverse strand, counting down.
GTCGAGACCTTAGTAATTGCTGTGCACATGCTCACTCGCATCGGAATCGGTTGATACATACGAGTGCTGTCGCAGGCAAAAAATTTGATTTTTCAAAATGTCAGCCAGGTTAGAAATTGAAACTGCTATATCTGAGCCATTTTTTAAGATAAAGACAAACAAAAAATGCTCCTGAATCCTTATATCAAGGTCAAATACTTAAGAAAGAAACCTTTTTCAATTTCTAATTTTTTTGCACCTCACTTTAAATATATATTTTTTTAATTTAATGGCCGCCATTTTGAAACAAGATGGCAGATGAAGCTGGCCAGCGAACTTGGTCGAGATATTGATGTATACTATCCACATGCCTTCTTCCATCGAAATAGGCGAATACGTGTGGTATCGCGAGACAAATACAAGATCGTTTCAAAGTGTTAGCCATGATAAAAATTCAAAGTGTTATAATTCAACCACTTTTTAAGATATAAACAAAAGAACAAATTTTCAGAAACAAAAACTGCTCCAGAATCTTTGTATCAAGGCCAAACACATAAAAAAAATCTTTTTCATTTTCCAATTTTTTAATACCTCATTTTAAATTTTAAATTACATTTTTTTTAAAATGGCAACCCTTTTGAAACAAGATAGCGAATGAAGCTGGCCAACAAACTCGGTCGAAACATTGGTATGTACTATGTACAGACCAAGTTACATTCAAATCGGTTCATAAATACGCCCTGTTATCGCGTGACAAAAATCAGGGCGTTTCAAAATGTCAGACACGCTAGAAATTCAAAATGCTATAATTCAGCCATTTTTTAAGATATAGACGAAACAAAAACTGCTCCCGAATCTCTTTATCGAGGTCAAACACGTAAGAAAGAATATTTTTTCAATTTTCAATTTTTGGTACCACATTTCAAATTTAAATTTTTCTTAAAATTTTAAATGGCCGCCATTTTTAAACAAAATGGCAGATGAAGCTGGCCAACGAACTCGGTCGAGACATTGGTCTGTACTATGTATAAACGAAGTTACATCCAAATCGGCTCATAAATACGCCTTTTATCGCGTGACAAAATTCAGGACGTTTCAAAATGTCAGCTTCGCTAGAAATTCAAAATGCTATAACTCAGCCATTTTTTAAGATATAGACGAAACAAAAACTGCTACGGAGTCTTTGTATAAAGCTCAAATACATAAGAAAAAAATATTTTTCCATTTTCAATTTTTTGGTACCACATTTTAAATTTTAAATTTTTTTAAAATTTTTAAATGGCCGCCATTTTGAAACAAAATGGCGGATGAAGCTGGCCAACGAACTCGGTCGAGAGATTGGTATGTACTATGTACACACCGAATTACATCCAAATCGGTTCATAAATACGAGAGTTACAGTGTGACATAAGTCATATATATATATATATATATATATATATTGATATATATATATATATATAGTTAAAAAATTCCAATAATATAATATATATATATATATCTCAATTTTGAACGGAGGGTGGTTTCGGGGTCTGGGGGTCATGATCGATGAAAATATACCAAAATTTTTTGAAATCGCTTTCCTCCGAACGGCTGCAATAGGTAGCTTTTTGTAAAGAAAGCTACCTAATAGACGAATTGGCAAAGGTAAAGTGTTATATGATAGAACAAATCCTCTCTTCCAGTTTCGTAAGGAAATATCGGTTGCCTGGTCGTACGCAAGCATATAAAGCTTTAAACCCAAACAAGAGAGTAAAAAACGTCAAACAAGATTGTAAGTTACCGCCATATGTTCAAATTTGGGGGTGATTTGATTATTCTGGTGTGGGCCAATTGCTGCCATATGACGGGACTATCAATACACAATGTTATCGGGACATTTTGCAGAAGCAGTTGTCGCCTTCAATTCAACAACTTGGCCTTCAATCATGTCATCTTTTTCAACAAGACTTAGCCAAGCCGCATAAAGCTAGGACAACAAAAGCCTGTCTTCAACAAAATGATACCCTGTGCTAGATTGGGTTCCGAATTACCCGGACATCAATTCTATGGAGAATTTGTGGCGATACTTAAAGAAGGAAGTTCGAAAAAGAACACCACAAATCAGCTACAGTGACAACCAGCAGTTAAAACGAATTCTTCTTGAAAAATGGTAAAAAAAAAAATTCAATTTCTGAGTAGCAACGTTTGTTTCAACTATGCCGAGAAGAGAGAGAGATGTTTACGCTGCCAAAGGAGGACCAACGAAGTGGTAAGACTTATTAATTTCTTCTCATTTGAATATGCGCAAAACATTAGGGACATAAAAAACTTCGGAGGAAATGCATTTCATTGGCCACAAAGTATCATTTATTATCTTTTGTTAAATATCACGATGTAATAGTGATATGTATCATTTTTCATAAAAAATAATTTATATAAAATATTTTGAATTATTTTTTACTTTTATAGTCCAAAAAGCATCCATAAACTAATGCGCGAAAAATTAGGGCCGCGGGTAAGGTACATTGAAAATAATAATAATAATAATAATAGTTTTGTTTGCAGATAGATCATTTCTTTTGAATATAGGTGTATATAAAATGATTATACCTACATACTCTAACAATGTTTATGTCAGTTAAACGATGTGCATTTTTTTTTCTTTTTTTTTTGTGTGGTGGTGGTGGGGGGGGGGGATAGAATGTGCTTTTTAAAATTGTATCACATACAGAAAACACTTTCTAATTGCAACAAATAAATTTTACGCCTTTTAAGTAGTAAAAAAAGGAGGTAGAAAATTTACTATAATCATTTTATGCATATATGTTGAAAATAAATTACCTATAGTTCAAAACGTTTTCTATTTTACAATGTGTACAAGTAGTAAAATCCCACTCGAAGTTTAAATTCAATTTGAATCTGTGTTAATGTTTGCGTTATCAATTAACTTCAAATTGACCCGGTTCTAATTTTAATATTTTCACGCAATCTCTTTTTATAGGTACAAAAATTTAAAAATATATCGAAAACAAGAAAATCGATTTTTTTAAGGGTTAAAACTGACCGTGATAACTACACTAAAATGTTGAATTCTGAAAAGGATTCTCTTATAATAAGAATTTTTGATAAATTAGAAAAGTCATTAATCTCTCGAAAAATCCATTTGAAAAAAAAGAAAAAAAAAGTATTGTCTTTAAAATAAATAAGATATGAACACGAATTCTGAAGCACAGTATATAGCATAGGGTAGGGTATAGTACACAGTGAGACATGGTACACAGTGAGACAGCAGCCCCTTTGGCATATAGTTGTAACCTTTTCTTCAAGCTGGCACACACACATAACGAGCTCATCTTACGCAACACGTGGATGTAGTTTCGGCACTTCAGTTACTCGTCCGACAAAATAGTAAATGATTCCTTATTTTATTGTGGTTAAAGTTACATAAACGTCTATTTTAGAGTTTATTTCCTTCAATATGACATATATTTACTCAACCAAACCAAGCTATATCTAATAATAGACTATTTCGACAAAATGACAAACTTTTTAAAGCGATGAAATTGATGTAACAGATGTGGTTTTGTTACAACGCAACGAAAGTACACAGTGAGACACACAGTTGTGGTACACAGTGAGACGTGTCTTGTTGTGCACCTACTATGTGGTTCTGATGTTAAAAAGTTATTTATTAATAAAAGAAGGTTTCTCCCTCTCTCTCTCTTTCTCTCTGTATGTGAGGGCATGCGATGGCTAGGGAAATTTACTAAACGTAACAGGCTGAAAATTTGCATGAAAGTAACCCAAGGTTTGCCATTATCCAATCGAGGGTCATATTTTAAATATTTTGAAAGTCTAGAAATGTTAATTATATGTTAATAATACGTTAATAATATGTTAATAATAATTATATGTTAATAATAATAAATGTTAATTATATTGTATGATTTATGAAAATATATACATTGTCTCACGGTGTACTACTTGTAGTACACAGTGAGACAATTTGCGATACTCTGTCATGCTGCTTCTACGCTTTTATAAATAATTCTTTAAAAACCATTTATATATTAATGTGTAGCGCATTTGTGTAGCTTAAAGATGCAGCAAAATTTTTTTCAAAAGAATAAAAATTGTCGCTATTTGTTAAGTAATAATAATTTTCGTCTCACTGTGTACTACCCTCCCCCTACATTCCGGTCAAGAAGTGATTACACACACACATAAAGGGGGAAAAAGGTCTATACAATTGTTGTTTATCTTCAAAATATGCGAGATAATTTCGATTTAAAGATGCCCTAAACATATGGCGTAATCAGGTAAAGAACAAAATGGGTTTAGATAAGCTTTTTATTTCTTCATTTTTCGGATATAATAAAACATTTTACAAAGAATGCATTCACACACCACACACAAGGGGGGAAAAAAGGTCTACAATTCTTGTTTATCTTCAAAGTATGTGAGATAATTCCAATTTAAAGCTTTCCTAAATTTGGCGCCCTTCAGCTACGGCGCAATTAATTAGTCAAAGAAATTAGCACTCCATAAGGAAGCGGAAGAATTGAAGAGCTCTCTAAATATAGCGCCTCCCTCTCTCCATTTTATCATTTGGATCCTCCTTTCAGATACGTAATCAATCATGTAAAGAACAAAATGGGTTTAGGCGTTTAGAGAAACTTATCCTTTCTTCATTTTTCGGATATAATAGAATATTTTACTAAAGAATGCATTCACATACCACATACAAGGGGGAAAAAAGTCTACAATTTTTGTTTATCGTCAAAATATGAGATAATTTCGATTTAAAGCTTTCCTAAATTTGGTGCCTCTCAGCTACGGCGCAATTAATTAGTCAAAAGAAATCAGCACTCCATAAGGAAGCGGAAGAGTTGAAGGGCTCCCTAAATATAGCGCCTCCCTCTCTGCATTTTATCATTTGGATCCTCCTTTCAGGTACGTAATCAATCATGTAAAGAACAAAATGGGTTTAGACGTTTAGAGAAACTTATCCTTTCTTCATTTTTCGGATATAATAGAATATTTTACTAAAGAATGCATTCACATACCACATAAAAGGGGGAAAAAAGTCTGCAATTTTTGTTTATCGTTAAAATATGTGAGATAATTTCGATTTCAAGCTTTCCTATATTTGGCGCCCCTCATCTACGGCGCAATTAATTAGTCAAAAGAAATTAGCACTCCATAAGGAAGCGGAAGAGTTGAAGAGCTCCCTAAATATAACGCCTCCCTCTCTCCATTTTATCATTTGGATCCTCTTTTCAGGTACGTAATTAATCATGTAAAGAACAAAATGGGTTTAGATGTTTAGAGAAACTTATCCTTTCTTCATTTTTCGGATATAATAGAATATTTTACTAAAGAATGCATTCACATACCACATACAAGGGGGAAAAAATGTCTGCAATTTTTGTTTATCGTCAAAATATGTGAGATAATTTCGATTTAAAGCTTTCCTAAATTTGGCGCCCCTCATCTATGGCGCAATTAATTAGTCAAAAGAAATTAGCACTCCATAAGGAAGCGGAAGAGTTGAAGAGCTCCCTAAATATAGCGCCTCCCTCTCTCCATTTTATCATTTGGATCCTCCTTTCAGGTACGTAATCAATCATGTAAAGAACAAAATGGGTTTAGACGTTTAGAGAAACTTATCCTTTCTTCATTTTTCGGATATAATAGAATATTTTACTAAAGAATGCATTCACATACCACATAAAAGGGGGGGGAAAGTCTGCAATTTTTGTTTATCGTTAAAATATGTGAGATAATTTCGATTTCAAGCTTTCCTAAATTTGGCGCCCCTCATCTACGGCGCAATTAATTAGTCAAAAGAAATTAGCACTCCATAAGGAAGCGGAAGAGTTGAAGAGCTCCCTAAATATAGCGCCCCCCTCTCTCCATTTTATCATTTGGATCCTCTTTTCAGGTACGTAATTAATCATGTAAAGAACAAAATGGGTTTAGACGTTTAGAGAAACTTATCCTTTCTTCATTTTTCGGATATAATAGAACATTTTACTAAAGAATGCATTCACATACCACATAAAAGGGGGGGAAAAGTCTGCAATTTTTGTTTATCGTTAAAATATGTGAGATAATTTCGATTTCAAGCTTTCCTAAATTTGGCGCCCCTCATCTACGGCGCAATTAATTAGTCAAAAGAAATTAGCACTCCATAAGGAAGCGGAAGAGTTGAAGAGCTCCCTAAATATAGCGCCCCCCTCTCTCCATTTTATCATTTGGATCCTCTTTTCAGGTACGTAATTAATCATGTAAAGAACAAAATGGGTTTAGACGTTTAGAGAAACTTATCCTTTCTTCATTTTTCGGATATAATAGAATATTTTACTAAAGAATGCTTCGCATACCACATACAAGGGGGAAAAAAGTCTGCAATTTTTGTTTATCGTTAAAATATGTGAGATAATTTCGATTTCAAGCTTTCCTAAATTTGGCGCCCCTCATCTACGGCGCAATTAATTAGTCAAAAGAAATTAGCACTCCATAAGGAAGCGGAAGAGTTGAAGAGCTCCCTAAATATAGCGCCTCCCTCTCTCCATTTTATCATTTGGATCCTCTTTTCAGGTACGTAATGAATCATGTAAAGAACAAAATGGGTTTAGACGTTTAGAGAAACTTATCCTTTCTTCATTTTTCGGATATAATAGAATATTTTACTAAAGAATGCATTCGCATACCACATACAAGGGGGGGGGGGAAGTGTCTGCATTATCGTCAAAATATGTGAGATAATTTCGATTTAAAGCTTTCCTAAATTTGGCGCCCCTCATCTATGGCGCAATTAATTAGTCAAAAGAAATTAGCACTCCATAAGGAAGCGGAAGAGTTGAAGAGCTCCCTAAATATAGCGCCTCCCTCTCTCCATTTTATCATTTGGATCCTCCTTTCAGGTACGTAATCAATCATGTAAAGAACAAAATGGGTTTAGACGTTTAGAGAAACTTATCCTTTCTTCATTTTTCGGATATAATAGAATATTTTACTAAAGAATGCATTCACATACCACATACAAGGGGGAAAAAATGTCTGCAAATTTTGTTTATAGTCAAAATATGTGAGATAATTTTGATTTAAAGCTTTCCTAAATTTGGCGCCTCTCATCTACGGCGCAATTAATTAGTCAAAAGAAATTAGCACTCCATAAGGAAGCGGAAGAGTTGAATAGGTGGTGGTCCTTTTCCAGTTTCAGGGATGGTAATCTGAGCCTTTAGCTTAAAGTGATTTCTTTAAAGAACGCATTCTAACATCCTACGTTCCTCTGATATGTTCATCACAAGTTCTTTGTGTTTTATTCAAATAAAGAATACAGAAGTCGCTGCATGTGAAAATTTAGCGCCTTTAAGCACAAAGAAGGTCCTCTACTCAGCAGATCTTCCTAGACCCAACAGACGATTCCCACCTGGTTATAGAAAATGTTTAAAAAAAAAAACAAAATAAAAAAACGTAGAATCCAAAATTATTTATCGCCGCTCTTTACTCCTACCGGCAGTTGGCGCCCCCCGCGACTAGGCGCCCCGTGCGGTGGCACACTTCGCACACCCCTTGGGCCGGCCCTGCTGTACATTAATAATAAGAAAAAAAACCTAGATTTTCATATTAGCAGAGTTATCTTAATTTGAGGATATAATAATATTCTTAAAACAACAGAAATATGTAGAAAAATTCCCCCATGCGTGACGTGGAATGACCTTTATGTGTTATTTTGCTGCGAATAATTAGAAAATCAATGCCTGCCATCTCTTTGTCTTAGATGAATTTTCAAATTATCTGTATTTTTTATTCTTTATTTTATCTGTATATTCTTGGACGTTTTTATTTTCAAATAGTCTGATTTTTTTTCTCCTTCTTTTTTCAATGGCAGATACCCAAATTTCTTTTGTTATTTTAATCATGATGCCGATGAAACAGGAGTCTCCACTCTTTCTCCATTCTTCTCAGTTTTTGATGGGTTTTGGTATCTTTTCTCCAGTAGTGATATTTATTTTCAGTTTATTTGCTTTGTTTGAAAGATTATCGGCTTGTAATTCTCTTTTGAAAGATTAAGCAGCGGTCTGTCGTATATTTGTAAATTTATTGACGCTTTATTTTGAAAATAAAATATTTGTCTAATAATGTAGCAATAATATGATCAAATGGTTAGGAGTACATATTATTTAAATAAAAACTCGTCGGTTTTTTTCTGCGCATTGTTTATTTCGCATTAACCCTTTAATTAATGCATGGTTTTTTATTTTGTTAGGAAAGCATTATATTAGAGTCTATTTTTGTTAACTAGCCGCCATTGGCGACCAGTTTGGTCTCCCTTAAATGTATGCTAAGCGCTATATTATGTTACTTTTATTCACAATTTAATTTGCTTGCTCAATCCTTCGCCAAATCTGAAGATTCTGATAGAGAAATCAATACTATGTAACTGTCAAGTCAACTAATCAATTACGTTAGCCTGGCGCAGGTAATACATCTCCAAGCATTATTTTCGATGCATTTTCTCGTATTTCATCAATTTCAGTTAAAATATAGTACTTTCACTCATCTATACTTCTATACTCCTATTATAAAGAGGAAAAAATTGTTTATTTGTCGGAGGTAAGCTCAGGAACTACCGAACCGATTCCAAAAGTAATGGTATCAAAATGATGGTGTCAGTCCAACTTAGAACATAGGCTATATCTTATATCGGTGCCACTACCCCAAAGGGGGTGTAGGAGCAAAAAACGTTCTAAAAATGCGATTCTTGCGTTATTGAAGGACCTAGAAATATGAAATTTGGAGTATTAGTTACTTATAAGATATAAATGGAGTCTAAGAACAGTTCTTAAACAATTCGAAATTTAAAAGGGGTGAAAATGCGGGAAAATCGTTCTAAAAAGCGTTCTAAATGGTAGTTTCTACACAATCTCAGGAAATACCAAACCTATTTTAAAAATGTTGGTGTTAAAATGATGGTGGCAACACTTGCTCCAAGATAGGCTATGTTTTATGTCGGTGCCACTACCCCAAAGGGGGTGTAGGAGCAAAAAACGTTCTAAAAATGCAATTTTAGCGTTACTGAAGGGCCTAGAAATATGAAATTTTGAATATTAGTTACTTACAAGGTATAAATGATGTCTAAGAACAGTTCTTAAACAATTCGAAATTTAAAAGGGGTGAAAATGCACAAAAAGCGTTCTAAAAAACGTTCTAAATGGTAGTTTCTACACAATCTCAGGAAACACCAAACCGATTTAAAAAATATTGCTGTCAAAATGATGGTGACAACGCTTGCTCCAAGATAGTCTATGTTTTATGCCGGTGTCACGATCCCAAAGGGGGTGCAGGAGCAAAAAACGTTCTAAAAATGCGATTTATGTGTTACTAAAGGGCCTAGAAATATGAAATTTGAAATATTAGCTATTTATTAGATATAAAGGATTTCTAAGAACAGTTCTTAAAGAATTCGAAATTTGAAAGGGGTGAAAAGGCGCGAAAACCGTTCTAAAAAAACGTGCTAAATGGTGGTTTCTACACAATCTCAGGAAATACCAAACCGATTTAAAAAAATAACGGTGTCAAAATAAGGGTGTCAAAATGACGGTGACAACCCTTGCTCCAACATAGGCTATGTTTTATGTCGGTGCCACTACCCGAAAGGGGGTGCAGGAGCAAAAAACGTTCTAAAAATGCGATTTTTGCGTTACCGAAGGGCCTAAAAATATGAAATTTGAAATATTAGATATAAAGGATTTCTAAGAACAGTTCTTAAACAATTCGAAATTTAAAATTGGTGAAAATGCGCGAAAAGCGTTCTAGAAAACGTTCTAATGGTGGTTTCTACACAATCTCAGGAAATACCAAACCGATCTAAAAAATAATGGCGTCAAAATGATGGTGACAACCCTTGCTCCAACATAGGCGATGCTTTATGTCGGTGCTACTACCCCAAAGGGCGTGCAGGTGAAAAACGTTCTAAATTGCGGCTTTTGCGTTACGGAAGGGCCTAGAATCATGAAATTTGGAATAGTAGTTAGTTATAAGATATCAATGATCTCTAAGGACATTTCCTAAAAAAATCGAAATTTAAAAGGGGGTCAAAATGCGCAAAAAGCATTGTAAAAAACTTTCTAAATTGCGATTTCTGTGCAATCTTAGGAAGTACTGAACCGATTTCAAATATAATGGTGTAAAAATGATGGTGACAGATCTTGCTCCAAGATAGGCTATATTTTATATCTGTTTCCACTACCCCAGAGGAGATGCAGGAGCAAAATGCGCGAAAAGCGTTCTAAAAACGTTCTAAATGCCGATTTGTCGGCAATATCTCAGGAAGAATGAATCTGATTTCAAACGTAATGGTAGGAAATTGATGCTGACAGCCCCTGCTCTAACATAGACGCTATTTTTATGTCGGTATCACTATCACCAAGACGTTGCAGGAGCAAAAAAGCGTTCTAAATTTCGACTTTTGTGATCTGTAGGGGCTAGCAACTTAAAATTAGGCAAGGTGCATATTTATTAGATATAAATGATCTTTAAGAACAGTTTCGAAAAAATTGGAAATTTAAAAACGGGTAAAAATGCGCGAAAAGCGTCCTAAAAACGTTCTAAATTGCGATTTCTACTCAATCTAAGGAAATACCAAAGCTATTTCAAAAGTAATGGTTGCAAATGAATGGTGACAGTCCCTGCTATAACATAGGCTATATTTTATGTTGCTGTCACTACCATCTGAGGGTTGCAAAAGCAAAACATGCTCTAATTTGCGCTTTTTGCACAACTGAGGGGTCTAACACTTTCAAGTATGGCATGGTATTTACTTATAAGATGCAACTGCTTCCTAAGAACAGTCGAAAGAAAATTCCAAATTTAAAAAAATGAAGTGAGTGAAAAGCGTTATAAATTACAATTCTTAAGCAAACTTATAAATTTCCAAACCGATTAAAAAAATAATGTTGAAAAATTTTGGTGATAGAACCTGCTCAAACATAAGCTATATTTATGTCTGTTCCACTACCGCCAGAGGGTTGCAGGAGCTAAAAACTTTCTAAATTCCGAATTTTGTGATACTGAAAAGGCTAGAAACTTTAAATATGACATGGTAGTTACTTATAAAATATAAATGCCCTCGAAGGAACGTCGAAAATAAATTCGAATTAAGAAGGGGTGAAGCGAAGGGGAGGTGCGAAAAGCATTCTAAAAGATTCTAAATTACGATTATATGCAATTTCAGGGAATATAAACCGATTATAAAAGTAATAGTTGCGAGTCAATGGTAACAGTCTCTGATCGTACACAGGCTATATTTTATGCAGGTGATTCTACCACCTGGCGTTCACAGGAACAACAAACGTTCTAAAAAAGGGCTTTGAAAGCTTTTTAAATTACGTTTCTGTGGAATATTAGGAAATAACAAACCGATTTCAAAATTAATGTTGGCAAATTAATGGTGACAGTTCCTGTTTCAACATAGCCCTTTAAGTTGAGAGAGGTGGTAGGACTTGGAATTTGACATGATGGTAAATTTTAAGATGTAAGAAGATGGTTTCTAAAAAATTCAAAACTGCAAATGAATACTGAAATGAGCGTATTAATTGAGCATAAAAGTTTCAAAATATTTTCTAAATTATGATTTATTTAGTTTTATTTCATTTTATTAATTTAAGTCTCATTTCTGCCTAATGCATGATAACCTGATACTCTTTATTTAACCAAAAAACGTAGACGTATATTATAAAATTTATGTAAACATTAAATATAGGGTTAAAGAAAATAAATTTCAAGTTTTGCAGTAATTTTAAATAACGAAAGAACATGTAAATTAGGAAAACAATAATCAATTTACAAATAAAACGTCGAATTAAAAAGACTTGATGACTGCCATACACGTTTAACATATTTAATGTCATCTGAATGTGACATTTACGATCATCCATTATTGGCATTTAACCTTACAGTTTGGCGACAGTGTTTTTGTCGACGGAATAATCAAGGAAACAGATGTCATATACTCACCGGGATACTTAAGTGGCTCCAAAGTATAGTTATTTTGCTTGATATGCTAACCAGGAGGTTGTTGTTTATTTATTAATAAATTATTTATTAACTTTTATTTTCTTTTTAAAAATTATACAAATTGTTTTGTTCTATAGTTATTAATTAAACATTTTTTTCATTGCTATTCCCTTTTTAAAAATAAATATGTAATTGATATTCGAAAACAAGGTTTACGCCAAATTGGCGTCAGAAGAAATCGCGCCAACGTGTTGCATATATGACATCGATGCCTAATCAAGTAGTACCGAAAAATGCAACTCAAAAATTTAATTATATAAAATCTCAGTATTATTATTATTTTTTTTAATTAACTAAGGAAGTTTTGAGTTGATACCATATTTGGCGTTTTTATCTTTTGCGCGCCAGGTTAAAGAAAAAATGCTTCTCAAAAATTTCATTAGAAAAAATCTGAATAAATTTCTTTTTCTTTTTTTTTAAGTAATTTTATTTTGATTTTTATCTATTTTCCCATTATGTTTCTTACAGGAGAAATTAGCAGAATTATTTTTAAAAATGGCTCTAACTGCGAATTGTACGTTATTTGTTTAATTGGGAGATCGAATTTACTGTTGTCGCCAAACAATGCAATTTTAAGCCACAAAGGCAGAAGCGTGAAATAAGCCATGCGAAGGTCGCAATCATTTTTTTTTTTCATGTGTAGGAGAAGATTTTGGAGTAAATTTTTATATTCTAATGTAATTCATATAAAAAGCAGTTAAATTTATAATTATGTAGCAGGTATTTAAATTTTAGTGTACATGTCTGCTAAATACACACTTATGCTAGAATAATTTAATTTCAGAAATTTAAAATATTTTTTATCATAATATGGAATACCATTACTATGGAAACATGCCGTTTTGTTTTCTTCACGTATTTTATATCCTTGAACTCAGATTATTGCTTATTAATGGGAAATTGCGTATTATGTTATTTTTTTTTTAAGTTGTCGGACCTATTGCCAATTTCACCTATAGGAATATTCACTGCTTTAAAAGTTAGGATATAATAAGATTCTTAAGAAGATTTCTGCAATTATGCGTTATTATTATTGTAAAAAAAAGCCAAAATTTTGCAATAGAAATTGCTGAATTTAATTTCAGATATTATTTTTTTAATTCGTCGCTTCAGCTAAACTTAGCAACAAATTAAGAGTTATTTTCATAATCTGAGTTATTTACACAATAGATGGTAGATTAATTTACTATTGACTATAAAGGAATTAGCAAGCCTATTTATTTGTCCGTGTGTTATTATGCTCTTTAGAAAAATGCAAAATAAATCTTCGGTTCAAGTATTCACCAATATGCTTATTGCTAAAATTTTTGTATAACTAACTTTATTTATCATTGTCAGGTCTATTTAAGACATGAATATTTCGACATTATTTATTGGATCGTATTTTGGTGAGTAATTAAGTTTGTTTTGTCATTAACTCTGGTAAAGGTGTAACAATATTGTTGCATCAGTCTTAATGTTTGACGTAGACCATCACAATGCAGTCGATTACAGATGATTAGAAAGATTTTATTTGATGTAAGAGGTTTTTTTTTTGCAAGATTAAGTCATCAAGTTTTATAACGTGTAAACGGTTACATGATTGTAAATGCTCTACAAAATGAAAAGGCAGTGAAAATGACGTCATTTTAATTTTATTCAAACAATTCAGCTTTAAAAACTCACTTTTTTATATTTCACTTTTCTTTGAAATATGAAAGTTAAACATTCTTTTTTGACGACAAATTGTTCAATACATTTTTTTACGGTATTTACTCTGCTGGAATCCAAAGAGAGAAAACAGTAATAGTAGATCTGTCACAGAGGACGTTTATTAAGAAATATAACGTAACATTCAATGAGATTATATTTAAGCTACCAGAATCACATATTGCGCGATCTGAGATCATAGGAGTTCAAGAACTATCAAACGAAAATGAACCACCTGAACATTATTCGTGTTCAATGGTCAATCTTTGCAATCATTCTAATGGATTCTAATTTAGTAATGTCTGATCAGAAACCATTTTAATTCCTGTTGTCATAAGGGTCACATTACCTTACCAAAAGTGAACTGTTAATAATCAACTAAAAGAATTGCTGGTTAATAGCTAAATTTTGTCCAACGCTTAAGATAATATAATATTGCAATGGCGTTCGCATCGTTTTCAGCAATGAGCAAAGTCCAGCTGAAGGTCCAAATTGTTTAAAATACAAGTTCAAATTTATTTCATTTAATCCAAGGTTCATTTGAAAATACTGACCAGCGCAGCGGGCATAGCCTGCTAGTTTTATATAAAATATATAACTTTAATTTTAAACTGAAACATTTAAAACTCATGACTTCCCCTTATTTCTTAAGGGCAAAAATTAAAAAGAAAAGCAAAAATGATAAATGAAACCTAATCATCACATTTGATTTCAACATCAAAGCATTGTTTTGATTTACCACGCGAAAAATAAAATATGCTAACTGGCGAATTAAAAAATGCTATCGGCGAGATTTGCGCTCGGCCAACATTACCAAGAATTCTTTGCGATCATGGCAACTTTTATGTAGTTTTATTTAAAAAAAAAATACATTTTGATTAAAAATGGTGACCTTCCATATGGAAAGCGAAGTGGTCAGCGCGTAATTGTTTATGACACTCACATGACTTCGACTATTATAATATAGATGAAATGATGGCGATGGAACAATAGTTGGCGATTTATTACCTGCATCCGGCTAACATTAAAGTACCAAAATGGTCGCCTGGTATATAAAAAGTGAAGCGGTAAGCCCGGAAATGTTGATGACAGTCACATGACTTAAGCTATTATTATAGAGATTATCCACCAGAAAAATAGGGAAAAAAATTATGTATTGGACATTATGTCCAGTACATAATGACTGTCCAATGACTGTTGGACATAATGTCATAATGCCACTCTTGAGTTACATGACTGAAGTGGCAAAAAAAAAAAAAAAATTATTTTAAATTATATACTTACTTCAAAGTGTTTACACTGCAAAATAACAACTATTCAACGATATGATAATTTTTATGATGCTTTCTTATAGTTTGCAGAATTAATAATTAATACTTTATAAAGTTGGAGAAAAAACGCCAGTCAAGCATATTGAAAGCAGTATCAACAAAAGACGTTATAACCTCAAAGTGATACCAAATCAGAACGAAAACAGACTTCACGGCCTTAAATGCAAGTTATCACACGTAAGAAACACATAATACTTCACCAAAAGACCAATAGAAAGCGCCAAATGGCAAAAGAAAAGGTGATGTACCTTTTGAGTTACACTATGCATTTGACGGTTAAAAATGCATATTATTCATAGGTTGAGCTAGTGGTCCGTTTTTCTGTTTAGATCTGTTAAATATGGTAAACATTACCTAATTTCAATGATTGTTTTCGATACAAAAAAAAAAAAATAAAAAAAATAAACTATGCATGTTTCAATTTAGTTTGTAAAATATATTTTGTTGTTTGACACGTTCGCGCCGGTGCGGTGGGTCACACTCGACTGTCCCAGAGCTGCCAAGTCTCCGGCTTTTTGGATACCAGTATTTAATACAGAAAATGTTGTTTTATTTAATTAGAACAATTCGGCGATTTAAAAAGAACAACATTTTCTCAAAAATAACAGTGGTGTGCAAAAAGCCGGAGTCTTGACAACACTGAGACAGTCGAGTGTGACCCACCGCACCGGCGGCGTGAACGTGTTAATGATCTGCATAATCACTATCAGTTATAGAAAAAGAAAGATGCGTTTTGCTGCGCTAAATTTTGTGAAAATGTATTTTGAGCTACTTTATGTTATTTTACTGCCTATAATTGGAAAATCAATGCCTGTCATCTTTTTGCCTTAGATGAATTTTCAAATTCTCTGTCTTTTCATTCTTTATTTTATTTGTATATTATCAGAAGTTTTTAAATTCAAATAGTCTGATTTTTTTGTATGGCTGGTACCCAAATTTCTTTTGTTCTTTTAACCGTGATGCCGATGAAACAAGGTCTCCACTCTTTCTCCATTCTTCTTCATTTTTGATGGGTTTTGGTATTTTTTCTCCAGTAGTGATATTTATTTTCGATTTATTTGCTTTGTTTGAAAGATAATTGACTCGTACTTCCCTTCTGAAAGATTAAGCAGCGTTCTGTCGCATGTTGGTAAATTTATCGATGCTTTATTATGAAAATAAAATCTTTTCCTAATAATGTAGCATTAATACAGGGTGTACAGAAATGAATATCCCAACTTTACAAGCCTATTAAAAGAAAAAGAATCAGTACAACCTTGTTGTTCATCGGAAATAAACAAGTTGGAAATTGCTCGTCAAACGGGGCAAATGAGGTGCGTTCGTACTATAATTAGTTGTATAATTATTTTTTGCACCCCATATTGTACTGAATGTATATTCTTTTGCCCTTCATAAGCGCATAGTCTGTAACATCACTAAAATGCACATGCAATAATTTTTTTCCCATTCCCCGTAATGTAACAGCACACGTTTGACTGTCCCTGTAATTAAACTATACATCCGATTTTCATAAAATTTGAAATGGCTCGACAAAATTTTGCAAAAATTTTATATTTAAAATTTCAGACCATTCGGAAGGCTTTAGCATCATTAAAATGCACTTGCAATATTTTTCCCCATTGGCCGTAATGTAACGGAAAACTTTTGACTGTCCTTGTCATTAAACTATACATCCGATTTTCCTAAAATTTGAAATGGCTCGACAAAATATTGCAAATATTATGTATTTAAAATTTCAGAACATTCGGAAGGCTGTAACACCATTAAAATGCACTTGCAATAATTTTTCCCATTGGCCGTAATGTAACGGAAAACTTTTGACTGTCCCTGTAATTAAACTATACATCCGATTTTCATAAAATTTTAAATGGCTCAACAAAATTTTGCAACATTCATATATTCAAAATTTCAGACCATTCGGTTGGGTAGTTTTTGCTCTGTTATATGCGGACAGACAGACAGACAGACGGACTGAATGACGACTATAGGCGCTACGTATTTATATAATTACGAACGCACCTAAAAATAACAGTTGAAAGTTTAATTTCAACACAGTTATAAGTGTTCAATATGAGCCCTTCCAGAAACACGAACGATATCGAGGCGATACGATAACACATCCCACACTCTTTTAAACTAGTTCAGTGTGCCTAGGGTTCCCAGATTTATCTCAGGAAAAAAAAAAAAAAAAAAAAAAAAAAAAACGGAAGATTTTGATTGACGTTCGTTAGTTTTGGTTTTATCGCATTATCGTCATTTTTCATATCATACTAAACTACGTTCAATGTACCGGCAATGTTTTCGGTAACGAATTTGTTTAAAAGGTGATTATTATTAATTAATCGATTTAATCATTTTTCTCAACTGTATTTGCATTAAATTGTTCTATTAACATTGTTTCACTAATTTTGCAGTCATATATCCCATCATGAATTTAAAATTAATTGAATTGTAAGAACAAAAGCAAATCAAACCATCGAACAAATGAATGATGATCATGGAAATTTTAGCAATGGACACCCTCCGAAATAAAATATTTGTATTTAAGCATAAAGGAAGATAATAAATCAAACAAAATATTAAAAACTAGCAAACTCCGCGGCTTTGCTCGCGTAATATTTGAAATATTCCAAGCGATATTTGCATGACTATTTTTTATTAGAAGAATCACTTTTTGAAATAATTCAAAAATTACAAATTAAGCCACAAATTGACTAAATTTCATTATAAAAGTGCAATATACAGAAATGAGATTTTAATTAATAAGAAGAACTAAAACTAATTCCAATTAAATGATAATTTAGAAAGTATTTTGGATACTTTTATGCTCATTTCATACGCTCATTTCAGTATTCATTTGAAGTTTTGAATTTTTTAGAAACCATCTTAACACATTTACATCTTAAAATTAACCATCATGTCAAATTCCAATCTTCTTGTCTAACAGTCTACCACCTCTCTGGTGTTAGCGGGGTTAGTGGCAGCAACATAAAATGCCGAAACAGAGTTGATATAGAATGTCTCCAAAAATGTTGAAAGAGAGACTGTCACCATTAATTTGCCAACATTAACCTTGAAATCGGTTAGCATTTCCTAATATTCTATAGAAAACGGAATTTAGATGTTTTTAAAGGCTTTCTTGTTGTTCGTACCAACCAGATGGTAGTGACACCGACATAAAATATAGCCCGTATAGGATCAGGGACTATCACTCTTGATTCCCAATCAATAACTTCTGTAATCGGTTTATTATTTTCTGAGATTCCATAGAAATCGTAATTTAGGATTCTTTTAGAATGCTTTTCGCTCCTTCCATTCGCTTCACCCATTTTTAATTTCGAATTTATTTTCGACTGTTCTTAGGAGACATTTATATTTTATAAGTAACTACCGTGCTATATTTAAAGTTTCTAGTCTCTTCAGTTCCGCAGAAATCGCAATTTAGAAAGTTTTTTGCTCCTGCAACCCTCTAGGGATTGTAGCACCGACATAAAATATAACTTATGTTTGAGCAGGCTCTATCACCCTCAATTTTCAAGCTATTATGTTTGAAATCGGTTTCGTATTTCATACGATTGCATAAAAATCGTAATTTAGAACGCTTATAGAACGCTTTTCGCTCACTTCATCCTTTTAAATTTGGAATTTTCTTTCGAAAATTCTTAGAAAGCATTTGCATCTTTGAAGTAATTACCATTCCAAATTTAAAATGTTATACCCCTTCACTAACACAAAAAAGCAATTTAGAACATTTTTTGCTCCTGTAACCACCAGGTGGTAGTGACAACAACGTAAAATATAGGCTATGTTGGAGCGGGGACTGTCACCATCAAATTGAAACCATTACTTCTGAAATCGGATCATATTTCCTGAGATTGCGTAGAAATCGCTATTTAGAACGTTTTTAGACCGCTTTTCGTTCATTTTCACCCCTTTCAAATTTCAAATTTTTAAGGAACTCTTCTCAGAGAGTATTTACATCTCATAAGTAATTATCATGCCAAATTTCAAGCTGCTAGGCCCCTTCAGTATCACAAAAATCACGATTTAGAACGTTTTTTAAAATCAAAGTGGTAGTGACGCTGACATGAAATAGATCCTATATTGGAGCAAGGGCTATCATCATAAATTTCCAACCATTACTTTTGAAATCGTTTGGGTACTTTATGAGATTGCGTAGAAATCGCAATTTAGAACGTTTTTCGTCCATTTTCACCCCTTTTAAATTTCGAATTATTTAGGCAATGTTCTTAGGGATCATTTATATCTTATAAGTAACTACCATACCTAGTTTCAAGTTGCTAGCGCCAGCAGTATTACAAAAAACGCAATTTAGATCTTTTTTGCTCCTTCATCCACTTTGGGGTAGTGGTACCGACATGAAATTCAGCCTATGTTGCAGCGAGGGCTGTCACCATCGTTTTCACACCATTATTTTTTAAATCGGTTCGGTACTTCCTGAGACTGCGTAGAAGTCGCAATTTAGAATGTTTTTTAGAACGCTTTTCGGTCATATTCACCCCTTTTAAATTTCGCTTTTTTAGGAAATGTTCTTAGAGATCATTTGTACCTTATAAATAACTGCCCTGTCTAATTTCAAGATTCTAGGTCCTTCAGTAACACAAAAATCGCAATTTAGAACGTTTTTTGCTTCTGCAATCCCTAGGTGGTAGTAACACCAACATGAAATAGAGCCTATGTTGGAGCAAGGGCTCTCATCACCAATTTCCAACCATCACTTTTGAAATAGGTTGGGTACTTTCTGAGACTGCGTAGAAATCGCGATTTAGAAAGTTTTTTAGAACTCTTTTCGCGTATTTTCACACCTTTTAACTTTCGAATTTTTTAAGAAATGTTCTTAGAGATAATTTATATCTTATAAGTAACTACCATTCGAAATTCCATGTATCTGGGCCCTTCAGTAATACAAAAATTGCAATTTCGAGCTTTTTTTGCTTCTGCACCCCCTTTAGGGGTAGTGACACAGACATAAATTGTAGCCTATATTGGAGCAAGGGTTGTCACCATCATTTTGACACCATTATTTTTGAAATCGGTTTGGTACTTCCTGAAATTGCGTAAAAATCGCCATTTAGAACGTTTTTTAGAACGCTTTTCGAGCATTTCCACCCCTTCTTAATTTCGTTTTTTTTAAGAAATGTCCTTATAGATCATTAGTATCTTATAAGTAACTACCATTCGAAATTTCATGTTTCTAGGCCCTTCAGTAACACAATAATCGCATTTTTAGAACGTTTTTCGCTCCTGCACCCCTTTTGGCCAGTGACACGGACATAAGGTATAGGCTGAATAGGTTGGGCTGAATAGGTTGGGCTGAATAGGTTGGGCTGAATAGATTGTTGTTCTAAGTTGGACTAACACCATCATTTTGATATCATTACTTTTGGAATCGGTTCGGTAGTTCCAGAGCTTACCTCCTACAAATAAACAATTTTTACCTCTTTATAATATTAGTATAGATTAAGATACAGACATACTAAATTAAAAATTTTATAATGTAGATACTTATAGTCTATAATAAAGTAAGGTTAAGTTCAGATTACCTAATACTACAGCGAATGTGCAGTTAATATTCCACAACTCTCCCAAGAGTTTTGTATTTCTGATAGGAAACAAGCTGTTTTTAGGTGCGTTCGTAATTATATAAATACGTAGCACCTATAGTCGTCGTTCAGTCCGTCTGTCTGTCTGTCCGCATATAACAGAGCAAAAACTACCCAACCGAATGGTCTGCAATTTTAAATATATGATTGTTGCAAAATTTTGTCAAGCCATTTAAAATTTTATGGAAATCGGATGCATAGTTTAATTACAGGGACAGTCAAAAGTTTTACTTTACATTACGGCCAATGGGAAAAATTATTGCAAGTGCATTTTAATGGTGTTACAGCCTTCCGAATGTTCTGAAATTTTAAATACATAATTGTTGCAATATTTTGT
This sequence comes from Maratus speciosus, assembly GCA_963932465.1. Classification (NCBI taxonomy): domain Eukaryota; kingdom Metazoa; phylum Arthropoda; class Arachnida; order Araneae; family Salticidae; genus Maratus; species Maratus speciosus. The sequence continues at coordinate 453,024,307 of OZ010786.1, read as the reverse complement.
CGAGCCATTTCAAATTTTATGAAAATCGGATGTATAGTTTAATTACAGGGACAGTCAAAAGTTTTCGGTTACATTACGGCCAATGGGAAAAAAATATTGCAAGTGCATTTTAATCATGTTAAAGCCTTCCGAATGGTCTGAAATTTTAAATATATAATTGTTGCAAAATTTTGTCAAGCCATTTCAAATTTTATGAAAATCGGATGTATAGTTTAATTACAGGGACAGTCAAAAGTGTTCTGTTACATTACGGGGAATGGGAAATAATTATTGCAAGTGCATTTTAATGATGCTACAGACTATGCACTTCTAAAGTGCAAAAAAAAAAGAAAAAATACACTCAGTGCAATATGGGGTGCAAAAAATAATTATAAAACTAGTTATAGTACGAACACACTTCATTTGCCACGCTTGACGACCAATTTTCAACTTGTTTTAACTAGTCCAGTGTGACTAGGGTTCCCAGATTTATCTCAGAAAAAAAACGGAAGATTGTGATTGACATTAGTTAGTTTTGGTTTTATCGCATTATCTTCATTTTTCATATCATACTAAACTACATTCAATGTACCAGCAATGCTTTCGGTAACGAATTTGTTTAAAAAGTGGTTATTATTAATTAATCGATTTAATCATTTTTCTCAACCGTATTTGCATTACATTGTTCTATTAACATTGTTTCACTAATTTTGCAGTCATATATCCCATCATGAATGAAAAATTAATTGAATTGTAAGAACAAAAGCAAACCAAACCATCATGCAATTGAATGATGATCATGGAAATTTTAGCAATGGACACCTTCCGAAATAAAATGTTTGTATTTAAGCATAAAGGAAGATAATAAATCAAAAAAAATATTAAAAATTAAGATACAGATATACTAAATTAAAAATTTTATAATGTAGATACTTATAGTCTATAATAAAGTAAGGTTAAGTTCAAATTACCTAATACTACAGGGAATGCGCAGTTAATATTCCACAATTCTCCGAAGATTTTTGTATTTCTGATAGAAAACAAGCTGTTTTTACATTTGATGCGCATGTGTATAAATTATTTTTGGCAAAAGGTGAAATTTTGCAGCAAACCGAAAAAGGATTTTTTTTAAACTATCAAAAGTAAGATGTGGTAGAAAAACGGAAGAATCGTCGCATTTAAACGTACACAGTACTATAGGCCTAAAAAGCACTAAAAAACGTACATACATGGCAACCCTAAGTGTGACTCTTTGAATAGCTGCAGAGATATGAATGTCCTAAGTTCGTCAATATCAATTAGTAGCAGTGAAACAAACACCTAATCTTTGATGAGGGACCACAAAAAAAAAAAAAAAAAAAAAAAAAAAAAAAAAAAAAAAACATGCCGAGATAATTGTGGAATGAATTACCGAACCGCCTCGATATTGTTCGTGTTTCAGGAGGGTCTCACATTGAACACTTATAACTGTATTGAATTTAAAATTTCAAGTATTATTTTTGATATCCGATGTACAACAAGGCTGTCCTTTTTTTCGTTTTCTTTTAATAGCCCTTTAAATTTGGGATATTCATGTATGTACACCCTGTATAATCAAATGGTTAGTAGTATAGGGGAGACCGGGGCTAGTAGGCGCAGTTTTTAGTTATTGATTTTTATTAATTTTTCGTTTAAGTTGTTTAAGAAACTTTAACTGTAGTTTTAAAGAACAGGTATTGGGCTATAAATACCCGGAGTTTTGAGTTTGTAGCTTTTGTAGTTTATGTTTAGCGGAAGCCTAAGGCAAAAGGAAAATTCTGCGGCTACCCCGTCATGGGGCAAGTTGCCTATGCCTATGGGGTAAGTTGCCATACGCTTTATAAAAATGTAAATTAAACTCAAGTAAGACACGCAGTTAAGAAAAATCAATTTCATTATTACCAATAAGTTTAAACAAAGGCGTACAAACACCTGTAGCCAACTAGCCCCGGTCTCCCCTATAGGCGGTTTATTTCGCAGTAATTGTCTGATAGTTCTGATGTGCTACCATATCTTTTGCATACGATAGCTAAACGGACCAAGATCTCCGTTTAAACTTGGAGTTTAATCCACCACAACCTTTCGAGCTTGAACCAAGATTCGAATGTGGTACTTTTGACAAGTAGCCAGCGGAATAACTACTGGAAAAAACAAGAGAACCTTATAAGGTGTTAAGAAGTTTATTGAGAGTTCATAGAACTACTTTTTTTTCCAATTTGCTGTTTAATAACATAGTTTATGGTGAATGTTGAAAGCGTTTTTAATAATGTACCACGAAGAAAAATTTTTAAAGTAAAAAAGAACATTGACTGCTAACTTTGTACCATGGTATTGTTTAACTCTGAATAAAAAATATATTATTTATATATTTATTATGATACTATTTATACGTTTGCCAATTTTTTATGCTCCCTACAACATTACGGCAAAGACCTTTATTGTCGCTGGACATTCTTAATCAATATAAAATCCATAAAATTAACTTTTTTTAAAATAAACTGTATTTAAATTTTTATATTTATTTTTTTACAATCTTGAGAAATAAAATTAATAATGGAAATTATAGAAATTTGAATCTTTATTGATATATTGTTGCCAATTTAAGGCGTTTTTTTATTTAAATTATCAACCAGAATCTCCATATAGTAATTTTCATTTATTTAGTCACATACGTTCTAATTATGCTGTTTTTAGATGCTATTTTAGATTGAATTTGCCTCTCTTCTTTGTTAATTTAACTTTTCTTTTCTTTCATTTTGTTGCTATTATTCCTAGAAAAAAAAAAAAAAAAAAAAAAAAAAAAACTTTTTTACTCTGCTCATGCAGCATTTTAAAAATTGTTAAATTCAATTGTATGATCTCTAAAAAGTATATATATATTTTTAGATGGGTATTTTTCTCGGTTACTTTTTCGTCTGTCCTGTAGGAACTAATGGAATTTTTTTCTTATATTTTCTCCTTTTTTCTTTATTTTTAAATTTTAAACTACAGTAGACACTCCCATATCCGGCCCTATCATATCCGGACTGATAAAAACTCAAAACTTATTGCACACTTGTAAATTTATTTTTTAATGTTCTTAAAATCCCGCCTACTTGAAAGATGTCTTACCCTTTACTCAGTCCTAATTAAATTTTACCTCTATTTCTCATAAGTTGTACGGATAGTTATTCATATTAACAAGCATTAGAGGTATTTATTCCTCTCCCCCTTTTTTAAACTTTTTAAGGTTGAGACTGAATTCTATACATTTCTAACTCCTTTTTATAAAGGTTACCTTGCGATATATAGAAACACCACAGGAAACAACTCCATTTGATGTAATTATAATGCGGCATTGGCGTGAGGTAGCAGATCGTCAGGAAATCGAGCGAAGAACGAAACAGACAAATTTAATGCAATATAAAAAAATAAAATAAATTTATGTTTTTCAAATTGTAGTTTCAAAAATATTGGGAAAATATAATAAAAAGTGAAAATAAACGTTTTCATATGCAGCGTACAGCCATGGAAAAAAAAGTAAACACCCCTTACTAACTCTGCAAAAAATTTCGTAGACGAAAGTTACTGGTACCACACGATTGGCAATAAAGTCTACTTTTAAATAATGTATATAAAATTTGCTTAGGGGGCCATCTACATATTAAAATGAGCCATAACTTTATTTTTTCCAATAGCAATACACAATTCTGACAGCATAAATGAACTCTGCACCCTTCAATTAGCCTAAAAACAAATTTTTATGCAATTCTTACAATAAGTTTCCGAGAAATTAATTATTTTAAAACGAGTATATTTCAGGGGTTGTATCCAAATTCAAGTTCGGTACTGGATTGTTGACCGAAAGAGCTCCTTTCTTCATCAAGGAATCTTAAGCGCCACTCAAGCAGTCATCTAAGACTGCTAGATTACAGGACAGTATGAGAAATTTCAATATCTAGTCACTTCTATCAAGGACGGGCCCTTAAACCATCATTTTGCAGTTTTTAAAGCATAATTTGAAAACTACTTGGAAGAAAAATGTGAAATTTTGAATTTTCATAAAGCAGGACTTAATAAACCTAAATCCATCAAAAAAATTGTAGGTTGCAATTCATAATTCTTTTAATATTAATTTCATAATTCATAATTCATATCATAAAATTATAAAATTGCAAATTCAACGTATTTATGTTTGGGTACTTTAGTATTATTGCTACATAAAAAATTAACGCATTAGGAGTATAATTTCAGGAGATATTAATAAAAATATGAAAATGTAATTTAACATTAGAAGCACTAAATTTTGAATGTTTATAATTCAAAAACTTATCATTCAAATGACTTGAAATTTGGTGTCTAGGCATAGTTTGAACCGAAGATTTGAAATATCTTGTTAAAATTGGGTATTGGTATTGAAAAAAATGAAGTTTGGGTTCGTTTTAATATGTAGATGTTTTCCTAAGCAAATTTTATATACATCATTTAAAAGTGGACTTTCCAATCGTTCGGTACCAGTAACTTTCTTCTACGATAATTTGTTGAGGAGCTAGTAGGGGGTGTTTACTTTTTTCCCACTACTGTACATTTATGACTCTTTTTTAATAAAAAAGATATCCCTCTCTCTTATCCGTATTTTTCTCATATCCAGATTACTCCAATCCACAATAGTCCAGTTTTGGGAATTCTGCTGTATCTAGTATTTTTGTATAATTTTTTACTGTTTTATTTCTCAAATATTGTTAAACTTTCTATATTTATGTGTTTTTTGAACTACTTTTACACATTTTTTCTTTTTATGTCTCCCTATTGCTTTGAAAGAGAAATTACCTCTCGATCGGTTCTAAAGTTACTCCGAAATTAGGGAATCCAACAGATGATTACATTGTTCCATTGTTCGTCATTAAAGCCTCTTGAAGTTCGGTGGGGTATTTTTGACTTATTTTAATTAGGATTTGCATCATAATTATTGAACAAAATTTTACTATTATAACTTTGGGTAACAAAACCTATAAAATTGCATTTCTTTATTTTTAAATAAAATTTTCAGAAATTCAGGTGTGAATTCAATATTACGGAAACACAATTGCTTTCCTTTGAAAAGATTAAAAATTAAAACAAAACTACATAAAACTTTTGTTAGATATTTTAAACAAAAAAATGCGGTAAATTATTGACAGCTATATTTGTCTCTGTTTAACAAAGTATTAACTAGTTGGATGTGCCAATCGCAAAATTTTCTTCTATCTCATACATTTTAATAATTTCAAAAAGTATTTACAAATCTTAATACTTCAATATTATTACTTCAATACTGTACCAACTTTGACTTTCATCTTAAGTTTCTTCTTCAGTCAATTAACCGGAGTAAAAAAGAGTTAATATAGATCATGTCATTTATTAAAATCAATAGTTTTTCGTTATTCTGCTGTACATCATGTGTTTGCGAATAGCCGGCTTAGCAGGATACAAAGTTCCCGCAGGCCTTTATTATCGCATGGCCAAATCGGGATTTTGCGCATGGGCCCCCAAATCCATATATTAATTTATAAGCTATTTACTTTTTGTTCCCCAATTCCAACTCTGAAAATTTTCAAATACAAATTTCATCTTTAAAAGATTCTACTGAACTTTCTCTGAAACAAATTTCATTTTGAATTCATAGAGCTCAATGCTTTCGCAAAGCTAACCTCAATCACCATTAAATAAAAAATAATATTTTGATTTTAATAGATTGTATTAGCAATGAACTTCAATCATATCTAAACTTCAGTGATTGAACATAATCAGTTCTAATTGTCATGAGTTAAATTTTCATCCGTATTCAAAGTTTTTTCTTTTAACTTCGAGTTAAAGATAAAAAACAAATCCAGAATTGCCATCCTTTTTAGATTTATTGAAAAAACTATTTCTACTTGTGAAATAGAATGTATTTGATTTGATATTATGTTGTGTGTAGTACAACTTAAAAAAGATGTAAAAGAGAGTAACTTGATTAACTCATATTTACATGTTAGAGTATTTGACACTCGTCCATAAGTTGAAGTTATTAAATCCATCTTAAAGTAGTATAGCAAGTTGCTTAAGTTTTTTAAGAGATTTGTTCTGTACTATGAAAAAAAGAGTATTTTTATTAATTAAGGTACTTCATTTAGAATTAACGGAGCTAAGAATTTTCTTCTATTTAAAATCCGAGGTGCGAAAATATTGTTTGTGCAATACACATATGACTTACCATCAGTTCTATTTGAATAATGTTGCAACGATTCGAATGGGGCCTCCAAATTTATCTTTGCCCAGGACCCCAATTAGTCATGATCGGGGCCTGAGTTCCTGTCACTTCACGAGCCGCCGATGTTCAATAGAATTACGAAAAATCGAGAAAATTATATAAAACTTGTATTACGGTGCCCCCTTCCGGCGGGATAATTCAAGGAGAACCTGCTGGCCATAGCCCCCCCCCCAAAAAAAAAAACACACACACACACGCACACAAAATTTGGTTCAGTTTTATGCATAACTTCATGCACTTTTTGATGATACTATGGTGAAACACGGACAGACAGACATTTTGTATAAAGAGGCTTTTGAGATCTCTGACCCCTAAAACGTGTAAATCTGTCGAAAATCGGAAGTCGAAAAAACTTTCGATTGTATTGAAGATAGAAGAAACTAAAAATGTCATATTCATATTTTGAGGTTAATGGCGCATTTTATTTTATTTAGTTTCTTAAAATATTGTAAAATTATTTCTTGTAAGCAGTTAATTGCAATTACTAAACATTAACGATGAATATTTCCATCTAATCGGGTAAAACAAATTCCGGTTGTTTGATGATTTTCAAAATTGTTCTTAGTTAATGAAACAGAAATAAGCATTTTATTTCTAACTTATTTGAAAATGTTTTGAGTTACATCATGTGTTTTTACTGCCCATAATTAGAAAATCAATACCTGCCATCTTTATCTTAGATGCTTTTTCATATTATTTGTCCTTTATATTTTTTTATCTGTTATATTCTTAGGAGTTATTACTTTCAAACAGTTAAAAAATATTTTTTTTTCTTTACTGTAAGGCAGATAACCAAATTTCTTTTGTTTTTATAATCATGATGTTGACGAAACAGTAGTCTCCATTATATCTCCATTCTTCTGCATTTTTAATGGGTTATGGTATTTTCCCTCCTACAATGATATTTATTTTCGATTCACTTCTTTGTTTGAAAGATTACTGACGTATACTTTCATTTTGAAAAAATATTCAGATAAGCAGCGTTCTGTCACATATTGATAAACTTATTGACCTTTTTTAGAAAATTAAAATCCTTGTCTGACAATATGTTAGCTGCCGATTTTTGACTACTATTTTGGAGTAGAAATATTCACTGTATTTAATGAAATAATTTTGCGATAAAATAGGACGAAGTTTACTATTTGGAAATTATGGTATTCAAAAATCGAAATATAGCTTAGCAGCTATGCAATATTATAACACATAATCTACATATTAGTAGTTGTCATTATTTTAGATAAAGGCTGCATTTATTTGCTTTAATCGACGAAAAAACACAAATCGTTCAACTGTCCTTTCTTTTCCAAACGTTCTGTAGTCAGCAACAAAAGAAATGGGAGCCTCAACAAAAGAAAAAAAGAGGCGAAGATGCACATCACTGCAATGTCCACTGTTGACTTCTGACCACTAGATATCCTATAAAGACAAGCAGGCTTCGGCCGCTATCGGTCCCATGTGTCCCGTTTCCATAACTCAGCAACTACCTTTCGGATTTCAACGCAACTGGATTCAAACATTATAATTAAATTAATAATCACGGTCCCGGGCAACACCGGTGGATCAGCTAGTTTTGATTAAAAATTCACGGCAAATTATTCACGCCTATATTTGTCCCTGCGTAACAAAGTATTAAAAATGTATCATTTATATTTTGAAGTTGTGATAATAAAACCAAAGGTTGCTGACCAACATAAATTTTGTTCCGAGATTTTAATACGTATGTAATAATTTAAAATCACAAAAATATAAATAAAAATTATACTTGGCGTTTCGGTTTTTCTTTAAAACCATCATTAGGAGTAAATTTTCTTAAATACAAAATGGCAAAAGTTATTTAGAAAGTTGCATTATCGAAGCAAAATTCAAATAATTTTTGCCGTTTTGTATTTAAGAAAATTTACTTCTGATGATGATTGTAAAGAAAAGCCGAAATGTTGAGTATAATTTTTATTTTTATTTTTGTGATTTTATTTTTGCATCTGTTTTTAACATCTCGGAACAAAATATACTTTGGTTAGTAACCTTTTGTTTTATTATCACATTTGTATACAACGCAAAGTCCTTCTTTATTATTTGGAGGTTAATGTCGCATTTTTTTTATTTAGTTTGTTAAAATATTATAAAATCATTTAATATAAGTAAGTGTTCGCAATTACTAAACATTAACGATGGATATTTCCATCTAATATGTAAAAATAATTCCGATTTTTAATGATTTTCGAAATAACTCTCAGTTAAAACTGAAATATACACATTTTGTTTCTAATTCGAAAATATTTTGAGTTACATCAAGCGTTTTTAGATATAAGCGGATAACTAGAAAAATCAATGCCTGTCATCGTTATCTTAGATACATTTTCATATTATTTGTCCTTTACATTTTCTTATTTTATCTGTTATATTCTTAGGAGTTATTATTTTCAAATAGTTAAAAATATATATATATATATTTTCTTTTCTGTAAGGCAGATAACCAAATTTCTTTTGTTTTATAATCATGATGTTGACGAAACAGTAGTCTACATTCTTCTTCATTTTTAATGGGTTATGGTATTTTACCTCTTACAATGATATTTATTTTCGATTTACTTCTTTGTTTGAAAGATTATTGGTTTATACTTTCATTTTGAAAAAAAATGTGCAGATAAGCAGTGTTCTGTCAGATATTGATAAACTGACATAAAAAAAAAAAAAAAAATAAAATCTTTGCCCAAAAATGTGTTAGCTGCTGATTTTTGAAAACCACTATTTTGGAGTAGAAATATTAACTGTATTTAATGTTATAATTTTGCAATAAAATAAGACTATGGTTATTATTTGGGAATAATGGTATTCAAGAATAGAAAGACAGCTTAGCAGCTACACTGTAAAAAACCCACTGTAAATTTCAAGCACAAACTCGATCACAGTTGAATGTACTGTATCTTCTTTGGTTTCCTGACTATTTAAACATGAAAAATACAGTACTTATACAGTTGGATTAGTTACAGCACAAACTACTGGCGTCCAAATTGCCAGTACATTGTGCTGTTAATTTTACGCAACTACTGTATTTTCCATGTATAACCCTAGATCTACCGGGAATTTTATTCAAGTTTTAATAAAACGTTCTACACCAGAATTTTTATTTAAAACTATTTAACTTATTTATTTACCTTATTTTTGTCTGGTTTATATACTTAGTTTATTTTAAAGAAATTTCTGGTTTGAATGAATATTTTGTATGTACCTGTCGGGTCCAATGGACCCGTCTGGTAGACGGAGGGTTAAATAGTCAGGAAACCAAAGAAAGATACAGTACATTCAACTGTGATCGAGTTTGTGTGCGAGATGAACAGTACTTTGTACTGTAAAAATGTCGTTTTTTTTTACAGTGTATGCAATGTTAACAAAAATAATCAAGATATTAGCAGTCATTATTTTAAATTAAGATAACTGTTTTTTCCGACGCATTCTTTGCTATATAATTTGATTGGTTGGTTATGTTGTTGGGGTACGATCCTGTTTTGTATACGGTGGTTAAACACATGGATTTCCGTTTGAAATGGAGTTCACCTATTCAACCAATCTATCATGTACTCGGATTCGAATGTAATACTTCCAGAAGTGCCATTGCAATTTTTTCTAATAGACTGGGAGGTGGCTCTACACACCATCACCTCATCGAGTAGACGGCTGAAATTCGAGGATTAGTTAAAACTGGATTTGCATATTAAAATGCAACTGGTCTGCCAAGTTATATCTTGGTGAAAAAACCAAACAAACCCGATTTTAGTGGTTGACTGGTAGGTTTACCATTTTGTTTTCTTGCTCCTAGTACTACATGCTTCCATACCTTCGGGTGCAGGAAAATACAAGGATAAACCTACCGATCAATCACTAAATTCGGGTTTGCAGGTAGTTTCCACTAAGATATGACTTGGCAGACCAGTTGCATTTTAATATGCGAATGTAGTATTAACTTATCCTGGATTTCAGCCATCAACTCGATGAAGTGATGGTCTGTGCAGCTGCCTTTCGGTCTATTAGGGAGTTGGGGGGATTTCTTTGAGGGGGATGTTGTTGTAATAACTGAGAAGCAATAGATACACTTTTATTCTTATATATTTTTAAAATATAACAACTCACTACTGATTAATGTGTTTGACCGGGAGAGCCAAAAGTTCGTTACAAGTTTAAAAACTCATAAAAAAAGAAGAAATTATGATAAAGGAGTGCAGTTTGCAAGGTAGTCAAATTTTTTTTAGCAGCAAAAAAAAAAAAAAAAAAAAAAGTTAAAAAAAATTACATGTATACGGCGCTGACGAACCGAAACACAATGAACAGGACAACAATACGCTCCATTCATTTGTTCTTCCAATAACAAATGTTTAAAATGATCTCCAGAACATTCTATGACACAACTGTTGTCCTGTTCATTGTGTTTCGGATCGTCAGCGCCCTCTATATGTGATTTTTTAACTAAATTTTTTCTTTTGCTGAAAAAAAAAATCAGACTACCTTGTGAGCCCTTTCTTGCAAAATGCACTCCTTTATCATAATTTCTTCCTTTTTTATGAGTTTTTAAAGTTTTAACGAACTTTTGGCTCACTTTGACGTTGGTGCAATAACAAGGCGTTAAAAAATATTATCGACCAGTAGACCTAGGCGAGGCTTTCGTACCGCAATCTTCGAGTTTATTTTCAGATACATTTTTCATTAATTTATAGCTAACGGAATTTTTATAAATTAAATAACTTGTTTAAGACTGGGTGCAATCCTATGAAAAATATGCCAGCTGTAAGACCCGGTTCATTCGGAAACTACCTGACCGATTTTGATGAAATTTGTAATCCATATTCATTGGATTATGCTCAAAATTTATGACACACAGTTTTGTTTTCTGCGACTAATCCTTTTTATTTTAGAGCAATGTCAATTTTTGAGAAAGTTTCCATTTTTCAGAATTTTTTTTTCTGAAACTAATTAAAGTTTTTTAAAACTTTCTGCCTCATATGATCTTATATTTATACTCTACAACCAAATTTTTTTTATCTAAATCGCTCGAGTACTTTATGAGATGATGGGAATTTTATCAGAAAAGTATGATTTTTCAGGAGAGACAAAAGACTTAGACACTTCTAACTTGTGTGAAGTTCTTGCACACTTTTATTAAACACATGAATTAAAGTATCTATACAGGGTGTCCCAGAAGTAATGGGACAAACTTTAAGGAAAGGTAGGGGACATCACAAGGATTCAGATTTGCATAGCAACCCAGGGTCGGAAATACTTTCCTGGTGCGGTAGTGACGACACAAAACGCAAGAAAGACAGGACACGAACAGGGAGAGAAAACATGTTTATTATTCTTCGTACTGCAAAAATGCCGGGACAATGCTGGAAAGTGTTGAGGAACTTGTTGCACGCATCGTGACAGCTGCTGGGGAAGTCCGGGGCACTCCCAGTATTTTCGAGAACATTAGATCTTCCATACGCCAGAGATGCGCTTCCATGCATCACGGCCCGGGGTCGTAATTTCAAACACCTACTTTGATGACGATCGTTGTCCCTTTAATGTTCTTTCTTCTTAGTTTTTTGATGTACTAAGGGTAATAAACATGTTTTCTCCTCTTATTCGTATCCTGTCTTTCTTGTGTTTGTGTCGTCACTACCGCGCCAGGAAAGCGTTTCCGACCCTGGGTTGCTATGCAGATCTGAATCCTTGTGATGTCCCCTACCTCCCCGTAAAGTTTGTCCCATTACTTCTGGGACACCCTGCATAAACGGATAAAATTTGGTTTCATATAATAAATGAGATAATGTTTTAACCCTTATCGGTTCTATGTCACTTCCCATGTGTCTTCCGGATCAGCATCTCTTACACGAATTTTATTCGGTCAGCACCACTTTTTTTTTATAAGAAAAACTTTTACTTGTATTTTGACATATACATACTATAAAATTTATTTTAAAAATATAGTGGTGCGAGTAGAATTTAAAAATTAAAATAAGTATAAAATGCTACCGTAAACTTAATGTGAATGGGCGTGGCGTCCGAGTCGATGCATTCCCTTGAATTTTTACGATTATTTCTAATGGTCAGAAAAAAGGGGCATACCAACATATTTAGGAAGGTTCAAAGAACATTTTAAGCCAATAAAACAAAAATCAATTTTTTCAAAAAATTTCCCTCATGTCTCTCCTTAAACGAAATATGAGTGCACTATGTCAAAAGCCTGTTCAAAAAGCTTTCGTAAAATATCTTATTCATCGATGTTCCTTATGTCTGTGCATAGAGAAAGGGACGTTGATAACAGACATATTTATATGACCAATGGACTACTGTGAGGATTTCGCATTGCAGTCTAATATTTTTAGAAACATCAAATATTTTTTTGACGCAGGATTAAACTTCTAATGAATAATTAAAGATAAAGATATCTGCACACAACATCAGTCAAGCTAGAATATCATTTCATTTATTCGATCTAAGTTAAAGTAAAAAATGATCAAAGATAGCCAAAGACACGCGCGAGAAAAAAAGTAATCGTATTCCAACTACATTAGAGGATGATATCACCCGCTTAGGGAAAAACATAGAGAAAAAAAATAAATTAAATGCATATAAAATACAATTTAATATAATATAACAAAGTATATATTTTTAACTATAAGTGAAATACCACTGCTTCTATTGATATTTTTCTTCTAAAAATTTCAATTTCAATTTTACTTTTAATCATAAATATGAAATAAACCTCTCCGGGGACATCTACGCTTTATAATGTTTTGTATTATTTAGTTTTTTATAATCATTGCTGAACATGATATAATGCAGTATTTTATTTTTGTGACAAAATTGATTTCAGAAAAACCTTTCATTTCATTTATGAAAAAAAAAATGCTGATTTAATTTTAAATTGACTGCATTTTTTTAATTTTAAAAAATGTTTTAACGAAATGTCAGTGTACTTTGTCAGAAGCCTCTTCAAAAACTTTTCGAATGACATCTCATTCATTGTTGCGAGTTTGGCAAATACATAGAAAAAGGGATGTTAAAAACAGAAATACAGTAGCATTCCTCTTATCCGGCCTCCTATTAACCGGAACTCTGCTTTAACCGGCCGACTTTTTTCCCCAACATCAGACAAAATTCAGAAAGGAAAATTTCGGTTCTCATTTCTTTATGGTTACGTAACTCAACTTTACATAATGTAGAATAATTTCAACTCCTTATAAAAGTAGGTGACAAGATTTTCAACAATTTAATTTGTATTAAATATTGCTCATTATTTGTTATTAGGTATAATTTTTATTGCAATTCAGTTAATTACAATTAGTATTTATTTCACAAAATATAGAAAATATGTACTTTTTTAAAATTACACAAATTAAAAAAGTAGATGCATCAGACACATTTAATTAATTAAATATGCTGTTACTTATTTTTTTTTATTTTTTTTTCTACTTCTCCGGTTTAACCAGATTTTCTCTTAACCGGCTGACCCTCGATCCCGTTTAGGCCGGTTAAGTGGGAGGCTACTGTAATATATATGATTTTTAATTTGTGAAATTTCACATAATTTCAAAGTCTTTTAAAGGGTCTCAGGACTCTTAAAATTGAAAAAAAAAGACCATTTTCTACATTTAATATCTTAAAATGTATTTGATTTTAAGACACAATTATAATTGGGATGAAAGATATAAGGATGTTCTTTCATTTCAAATATATAAACAACGGCAAGATACAGAACTAGCATTTACAAATGGCTCCAAACTAGACATTTACGAGCAGAAAATCGGCATAACAGATTACGCACAGGATTAAAAAATAAATTTTGCAACCAGAATGAAAATTTTGGTGTCTAGTTATACTTCAGCTTGTAATAGTTACCTTGAACCTAAATTAATTTGTATTTAAAGCATTTTTATATTTTTAATACAAAGTTGTATTTAGCTAAAGCAAAATTTACAAAATTTCAACAGTATAATCACCTAAAAAATATATTGTTTTGAACAATAAAAAGGAAATTTTAGGTCCAGTTTATACAGACTGACGTGAAATATATTTTTTTAATTTCATGAAAAAATATTCATACGTTTTTGAGATATCCTGCGCGTTATGCCCAAAAACGTCATTTAGAGAAAAATTACTTCAAAGTTTCGGAAACGCCGCTTCAGCTATTGCGCGAGTATAATTCTAAAAGCCTAACTGCTGTTCTAATGGCACTTTCAAGGAATCAATTATATCAAAACGTTCAGAAAAAAATCGGAGTTTAACATTTAAAAAAAATTAAAATTTCGAAAATTTTAAAGCTTTAAGAATCCTGAGATACCTTAATGAAAATTCAGTATGAAATGTCAGATGTGAGCAAAAAATCCTATCTTATGATACCTCATTCATCGTTGTAAGCTACATATTTGTTTTAGAAAAAGTGATGTTAATAACAGAAACAATATGTATGATAGTTTTTTAATTTCTGTTCTTAAAGTGCTTTTTAAGGTTAATATTTCTATTTATTTATCGGATCTGACAAGATTTCTTTCTTACCTTTTGCTCGATTTCTGAAATTTATTTTGTCTGACCTACGATGAATGATACACTTGGAAATAATTCTTTGAATTGGGCAACTACCCCCATAAGATGTCCTTGCATACTTCTTGGCAGCGAGCTCTGTAATTAAGAGGCTAAGCAGGCGAAACCTATCGCGTATCAAAAAACTAATTGAGAATGTGTAGAACTTTTTTCTGATTGGCTGCTGATTATGATATGTTCTTGTGAAAGTGGAAGGCATTTACAATCGTAAAGTACGTAGAAGATTTTGTTTAAAGTAAAGAAAAACGCCATATGGAAGAGCCAGATTAAGGCGTAGACACACCGGATACAAACCCAATTCTGGAAGTAGCACTATTTTCGAATAGTACATGTTGTCTTACTTAAACTCAGAACTACTATCATAAATAAGGCAAAAATTACTATTTGGAAATAGCAGTAAATGTATGCTGCTTCTGTTACCAAAAGTGCATTATCGAGTCTTGTATTATCGATTATGTAATACTCCCATACCATTGGAATTTTTTAACTTCGAATTAAAAAAGTGATCAGTTTTTATGATAAATATGCAATTTTCTAACACTAGGAAAGAGCTCCTTACTGTCCTTGTACAGTGAAACCTCCTTGAACGGTCGCTTCTAAACAACGAGAACCTCCGAATACCGGCCACATATTGATGGAACCAGACACGTTCCATAGCATTAACATTAATACGTACCTCTAAATAAGGAATTCTGAACAACGGCAGCTCAAAAGTCACGAGGAAAAAAAAATTAACAGCTCCTAGTTCAATTTCATATTTATTTGCAAACCGAAATGTAAAGCAGTTCAAACAAAATTTACTTGTCAACAAAAAGTCACTTAATTTCGCCTTTTTCAAAAACTAGATATAGAAAATGAAGACATTATTAATGATGAGAAAAATTTAGATAATATTCTTAGAACGGCAGGCATAACAAACATGAAAGCCTGCGACTTTGTATGTCTGGACAAAGATTTGGCAATTACTGCAACATTTGATTCCATACAGCAAATGGTGGAAGATAGGAGAGAGGAAGAGAAAAGTGATGAGGAAGGGGAAATGAGAGAGATTATAGAATCACCCAAAATTTCCAGTATTAACACACATAACGAAGTTTTGTCGAACGTTCGTGATATCCAAAATTTTGCATTAAATCATAATGATAATGAGATGAATAGCAAAACAAATCATACGGTTATTTCTTTAGAGAAAGATATTTGCAAAAAAAAAAAAAAAAAAAGGCAATTGTAAATCACTGATTTTTTTAATGCATTAAAATAATGAGGATGAATTAAAATGACTATGTATTTCTATTTAAATTTATGTAATTTTGATTTTTTAAAAATGAAACCTCTGAATAACACCCACCTCTGAAGAGCGGTCACTTTTCACCGGTCCCACTGGTAACCGTTATTCAGAGGTTACACTGTATATACTTAATTAGTAGAAAAGGGTATAGCCGGATAAGCATTGGAAACATGCCTTTCAATCAAATTTACTGATTTTTTTCCCAGATGTGGCTACCTATCTGACAACATATTTCCCCTATTATCACCCTATAAATATTGATATTTAATGCGATAAAAATGTTTTCTCGATTAAAAAAAAAAAAAAAAAAAAAAAAAAAGATTTTCTCAAAAACTGCTGCACGGAATTTCATGCCATTAATTGAGGATATATAGATACCAAAGATGCATAACTGGTAATTTTTGTATAATTTTTTGTTTATAAAAACTCTGTGAAATAGCGAAATAAAAATAAAAAAAAATAAAAATCATATCTTATGGTTATCCGAAAATTACCATTTTCTTGTAAAAAACTCCCATATGTGCCCTTATATTCTATATAAATGCCGAAAGTTTGCGTTGGGTACTACATATAAATATTTACAAAAATGTATATTAAAATTATTGAAATTCATTTTAAGGCGTTATTTGGGCGGAGCAACTCAACTTCCACACCCGAAGAATTTTTGGAATAAACATTTACAGAATTGCTGTATTTTAAATTTTAATGAACACATGAGCAACATTCTCAACACTGTCGATATCAAAATGAACATGGAGTTGAAAAACATGGCTTATATGCTTAATGGAATCGAAAATATATATCAGTTGACATATTGTCTGCTGACTTTGTTCCAAAAACTCTTGTGTTGTCGAAGTTTAGTAGCTCCGCCCCAAATAACGCCTTAAAATGAATTTCAATAATTTTAATACACATTTTTGTAAATATTTATGTGTAGTACCCAACGCAAACTTTCGGCATTTATATAGAATATACGGGCACATATGGAGAATTTTTTACAAGAAAATGATAATTTTCGGATAACCATAAGATGTGATTTTTAATTTTTTGAATTTTTATTTCGCTATTTCACACAATTTTTATAAACAGAAAATTATACAAAAAATATCAGTTATGAATCTTTGGTATCTATATATCCTCAGTTAATGGCATGAAATTCCGCGCAGCAGTTTTTGAGAAAATCCGTTTTTTAAAAAATTGAAAAAAACATTTTTTTATCTCATTAAATATCAATATTTATAGGGTGATAATAGGGGAAATATATTGTCAGATATGTAGCCACATCTGGGAAAAAAATCAGGAAATTTGATTGAAAGGCATGTTTCCAATGCTTATCCGGCTATGCCCTTTACAAAAAATCTTTTGCAAAGTTATACTTTATGTTGTTTAATGTTTTCCTTTTTAAAACTCAGATAAATAAAAATAACATTTATCAAAATGATAAAATTTCTCTAAATTTTAATCTATATTAAAAATTATTATATGTATTTCGTGATCAATGAAACATTTTTCTATTTAGTTCTTTCAAATGTCGTAAAATTACTTGATATCAACAATTGTTCTCAATACCCAGAGTTCAAAGATGCATGTTTCCATTTAATTTGTAAGATCTTTCTAGTTGTTTGATGATCTTAGTAATTAACCGAAGTTAATGAAAATGAAAGAAGCATTTTGTTTTCTAACTTATTTAAAAATGATTTGAGTTATTTTTAGTCTTTACTTTCATAATTAGAATATCAATGATTACCATCTCTCAGTCGTTGATAATTCTTCATATTCTTTTGTCTTTACATTCTTTATTTCAGTTATTATCTTCTAAGAAGTTATTGTTTTCAAATAGCTAGAAAAAAAGATTTTTTTTCTTATCTCTAATGGCAGATATCCAAATTTCTTTTGTTCTTCTAATCAAAATGTCGACGAAACAGCAGTTCCCATTCTTTCTTCAATATTTTACGTTTTAATTGAGTTAAGGTTTCTTTTTTTCATTTCTTTAGAAGTGATATTTATTTTCGATTTATTTGCATTGTTTGAAAGATTATTGGTTTGTAATTTTATTTAAAAGAATCAGCAAGTAAGCAGTGTTCTTTCACATACTAGTAAATTCATTGTTGCTTTGCTATGATACTAACTCGTTGCCTAGCAAAGTTCCAAACGTTTCGGAGTAGCCATTAGTATAAGTTAAACTCGGCATTTTATTATGAATAATTTATTGCTTATTAATTGATTGTTTCGATTTTCTTGATCATATTTTGACCCTGACCGCTAAATAGACCAGGATCTTCGTTTTAAATGGAATTATCCAGAATGGAATTACTAAGAAATGCCAGCACAAGATAGATAGTTATTTATTTAAATGAAGACTTTTTTGATATTTATAGATTTTTCATTGTTCAAGATGACGAAATGTAAAAAGTTTATTTGCATTTTTTCTATCATAGATACAAATAAATAAGTTATAATCTTAGGTTATAGATTTCTTTGAAATACGTATTTTTGAAAATTGTCAAATTATGTATGTGTTCTACCCTATTTTGTTATGCATGTTTCTAAAGTCTCAAATACAGGGCGCTAGGCACGAATGGATGCATATTCTTATTAACCCTTTCGCTGCATAATTGTTTTATCAAAATAATTTCAAAAATTGCGTATTTAACCCCTTCGCGACAAGTGTCTTTTAGAAATTTTTATTCTTTTGTAACCGGTTTTTCAAAACAAAAATTTTTAAATTAAGTTAAATAATGCTATAAAAAGTGATAGAATATCTTTATTAAGATTTACGATCGTTTCATCGCACAATCTGCGACATTTTCAAAATCAATCATAATAGAAAATATTTTCACATAACTTAAAAACAATAATAACAACATGGTAAACAATGTCACGAGCCATCAAGCATACTGAAAAACATTGCAAAACATAAAATAAAATTAAATTAACTTGGCTATTTGCGAGTGTGGATTAATTTTTACTATTGTTTCTACAATTACTTAGTATCTCTTTCCAAATTCTAGGTAAATCAAGGGACACAGAATCATTGCAAATATTCTCGTTGCGTAAAGATATTTCTATTGATTCTCGGACTATGGATGGTAAATAAAATCTTGATGGATAAATTAACTTGCTATTTTTAAATTCAATCTGTAAAGGTTCTTCGCTGCATAATCTGGCCAAAGATGTGGTTCTTCTATTGTATTTGATGTCTGCTATATGTTCTTTGATTCTAGTTTTAAGTTTTCTGCTTGTCATACCTATATAAAACTGCTTTGTTCTATCTTCTTTGGTGAAAGGTATTTCGTATACTCCTGCTAATTGGTTGAACTCAATTTGATCTATTTTCTTGCATACTATATTTTTTATTTTCATGGATGGTTTTGCGACTAGGAAGATATTGAATTTATTGAGTTTATATTTTAAACGTTCGAAGAAACCAGGAAAATATTGTAAAGTGGATAACGTGGAATTTTGTGGCTTGAAATTTCTTTTCTTTTTGTTCTTCAAGCTCTTAATTAATTTTTCTATGGTGCTTTCTTTGTATCCATTGTTTCTTGCAATATCATATATTTTATTTATTTCGTTATTTAAATGTTCAGGGGTACAAACTGTGAAAGCTCTCTGAATAGAATGTCTAAATCATAGATGCCAACATCTCTTAATTATTCCGGAGTCTGATCCAAAATTTGCATGTTCAAACCGGAAAAAATATATAAGAAAACGTCTCTTCTTTCTGTGAGGTACATTTTCGATTTCATTTTGAAATTTTTGGTTAAACAAAATTTCTGGTTAAAAACGTGTTCATCTTGGATCAGACTCCGGAATAATTAAGAGATGTTGGCATCTATGGTCTAAATGCAGAAACTTTGTATGAAAAAGGTGCTTGCGCATTATTAGGGATAATGGATTGACTGGCTATGGGCTTTCTGTACACAGTGCGCTTTATTCCTTGGTGCGTCTTGATTAATAATACATCTAAATACGGTAGCGTACCATTTTCTTCTATTTCCAATGTAAATTTAATTTTAGAATCAAGATTATTAATCTGGTTCAGAAAGTTATTGAGCAAGGTTTCTTCATGTTGCCATACGATGAAAATATCGTCTACGTATCTGATCCATGCATGGGGGGTATAATCCAAATTGTATATATCCATTTCAAGAGGTCGTAATATGAATTCAGCTAATAATCCTGATATAGGAGAACCCATTGGAGCTCCGTTATTCTGTTTGTATATTTTGCCGTCGAAAGTGAAGTAATTATTATTAACTATGAGATTAAGAGCACTCTTTAGAGTAATTTTCATATTTTCGTTAATACTCTCCATGTGGTCGATGCAGTTATTTATATTAGTAACGGTTTTTGGATATCAATAGATGGGTATAAAGAGACTACATCTACACTGGCAATTAAATAATTCGAGGTAAATTAATGTTATTCAAATATTGAATGAACTCATAAGTTGAATTAATTACATGATCAGAGATGGGCAAAATATTTTTCAATAAAACTACAAAAGCTTTTTCCATAAAATATGTGGGGCTTGAGCATTTATTTACTATTGGCCTTATTGGCATATCTATTTTGTGGTCTTTGAGTCTGCCGACAATTGCTGGGATTACTGCTAACTTATTAATTCTCATTAGAACTTTCATATTATCAGGCCAGCTCCCTTTATTAACCAATTCGTTAACTTTTTTGTTAATTATGTTAAGTGGATTCTTCTTGACTTGTTGACAATCCATATTGTTAATACACTGTACCATTTTATTTTTATAGTCATCAGTATTTAATATGGCTAATTTATTAGATTTATCTGTTTGGACCAAAATAATTTCTGTATCAAGTTTAAGATTTTTCAAAATATTCAATTCTTCCTTTGGTACTATTGTGGGTTGCTTAATTAACTTCTTAAGTTCGTGGTACATAACAATGCGAATTTCTTCTTTATGATCGTTATTAGCCGACTGTACAATGTTTTCGAGTTCCGGAATTATAGATTTTAGATTAGGCTTACCTGGAAAAATGTATTTTGGACCGCGCTCAAGCACTTTTATTTCTTCTTCCGTTAAAGGTCTGCTAGATAAATTCAGAAATTCCACAGGTTGGCATATATGGTTGATATAGGACTTTTGTGCGTTGCAAAGATTTTCTATCTTGCGAGCTTGTACCTTTTCTTTCAAGCGGATTTTACCGTATCTATATTTTTCCAGGCTGTTCATGATAATATCAAATATATATTGTGGAGTAGAGGCTGCGAATTCATAATATAAATCTAAGGTTTTCTGTTGTAGTTTACTAATATATGCATACTTCTTTCTAATACATAATATTAAACATTTACTCTCAAATTGTCTATTAAGATCAGTAAAATTATAATTAGCAAATTTATTTCTGTTTTTCAAAAATGACGGAATTATGTTCCTACTTGGGCATAATTTAAGAAAATCCAAATTCAAAAGTTCCCGATCCAGGCGTAATCTTTCATATTTGAAACGCGAAAATATTTTCTTATCAAACTCTTCAAACATATTCATTCCAGCATCGAAGAAATGTTATAAAAACATGTATAATAATCACTTATAAACAAATTAAGTTAAATAATGCTATAAAAAGGATAGAATATCTTTATTAAGACTTACGATCGTTTCATCGCACAATCGGCGACATTTTCAAAATCAATCATAATAGAAAATATTTTCACATAACTTAAAAACAATAATAACAACCTGGTAAACAATGTCACGAGCCATCAAGCATACTGAAAAACATTGCAAAACATAAAATAAAATAAAATTAACTTGGCTATTTGCGAGTGTGGATTAATTTTTACTATTGTTTCTACAATTACTTAGTATCTCTTTCCAAATTCTAGGTAAATCAAGGGACACAGAATCATTGCAAATATTCTCGTTGCGTAAAAATATTTCTATTGATTCTCGGACTATGGATGGTAAATAAAATCTTGATGGATAAATTAACTTGCTATTTTTAAATTCAATCTGTAAAGGTTCTTCTGGTACATTTGATGCTGAAATAAACATTCCTATCCCTGTTTCGTTTGTGAAGCAGTTCTACAAAAGCAATATTATTAAAATTTAACAGAACGAATGGTCTTATAGCGATAAGGGTAGAGACACGCATAGTATTATTAAAAAAGTGGATACCTCATTTTTGTGTTTCTCGCAAGTCCATGCCTATTTTATATCTGCACATGGGGCATTTCCTAGTTATCTTTATAAAAGGGGAAAACGCCAGAGTGATAAATGCCTATGTGGAAACATCGGTGATGTCAAACATTATCTGTTTGGTAAATGTCCATTGATGCCTACTTCATTTAACTTCATCCGTAACCGGACACTTAGCTGGAACATGCGTAACATACTGCTCTCGAAATCAAATTATCACAGACTCAGACTTATTTACAACGAACTAAATAAGCATTTTTCGTTTATAAAATATAAATTTTGATTTTTAATCTTTGTTTTATTTTAACCACTTTTCCTGCGCCAGGGCGCTCTTTGTAAGTTTTACTTTTTTTTTTTTTTTTTTTTTTTTGGTCATTGTATTTCTTGGGCTATTCCCCAGCTGTGGTTTTGCAGGTCGCAGAGGGTACTTTTCTGTCAGGGGTTCATGCCTATGCCATTTTTGGTTGGCTCTTTGGCAGAGTGATCCTGATCCTGTAAAGGTTCTTCCAGTTCTCTCTGCATTGGTGTGTGGTGCATACGTATTTTTGCAAGCTCCTGCTTCATTTGCATTTAAAGTGGTAATTATAGTTTTTCTGACCTAGTAATACATGCATAGTGTTTCTATTTTCTGTTTCTTTATTTCTATGTAATTATTTTGAATTTTATTTGCTTATTTTTGCTTTAATCGGACTTTGAAAATTTTCATTGCTGCGACAGCCCAGTATTCCTTTATTTAGCCTTCTGAGTTATCTTACGGGCTATTTAAGTACTATTTTTTCATTTATTTTCTAACTTAATTACTTATATTACTTTAATATAGCTCTTACCTTGGTTTCAATGTATTTTACTTGAGTTTATTATTCTTTTTCACATGTTTTCTGTAGTGGGCGTTTTCGCGTTCTGCTATTGTTTACGTCGCCATCTTAGTTAACGTGTCAAGGTTGAGTGGTTCTGTTTCTTCTGTGGATTGTTTGTAATTTTACTGCGGTGGAGATTTGTTCTTGTGGAGTCTTCTCTATTGTACAGGTTGTTTTCCGGTGTTAGTAAGTTTTAGTTTATTTTGTTGGTTGCTAGGTTACGTTTTAGTTGTGCTTTATGAATATGTCACGTGTCCCGGGAGCTAAGAGGCTTCAAGCTATTTTGTTTTTGTTTTGATCCTATTAAGCGGCATTTGTGTTTTGATCAGTTTAAGCGGCGCTTATTCTTTTATTTGTTTATGAGACTTTATTAGTCACTCAGTTCTTCTGTTCGTTTGTTGGATCATTTGTTTCTTTTCCTATCCAGTAGATAGTGTTCTTATATATGATGAAAGTATGTTCTGACTGTAACCAACCCCTTAGATATCGACGTAAATTGTAAGTCTTTGTCTTTGATTTCCTTTTGTGATTGCTATTTCGTATTATTGAGATTTTTGTTTATACATTGCTGTTGTTGGTGATTGGTTATTATTTCGTTTGCCTTTTTTGCGTTAGTTATGGCTAAGATGGAGAAAGCGACGAAGGAGGTGTTGGATGAGGCTGGTGTTTTGGAATTTCCGGCTGCCGTTAGTAGGATAAATTCTTATATATACGAAACGCTTGAGACTCAGAGGAATAATAAGAGTGGTAAAGTTACTGATGAAATAATGGGCATGATGAAGAAGTGTATGGATTTTATCACCATTTGCTTTGTTAAAGCACATCGCGATTGTGTGTCAAGTGAGACTAAATTAAAGACTTTGATAACGCATAATAAGGCATATGAGGCTCTTGCTGATAAATTTTCAAGATCAAGACCAACTGGTCAGCTGGATGTTTCGCAACATGCTGCTGTTTCGACTCCAAAGGTGTCAAGAGAGTCTGATTTTTCAGTGATAGTCACTTCTTCTGGGGAGGATTCTTTGGATACTATTAAAAAGGATATTAAAGGTATTTGTCGCTCTAAATCTGATGTGCCGGTTCCGGATGATGCCGTGGTAACCAAGGCTGGTCAGCTTATTCTAAAGGTGCAGACAAGGGCAGATTCGGAGAGGTTGAAGGAGGTATTGGTGGAATCTGATAATTTAAAGGGCAGAATTAAGGTTACTGTTCCAAGAAGAAGACTCGAGAGAATTTTGATTATGAGTGTCGATCCGGAAGTTAATGAGGATTTGGTTCGGAAATCGCTGAGTAAATTGGTGAATGAGGCTAGTAGGGGTGAGCCTGGTGATTTACAGAAAGATTTGGAAATGGATATAATCAGACGTATTACAACAAAGGCTGGGAAAACTAACTGGCTGATTGGGGTTAGTAAGGAGGTCTCTCAATTCGTTATTAAAAGACGCCGTATATGTATCGACTTAGAAAGGTACCGTGTGGTAGAGTTTGTTCCGATCATACGGTGTTACAATTGTCAGACTTTTGGTCATGTTGCTTCTAAGTGTGAGAACCCAGTCAAGTGTGTTAAGTGTGCTGGAGACCATACAATTAAGGATTGTAATGTGCTTACTGAAATGTGTATCAATTGTATGGGTGTTACTGACATTGATTTGGACGCTGATCATAGAGCGGACAGTCCGGACTGTCCACAGTTTAAGGCGTACCGTTCTGATCATCTTACTAAACGGTTGTGATAGTTGTCTTGGGTTCTTCTCAATCTTTGTCTGAACTTAACTTTGTTCAGATCAATCTTCACCATTGTTCTGATGCAACCAATGCTCTTATTCACTATATGGTTAACTTTAACATCCACTTTGCTCTGTGTCAAGACCCATATATTTTTAATAGTTCTTTCGTTGGCTTGCCTCCTGAATGGCTTTGTTTTTTGTCTTCTTCTTGTTCTGCTGCTATTGTATGTCCTTTTAAGACCTATGCATGTGTGAAGAGTCTTAGTTTGGAAAACAGTGTGCTTATAAATATTACAGTTGAGAACGGCTACTTTATTATTGGTTCGCTATATTCTGCACCTTTAGGCAATCTTGAAGCTGATTTAAGAACTTGGTGTCATCATTATTCTGATTGTAACAGAGTGCTTATCGGTGGTGATTTTAATGTGCCATTGCTTTCAATGGGTTATTCAAGAGAGTCCGACCGCGCGGAGGTCCTTCTGGAGTACTTGATGATTACTAATCTGTCAATTATGAACTCTCCTGATTCAGAACATACTTATGTACAAGATAACAGGAAGGGTCGTCCGGATTTGACCCTGGCGGGTTTGGACGTTCTCTCGTTACTTGATAATTGGACAGTTGATGATAAAAACTTTTCGTACAGTGATCATCGTTATATCCGATTTACCCTCTCTTCTACTCCGTTACAGATTAGTCATAGCAGATTTAAAACAAAAAATAAGAATATGAAGAAATTTAATAGCCTTTTTGCAGACAAATTGTCAGTTCTTTCACATTCATTAGCAAGAATTTTAAATTCTTCTTCATTAGATGTTTGGATGGAGGATTTTATTGATTTATTACAAGTACTTATGATGAAGTGTTTTAAGCGTGGTGTTATACAACATACTCCTACTGTAAACTGGTATGAACAAACTGGTATGAACTGGTATGAACTGGTATGAACTGGTATGAACTGGTATTACGTTCTCTTAGAAAAGAACGTAATAGGGTTAATGCCTTGTACAAACGGTACATGAAAAACATTGATAATTTACAGTATAAACAAAAGTATATAGCTGCCAGAAGAAGGTATAAACAAAATCTGAGAAAAGCTAAGCGTACTGCCTGGGTAGGTTTTTGTGAGAAGACAGACAATGTTTACGGAAGTCTATACGAATTTATTTCAAAAAAATCTTTATCTAAGAATGATTTAATTTTTATCACTCTTGAAAACTCTCAAGTCTTTGATTCATATGATGATATTGCGGAAAATCTTATGTCAGAGCATTTTGACGTAAATAATCCTCCTCTGAATACATTTGAATATATCGGTGATGTTAATTTTGAAGATTCTGATGATTTTGTTCCAATTACTAAAAGAGAATTATTTTTTGCTATTAGTCGACAAGGAAATAATAAGGCTCCTGGTTACGATGAGATAGATGCGCTGATTATCAAGAACCTTTGTAAAAATTTTACAGCTTTTATGATTTCTTTATTCAATACCTGTTTGAAGTTTGGTCACTTCCCGAAATGCTGGAAGAAAGGCATTGTAATATTTTTTCGCAAACGTAACCGTGATCCCAAGTTACCGAAATCTTATAGACCAATAACACTTCTTCCTATCATTGCAAAGGTTTTTGAAAGAATATTTAAGATCCGAACCGTTACAATGTTGGAATCTATGTCATATTTGGATGATGGACAGCATGGTTTTAGAGAATCACGCAGCACAATTTCAGCTCTTGCAGCTCTAAAGAAAATAATTAAGGAAACACTTTCAAAATTCAAATATTGTTCGCTCATCTCTTTTGACGTGGTTGGAGCCTTTGATGAGATGGATTGGTTTATCTTGGCTGAATTAATTGATGAACTTCCGATTTATGAGTATTTAAAAACGACTATAAAGAATTATATCAGTCATCGTCTCATAGGATTCAAGTTTGTTAGAGGCATAAGATGGTTTAGAATCTTCCGGGGCTGCCCGCAGGGTTCCTGTTTAGGACCCCTGCTATGGACCATTGTTGCTGATAGGATTATCAAAACTTATAAGCGACACAGTCAAAAAATTATTTCTTATGCTGATGACTCTGTTATTGTTGAAGGCAGTGATACAAGACCTGCACTTGAGAATACCATCAATGCTAGCATTTCCCACTTTTCTGCAGCCTGTAGTGGTTTACATCTGTCAATTAGTGTTGAAAAATCTGCTTCAATGCTTTTTGGAAAATATATATCAAGAAAGCGTCGACCTATTTTTAAACTCCAGGGTAGGAGCATATCTGTTAAGGATAATTTGCTGTACTTGGGATTTTATCTTGACAGTAGATTCCATTGGTTGGAGCATCTCGATATGGCCCGCGATAAAATAAAAGATTTTACTTGTAATATCCAAAAGACAAGAATTCGTGATAAAGGATTACCACTTGAGTTTCTAAAAATTTGGTACAATTCAGTGCTAAAGAAACAGATTACTTACGGTTACGAAATTTGGTTTAACGATTTACGGAGCCATGGAATTAAGCGTTTATCCTCATGCCAAAGGCTATGTCTCTTATCTATCATTCGCGCATATCGGTCAATATCAACACAGGCACTTTGTGTACTTTCAGGAGTTCCTCCAATCGAAGTAGAATTAAAACAACTGGCTTTATGTTTTGAAGTTCAGAATAATGATGGTTCAGATTGGATAGAAGATGTTTATGTTTCAACAGATCGTTTGATGAAAAAAGTTTATACTTTTCACTATCCCTACTTTTATTATGATCATCATGTCAATTTCGTACGTGCTATTACTGAGAAGGTCCCTTTGTACAACCACCCAGTTTTATATACAGATGGTTCTAAGATGCCTACGGGCGTTGGAGCTGCTTTTGTGGTATTTTTGAAAGAAGATATTATCTTTGAGAAGAGAATTAGACTTAAATTATTTAATACGGTATACCAGGCTGAACTTACCGCCTTAGATTCCGCAATTGAGTGGTGTAGAGACTACTCATACAGTAATTTTCCACATTTATACAGACAGCTTGTCCTCAATTCAAGCGCTTCAAAATCTTTTTCCAACGGACGAAATTCTTTTTAATATTTATACGAATTTACGACTATTGCATAATAAAACTATTAATATAGGCTGGATTAAATACCACGTTGGTTTCGTCGGAAATGAGCGCGCAGACTACCTTGCCAAATCAGTCACTGAGACTGGTACATTTGATGCTGAAATAAACATTCCTATCCCTGTTTCGTTTGTGAAGCAGTTCTACAAAAGCAATATTATTAAAATTTGGCAGAACGAATGATATTATAGCGATAAGGGTAGAGACACGCATAGTATTATTAAAAAAGTGGATACCTCATTTTTGTGTTTCTCGCAAGTCCATGCCTATTTTATATCTGCACATGGGGCATTTCCTAGTTATCTTTATAAAAGGGGAAAACGCCAGAGTGATAAATGCCTATGTGGAAACATCGGTGATGTCAAACATTATCTGTTTGGTAAATGTCCATTGATGCCTACTTCATTTAACTTTATCCGTAACCGGACACTTAGCTAGAACATGCGTAACATACTGCTCTCGAAATCAAATTATCACAGACTCAGACTTATTTACAACGAACTAAATAAACATTTTTCGTTTATAAAATATAAATTTTGATTTTTAATCTTTGTTTTATTTTAACCACTTTTCAAGCGCCAGGGCGCTCTTTGTGAGTTTTACTTTTATTTTTTGTCATTGTATTTCTTGGGCTATTCCCCAGCTGTTGTTTTGCAGGTCGCAGAGGGTACTTTTCTGTCAGGGGTTCATGCCTATGCCATTTTTGGTTGGCTCCCTGGCAGAGTGATCCTGATCCTGTAAAGGTTCTTCGCTGCATAATCTGGCCAAAGCTGTGGTTCTTCTATTGTATTTGATGTTTGCTATATGTTCTTTGATTCTAGTTTTAAGTTTTCTGCTTGTCATACCTATATAAAACTGCTTTGTTCCATCTTCTTTGGTGAAAGATATTTCGTATACTCCTGCTAATTACAAAAATTTTTGTTTAATTTAATCGGAAAAATGCTCCGATTAAATAAGGCAAAATTTTCAATAAAAAAAATAACTGGTGGGAATAATCAAGGACGGAAAAAATGCATCCCCGAGGAAATCTCGGATTGCGCAAATTTTGCTACTTTAACGTTGCCCGATGTAATCTCGGGTTGCGCAGCGAGAGGGTTAACCATTTAGAACAGTTATTTATGTAAAGCCTTTTTAAAGATGACTGTGAAATAAATTATTTTAAAATTTCAAATACCTAATACTCTTAGTTTATTAATAATAATTATAATGTTATTATTTTCAGTAAAGAATGAAATATATTTTTTAGTGGTACATAAAAATACTAATTATAGTATATAATATACAATTTAAAAGCCTATTTTATACAAATCCAGACAAAACATATAATTTTGCATATACAGTCGAGTCTCTGTATAGCGAAATCCATTGTTCCAGAAAAAAATTCGTTATATAGAGAAATTTGTTATATAGAGAATGAGTAAAAATTCCTATTTAATCTGTAAATTTTGAACAAAAATTATTTTTAGGTGTTTAATTAAGAACTTGAAATGTTTGACTATAAATATTAATCTAATATTGTATTTCTTAATTATTTAAACAGTTTCAAAAAAGAGAACAGACACTTATTTGAAAGCATAATAAAAATCACATAAGGAAAACTTACATTAATTTTAGACGAAGAAATCTGTAATTTTTCGCTGATTTGATTTCAAAATTGTTACACTCTCGAAAAAATATTCACACTTTAGCAAGGAATGAAAAACTGTATCGGGAACATTTTCCTCCCATTTGAAGTCCTCTCCTTATAAGATCAAAAGAACTCATCGCACTGCGTGATGTTTTTTCTCTTGTTGTACGTTTAAGTTTTCATGCTCATTGTCACTCTCACCATCATTGTTCATAACGCTGCTTAAAATATCACTATCAGTAGGATACTGCGCAATAGTGAGATTGTCATACACTTCCAAAAAATCAGAGATAGTAACATTTTCGTTGACATTTCCGCGTTCCTTAATTAATTTCCATTTCTCTTTTAAGTCTGCTAAAGCCACATCCTCTTCGTCCTCAGAATCAGCATTATTCTCCAGTTTAGAAAAGCCGACCTTTTTGAAGCAATTGTAAATTTTTTTTCAGTTACATCAAATCTCCAAGCTTTATAAATTTCCGCAATACACTTTCTAAGATTAATGATGTCTTGGGTAGAATCATTTTTTTTTTCAGTAGCTATAATAGCTTTAAGAATTCTTTTCTTATAATGCACTTTTAGATTTTTTATTATTCCCAAGCCCATGGGCTGCAGTTTTGATGTGCAATTGGGTGGTAAAAAAATAACTTCAACATTTTGCAGTTTTTCTCCACAATTTTGTGAGTGAGCAAAGCAATTTTTCGGCGTTGTTTTCTCATTTGATTGTCAAGTGTTTTTAACCATTTGTTAAAAATTTCACTGGTCATCCAGGACTTTTTATTAAAATGATAGTCCACTTCTAAGGACTTCATGCCTTAGAACACCGAGGAGATTTACTTTTCCCAGTGACTACCATTTTTAATTTTTCTTTCCCTGTCATGCTAGCACACAATAGAATAGTAATCCTTTTGTTTGACGCCAAAACATTTACCTTTTTAAAACACCAGAGTCTTGTTTGGGAGGCACTTGTAAAAGAGACCTGTTTCTTTAGCATTGGAAATGTTCTCAGGAGTGAATTCTTTTAGAATTACTGTACTTTAAGACTCCAGTTGTCACATGCTGTCACCAGAGCATCCGCACATTCATCGCAGGTATTTTTCTGGAATAACCCATGTCTCTTCTTGAACTTTTCTAGCAACCAATGCTGGCTTGGAAGTCAAAGTGCCCAAGAGATGCAGCATATTATAGAGCCTTTTCTAAAATCATTGGTTCCGAAAGTGGCCCCTTATGCCTTTAATCCACTTAAACATTGCTTCGTCTAAGTCCTCGTATTGGCCCGTCCTCTTTTTTTTTCTCGCCGAACAAAGATCCGAATTCTGTTCGGTGATTGAATCTCTATATGACTGTTGACAGAGTGCTTGCCGGAATCCCAAACTTTTTTGCCACATCTTATTTTTTTTCAATTTCTAACAGATTTCTTTCAAAATCTTCACTTTATCACAGAGAGTTATGCAGTTCCTTAGAGACATTTTTTGCAGAAGCAGTAAAAAAAAGGAACTCAAACAGATTACGTTATTGTGAATCTTTCATACTAAAGAAAGCCAGAAACCATAAACATCTACTCTAACTGTAAGGGTTGAAAGATTTAGTTTGGATTGATGAAAACGGGTTCTAAATGATGACAGTGAGCTGCTCTTGCGGCTGCAGCTGTAGAGGGAGAATTTCCCATTCGACCAATAGCGTGCTTGCACCTTCTTTCCCGCCCGATTTTTAGTGGGTCTATCAGGTCACGTGTCATGCCACTGGATCTCGGGAACTTTCTGGCAGGGAATATTACGAATATCGACTTGTTGCGCTTGATTAAAAGAGAGTTTATTTTTCTAATTTAATCTTCTGAATGATCTTCGATCTCATTCACCTTCAATTACCTCTCTGATGCCGCTCTTATATGTGTAACAATGCAATTGACACTGTTTTAAGAAGGATGTTGGAAGGTGTGTGGGAGGGGGAAATGAATTCGTTGGACGTAAAGAAGAAGAAGGTTCAAGGTAGAAAAGTAAGATAAAAAACTCAGCACTGAACGATAAATCAGGAATCAGTGATGGAAAATTGATTCCATGTCATTTGGAAGCTTTTTTTAAAACTGGATAAATAAAGAGCTTTTTATGAAAAAATTCGTTATATGGAGATAGATATTTCGCTATATGGAGACTGTTTTTAATAACATTATTGGAAAAGGGGACCGTTCCTACTAAAACTTCGTTGGATAGAGAAATTCGATGTATGGAGTTTCGTTATAGAGAGACTCGACTGTATATGCTATTACAAATATTATACATATTTCCATATCTAGGACGTTTACATTTTATCAATATAAATACAACAGTTTTTAGCGTAATTTTTTAAAAGTATTTTTTCCATATTATCATTTTGCAACATTTTAAAGTGATTTTACCAGCAAATTTGAGAAAACAAAAAGTCAGGCATAAATAGGTTAATATCTTCCAAAATTCTAGTGCTTTATGTGAATACATATACGAGGGGGTATCAATAAGTTTTTGCCCTCACTTAGAAATAATTGAGTCAAATTTATGAAATTGCTACATTGTATTAGTCCTTTTCTATATAGTCATCGTGCACAGTAACATATTTCTGCAAACAGTATTTCCAAAAACAGGGGGGGGGGTAGGATGTATTCCAGGATGCGCAATAGTAATCCCAAAGGGAGCATTTTTCTAACTTTTATCGACCCCCTCATGTGACATATTGTTGGAAGGCCTGTGACCACTTATTCATGTTATGCACATCCTGAGCCCCTCCTCCGAACTTGCCCTCCGGTGGGACACTTTTCTAAATTTTGTGGACACCATTCATGCCTCTCGGGGGTCAAATTTAGGGGAGGTCTCGGGGGGTGCATAACATGAATAAGTGGTCACAGAACTTTCCAACAATATCTCACATGTAGGGGTCGGCAAACGTTAGAAAAATGCTCTCCTTTGCATCTACTATCACGCGTCCCCCTCCACATACATCCTCCCCCTGTTTTTGAAATACCGTTTGCAGAAACGTGTACTGTGCACGGTGACTATGTAGAAAAGGACAAATACAATGTAGCAATTTCATAAATTTTACTCAACTATTTCTACGTGAGGGCAAAATCTTATTGATATCCCCTCGTATTGAGGGTCGCCTATTAAACTTTATCACCTGGGCCCAAGTGTGCGCCTCTGCGGCTCTGATTTGTTTTGGTATCTATTCAAATTTTGTATCAAATATTATAACAATACATTTAGTGAGAACATTTGAGGATTCATTTAGAAAAGCGAGATTTTACTGTTGCTGGCAGCTCAAGTTACTTTATAAACAATAAAACATTGCGTTCAAAGAAACAGCAAATCGCTTTTTTCATTCTTCGAAGTTGCAGCTTCTTTTTTAATCTTTCTCTTCCATTTCTCTGTCATTTGACGTAGCGTGAAAGATTTATGTTTTGTCTTTTTCTGTACCTTCGTAAAGATAACGGAGGTATTCTGTACTTAATCTGCAGTTTAACATGTAAGGGTATCTTCAAGGCTTTTATTTCACTGTGATTCTTGAGTTTCAAGAAGATATATCTATTTATAAAATGAATGAAATGTTTTTTTCCCTATTATATTTACTGAAAATGAGTTGAAAATGTTAACCCATTTATGCCTAAAATCCCTTTAAAATGAATGTTGCAAAATGAACTGGAAAAATACTAGCAAAAAATAATGCTAAACATTTTTTGTATTTAGTTAATAAAATGTAAACTTCCTAAATAAGGGAATATGTATAATATTTATGATAGTATAATGCGCTTTATTATATGTTTTGCCTAGGTTTATATAAAATATACTTTTAAATTCCGTATTCCGTACTAAAATTATTTTATCCTCCAAAGACCCCTGCATCCATTAAAATGGATGTTTTGGTTTAACCAACTGCTCACATTAAATATTTCTTTGGAAGCAAGTCCTGATACTCCAATATAATATATACTTCAAAGATTACTTTTAAGTTTTTAGAATCTGGCAACGGCTTGTATTTTGTTTGTAATATGGCGAAGTGGGTGAGTCAGCGTGGTATTTGGCCAGGTGCTGGTAAGTTCCAATTTTTTTTTTACCTACTTTGTTTTTTTAAGTGCATTTTAGATTGTATAAGTTAATTTTAATTTCTTTTTGTAGTACCCTAGTGTTTAACTATAATTTAGATATATTTATTTGTTTAAAGGTCAATGTATAATCATCCGTTAAAATGTATGTTGGGTTTTACTAGCGTAAATTTAGAATTAGTTTTAGCATTAGTTTTGATTTTACTTGTAACTGGAGACATGAATTTTCTTACGCGTTCAGAGATATGTTATTTTCCTTTTTTGTCTTTTGTAAACAGCATTGGAATTTTTTTTAGAAACGCAATATATTCTGGAAATCATGTAATGATAAAAGAACTACTTGTCGGTACTGAGGAATGATTTTATTCAAAGACAAAAAAACACATGATAATCAGAGCCAAAGAACAACGCGGAGTCATTCTGATTCCCGTCTCCAGTTACGGGTTAATCATGTGCTAGATTTCCAAGTATTTGATGTTTATTTAATATCTCTGCAAAGTTTTATTTTCTTTTTATTAAAAGAGACATATTATATATTTTTGGATTTTATTTTAGCGAAAAGATTAACAACATTAGAAACATTAGAGCTAATAGCAAATGTTGATGACTCTGATCTTGATTTTATTGATGAAGTTTTAATGTTAATAAAATTTACGAATATTCTTCTGAAGCTGAAAATGGGGCTACTAAAGAATAATTTTGCTGATGGTTCAGTTAGACAAACTAACAGAAGTGAAATAGCGAAATATCAAAAGCCCACTGTGATTTGGAAGAGATATTTGAAGTAAGTTCAAGTTATAAAGTATGTACATATAAAGTATTTCTAATATGTAAATTAAGATAATTATTTTGGCTAACGTTTTCTTTTGTTAGAAATTCATAAATATAACTAAAAAAATTAAATTTATGCAATTAAGAATACTTTACTTTCACAAGCATCATGAAATGTGATTTTAATTATGTTTCCTTTTAGGTTTGCATCAAGTTTTCCAGATCCTCCTGATATTTCACAACAACTAGAACAAGAAGCACAAATGCACATACAATTTAAAGCACGTGATTATTTTAAAAATTACGTTGATAATAATATGTATTCAAAAGAAAATTAAAAAAAGATAGCAAATTACAATATGTTTTTGTTCATTACCAGTGAAAGAAAATGTTTCAAAGATTTTCATTTATATTAAATATGTGTAAAATAATTCACAGTTGTCCATTCATCAAATTAATAATAAATATATATATGTTTCAATTTATTGTTAATTTAGTGCTTTTCAGTACCATTTTACATGTGAAAAGTTGATTTGAATTGTGTTTACATTTCATCATGTTTAAGACCTCAACATCCATTAAAATGGATATGATCCTTGACAAATTAAAACAATTTAAAAGAATAAAAAAATTTTAAAAATGATATTTTTTTTTTTACCATTTTGATGAAAATAATTTAGTAAAGACAAAGACAAAGTGTTTGAAAAAATTTTTGGAGGATATTTATGTACTACTAAAGAAATGTCTCTGATTTGTTTTGGTATCTACTCAAATTACGGATAAAATATTATAGCAATCGATTTAGTGAGAACATTTGCTGATTCATTTAGAAAAACGAGATTTACTGTTCCTGGCAGATCAAGCTGCTTTATAAACGATAAAACACTGCGTTCAAAGAAACAGCAAATCGCTTTTATCATTCTTCGGAAGTTACAACTACTTTTTTTCATCTTTTTCTTTCATTTCTCTGTCATTTGATGTAGCGTGAAAGATTTATGTTTTGTCCTTTCTGTTCCTTCGTAAAGATAACGGAGGTATTTTGTACTTAATCTGTAGTGTAACATGTAAGGATATCTTCAAGGCGTTTACTTCGCCGGATTCTTGAGTTTGAAAAATATATTTCTATTTATAAAATGAATGAAATGGTTTATACGGGGTGTTTACAAAGTGTTTACAAAGTTTCAGGAGAGATGGAGTACACCTAGACAATGGGAAATCACATAGCAATGCATGGTCGGAAATGCTTTCCTGTCGCGGTAGCGACAACACAAAACACAAGAAAGGAAGGACACGAACAGAGTGAGAAAACATGTTTATTATTCTTAGTACCACAAAAATACTGGAGTAATGCTGGACAGTGCTGAAGAACTTGTTGCACAGATTGTGGCAGCTGCTGGGAAGTCCGGGATACTCCCGGTACTTTCGAGAATATTCGATTTTCCATGCGCCGGAGATGTGAGGACTGTATCACGGCCCGAGGTCGTAATTTCGAACACCTTTTTTGATGACAATCTTTGTCTCTTTTTTGTTCTTATTTCTTAGTTTGTTGCTGTGCTAAGAATAATAAACATATTTTCTCACCTTGTTCGTGTCCTTCCTTTCTTGTGTTTTGCGCCGTCACTACCGCGATAGGAAGACGTTTCCGACCATACATTGCTGTGTGATTTTCCATTGTCTAGGTGTACTCTTCCTCTCCTAAAACTTTGCAATCGCTGTGCTGAAATACCCCGTATTTACTGAAAATGAGATGAAAGTATTAACCCCTTTTATACCTAAAATCACTTTAAAATGAATGTTGCAAAATGAACTGGGAAAATATAAAAAAAAAAAAAAAAAAAAAAAAAAAAAAAAAAAAAAAAAAACGCTAAACACTTTTGTATTTATTTAATAAAATGTAAACGTCCTGAATATGGGAATATGTATAATATTTATAATAGTACTAGGAGGCTCAGCCCCCTGCGAGCTACGCCCGCCAACCCCTGTTCAGACTTCGCAGACTCTGAAAATATAGTAATGTGCCCTGTTTAAAAAATATTACCAGGTTAAGATTGAATGATATTATCATCATAGCGGCGGCTATCTTATGTAGTCGGGTTGCCATGCTTTTCCGTTTGAAAGGGGCATTTTTCTTTTACCCTGGCCTCATCCATCATTGCCGTAACAACTGATGACTGTGGTGTTGATAAGTAAGATCAATTATACATTTGAAAATCAGCCTGTATAAAATGGTACGTTAAAAATGTCGCTATCTTTCTGACTTTTATAAAGACGCTATGGACAAAATTCTTCCTTTCGGTTCGAGATTAAAAAACTCCGTCTGCTTGGGAATAGCTTTTAGAACCACGGTATTGAAAACTATTGTGTTTGCGCTTATATTATATGTTTTGATCGAGTTTTGGATATTTTCAGGAACAGGTATAACTTATTCATGAATTCTTTTCTCTATTTTGATACACCATCATGCATATTATTATGTTATTTTTACATTGCATATTGCTTATATTAATTATTAGGAATATCCGTATTTTCTGGTATGTATTTATCGAATTTTAATTTAAAGTGTTTTGCGCATACATTTACCTATATTTATGTTGCATCAAGTGATTAATATACAAATAAATTTGAAAGCTTCACAACTTTTATTCCATGTGACGTCACATTAAAATTCTCCGGAATAAAAATCGTTTTAAATGTATAATTTTAAAATATGACGTAATTTACACTATTAAATGCATTTCTCATGCAATAATTTATTTATTTTAAAGATTTTTCATGTTTAAATATTCACAGGTGCATACATCATTTAATATAAAAGTGTGTAGCCTCCATGAACTTGTATAAACTCATTATTATTTTTATTGAAATTTAATTCATCTTGTTGTTATGGGAACACATACGAAAAAACAACAACAACAAAAAGAACAATATCTTTGGAATTAAAGTCTAGATATATTTTTAATTTTTAACTGCTCGTCAATATTATCATTTGTCCATTTTGAATACGACGTAATTGCTCCCATTTACTGCTTTTAACGCATATTAATGAATTTATCATTTTAAAGTTTTCTTTCTCTTTTTAATATTCACATGAATATAGTTTTGTTGTAAGAAATGAAATTTTATTATTTGCGCTGCCTTGTAATTGACGACAAACGTTACAAAATGCATCTCGAAATATGAAATAAAAGTCTCGTAAATATGTTTTTAAATTTAAACTGTTTGGCAGAATTATTACTTGTCTATTTTTATGACGTAATTTTCCGCATTTACTGCTTTTTCATGGATATTAATGAATTTATTACTTAAAAATTTTCTACCTTCTTTAATAGTCATAGTAAATACAATTTTTATGACGTAATTTTCAATATTTTCCTGCTTTTATAATGAAATAATTTAATTCTGATGTTTTTTCTATCTTAAATAGTCACGTGTGTAAATAAATTTTTAATCGTTAAGAAATATTATTCTTTGCACTGTTTCTACGACTGGCAACAATTTGAAATAAAATCCTTTCTTAAATATGCAAAAAATATCTATTGAAATGATCAGAATTTAATTAAAATAAATGAGAAATTATTATTTATTTAATATTAATAATATTAATAGTTAATGAATTATTTTTCATATTTTCTTGAAAACATAATTTAATCAAGATATTGTCTTCGCTATTGATTGAAATAAAAGATAATTTCAATTTAATTTGAAAATGGCGAAAAAGAAAAAAAATCTAATAATCCCTATCGTTATCCGTTT
The DNA here is from genome assembly GCA_963932465.1 of Maratus speciosus. Lineage (NCBI taxonomy): Eukaryota > Metazoa > Arthropoda > Arachnida > Araneae > Salticidae > Maratus > Maratus speciosus. Next base: position 452,986,090 of record OZ010786.1, on the reverse strand, counting down.
CCTCCTTTTTCACACAAGAATAGAGTAATTTGGTTTCCATCATTAGAGAAATTAAATTCAAAATGGGAAAAAAATAATATCTCGAAAACTAATTCAAATTTTGAAATTCTGATAGCAGTTTTGCGGATCAATACGGATTTTCGTAGTTAATTTCACCGCATACTATTCCATATTTTAGGAGAAATCTTCGTGAAACATAATCAGTCTTTTTATCAGTCGTTTCTTAAAATCGTTTCATAAAATCGTTTCATAAATTTGCTTCATAAATTCGTTTCATTAGGGTTTTACTAGCAGGAATGACCGAGCTAAGCTCGGTTAAAATTAGCTTTGCGTTTATCTCAATATATTATTCCCACTGAATCATTCTTGCTGTTTTAGATACAATTAGCTTGACCCTGAGTCATAGTGACTCCAAAATGACCCACTAATCGAATTCTTTCGAACATGCGACCTAGCCCAATGCTCTTCTCGATGCTGAAAATGATGGAATATAAAATTTAGTGAAAATCGTTAGTCATTTTCTAGATAAAATTAGCTTGACCCACGTTGATTCACAAATGACCCACTAATCGAAATTTATCGAACATGCGACCTATTCCAATGTTCTTCACGTACTGGGAAACGGTATAATAAAAAAAATGTCAAAACCGTTTGAACTTTTTTGAGATACAGTTAGCTTGACCCTCACCCATTATGACCCACTAATAGAATTTTCTTGAGCATGCGACCAAGCCCAGTGTTTTTCCTGTTCCCAAAAATGGTACAATGCAAAGTTTTGTCACAATCGTTTTAGCCATTTTTTAGGTACTGTAAACTTGATCCTGACCCATTAGGACCCAAAATGACCCACTGATTGAGTTTTTGTGAGCATGTGACATAGCCCAATAGTCTTATGCCCGGAAACGGTATAATGCAAAATTTTGTCAAAATGTTTTGAGCCGTTTTTTAGATACAATTAACTTGACCCTGATCCATTGTGACCCAATATGGCCCACTAATCGAATTTTCTTGAACATGCGATCTAGCCCAATGGTCTTCTCTAGCCCGAAAACTATAGAATACAAAATTTAGTCAAAATTGTTGGAACCGTTTTCTAGATAAAATTAGCTTGACCCACAGTGACCCAATAATTATCCACTAATTGAAATTTCTCGAGCATGCGACCTAGCCCAATAGTCTTCTCGTACACGAAAACGGTTGGATACAAAATTTAATCAAAATCGATTGAACCGTTTTCTAGATTAAATTAGCTTGACCCACAGCGACCCAAAAATGATCCACTAATCGAATTTTCTCGAACATGTGACTTAGCCCAATGGTCTTCTCGTAATCCAAAACTGTAGAATTTAGAGTTTAGTGAAAATCGTTACAGCCGTTTTTTAAATAAAATTAGCTTGACCCGGAGCGATCCAAAAATGACCCACTAATTGAAATTTCCCGAACATGTGACCTAGCTCAATAGTCTTCTCGTTTTCGAAAACGGTTGGATACAAAATGTAGTCAAAATTGATTGAACCGTTTTCTAGATATAATTAGCTTGACCCTGATCCATTATGACCCAAAATGACCCACTAACAGAATTTTCTTGAATATGTGATCCAGCCCAATGATCTTTTCGTGCCCGAAAACGGTAGGGTGCAAAATGTCGTTAAAATCGTTAGAGTCGTTTTTAAGATAAAATTTACACACACACACACACACACACAATTTTTCCTCATATTATAGTATAAGATATATATAGGGTAGATATTAGTATAATGTACTTGTTGCCTTGCTGTTGTTTTGCCTAGATTTATATAAAACAGACTTTCAAATTCTATCCTCCGTACTATAATTAGTAAATTTTTTTTCTACTAAAAAATCTCTGATTTGTTTCGGTATCTATTCAAATTATGTATCAATGTTATGACAATACATTTAGTGAGAATATTTGAAGATTCATTTAGAAAAGCGAGATTTCACTGTTGCTGGCAGCTCAAGTTACTTTTTCTAATATATAAAAATGAAAATTTGTCTGTCTCTCTCTAATGCTATACAAATCCACAATTTGGCAGCTAGAATTGTGAAATCTTACGTACATGTGTGCTAAAACACGGCCGAGGCAACTAAAGTAATCCGGAATCAAAATAACTTATAGTTCATTTTTTATTAATAAAAAACCACTAATTTAACAGCAATTTCCAATCAAATTGAAACATTTTTAGTTATAGCTGTTGCCAACCATTAAAAATCCACAATAAAATTCTTACCACAACAATTACTTTTCTATTGCAAGATTTCCACGTGAAAAAATGAAATAAATGGTTTGACGAATTTAATAAAAGGGATTATTACATCGTAATCTTTCTACTGCAAGATTTCCACGTGAAAAAATGAAAATAAAATAAATAGTTTGCCGAATTAAAAACAAAAGTGAATGTTACGTCATAATTTTTCTGTTTTATGATTTCCATCTGAAAAAATATAATTATTTAATTAATTTGACGAATAAAAAAATGGAATATTACACCATATTGGAAATATATAAAGGACGTGGTGAATATATAATGTCATATAAGTGTGAAAAAATATAACGAATCATGATAAAAACTTGATTTTGCAAATATTGGCGTATTTTAAAATTATTGCTCCAATGATGAATGGAAATAAGTTCATTTATAGCTGTATTATTTTGCGTCTGTTATATAAATTTATACATTTTTATACTGGGTTTTCATTTGATTCATGTGTACAACACTTCGACTGTTTTTTTTAACCATTTGGAAAAACGGTTATTGTCCTCGGTCAGGATAGGGTATCAAAAACATATCTGAAGCATTTTATTAGTTCAATCCCGCATTTTATTCGTTTTCTGATTGGTCTATACAGTAATCTCTATTTTCCCTTTACTTTCAACAGAGATGGATACTTCTGTTGCCACTATGACAAAAAAGTAATAAAAACTACAAAAAAAAATTAATAACTTAGAAACAAATTGAGATACAGCTTTCAAACAAATTGCATTTAAAAGTACATTTTTTTCTCTATACGACGGTGTAAAAAGTAATATTGTGGGATGTTTAGAAGTTTAAGAATGAAATTTCATTTAAAATTGGTCCAGGAATATTAATGTTTAATCCATGGCGTACGTAATGAATGACCAGCTGCGTAGAAGTTTAAAATTTTACAATACCGAAAAATGTAATCCATGGCGTACGTAATGTATGATCAACTCCGTGCGATTTTTTATGTCTTAAATTGTAGTCTTTGAAAAAATCATTTTCCAAATGGTCGTTGTAATTTGTTAAATTGCATTTTTCAAAATTGTTTTTAAATTTGTTAAATTTTGATATTGGTTTTTCAAAACAAACATTCTTAAAATTCCGGGCACGCCGGGTACTTTAGCTCGTAATCGAAAAACAACAACAACAACAACAACACTGCGTTCAAAGAAACAGCAAATCGCTTTTATCATTCTTCGGAAGTTACAGCTTCCTTTTTCATCTTTTTCTTTCATTTCTTTGTCATTTGATGTAGCATGAAAGATTTATGTTTTGTCCTTTACTGTTCCTCCGTAAAGATAACGGAGGTATTCTGTACTTAATCTGCAGTGTGACATACAAGGGTATCTTCAAGACTTTTATTTCGCCTGATTCTTGACTTTCAAGAATATGTGATATTTCTATTTATAAAATGAATGAAATGGTTTTTTCTCCATTATATTTACTAAAAATGTATTAACCCATTTATGTCTGGCATCTTGCTTTCTCAAATTTTCTGCTAAAATCACTTTAAAATGAATGTTGCAAAAGGAACCGGGGAAATACGAACAAAAAATTACGCTAAATATGGTTTGTATTTATTTAATAAAATTTAAACGTCCTAAATACGGGAATATGTATAATAGGGTATAACTTAAGTATAGGGTAAAAAGAAAAAAAAAAAACTTTTTTGTTTTAATGTGTAATAGTGAAAACATAATGAAGGGAACGAATATTTTTTCCAACTGGATTAAATCATATTCAAGGTTGGAGTAGCACAGTTGAAGTTTATTCCAACAGAGCGAAAAATGTCCAGACCAGGAATCGAACCTGGATAGTTGGCGTGCCGTGCCAATGCCTTCCCTGATAGGCTATCCGGACGATAACTGGCTGACATAATTCACTCTTATTTGTTGGACTTGGCTGCGAACTGCAGCGCTAGTTTCATTCATCCGAGCTATAACTATATCATTTACATGATGAAAGTGCTTTAACACGGAAACTCCTGTATACTATGTAATTAGGTCATAATGAAGAGAACGAATATTTTTTCCAACTGGATTAAATCATATTCAAGGTTGGAGTATTTGTTGGACTTGGCTGCGAACTGCAGCGCTAGTTTCATTCATCCGAGCTATAACTATATCATTTACATGATGAAAGTGCTTTAACACGGAAACTCCTGTATACTATGTAATTAGGTCATAATGAAGAGAACGAATATTTTTTCCAACTGGATTAAATCATATTCAAGGTTGGAGTAGCATAGTTGAAGTTTATTTCAACAGAGCGAAAAATGTCCAGACCAGGAACGATCCGGACGTTAACTGGCTGACATTATGTCAGCCAGTTATCGTCCGGATAGCCTAACAGGTAAGGCATTGGCACGGCACGCCAAGTGTCCAGGTTCGATTCCTGATCTGGACATTTTTCGCCCTGTTGAAATAAACTTCAACTGTGCTACTCCAACCTTGAATATGATTTAATCCAGTTGGAAAAACATTCGTTTCCTTCATTATGACCTAATTACATGGTATACAGGAGTTTCCGTGTTAAAGCACTTTCATCATGTAAATGCTATAGTTATAGCTCGGATGAATGAAACTAGCGCTGCAGTTCGCGGCCAAGTCCAACAAATAAGAGTGAATTATGTCAGCCAGTTATCGTCCGGATAGCCTAACAGGTAAGGTATTGGCACGGCACGCCAAGTATCAAGGTTCGATTCCTGGTCTGGAGATTTTTCGCTCTGTTGGAATAAACTTCAACTGTGCTACTCCAACCTTGAATATGAATAGTGAAAACATTTTTCCTTTCTGGATGTCTAAACTACTGGCTGAAAAAGTTTTTTAAAATTAATTTCTTTTCCGGTTCACCAAGGACGTTAAAGTTTTAAAATTTCAGTATAAAGTAACTTAAAGTAAACAACGTAGCTGTTAGCTCGTATCTGCTTAACTAACTCAAATATTACTCAGAAGTCATCACGAGGAGGTGTCTAAATATCGACTTCCACCCTCCTTACCTCCCTTTGTTCTGGATTAATTCAACTGGATATTCAACCAACGGAGTTATAAGTCTTCTTAGGCAAACTTTGTCATTACATTGCGGGAATTCAACTTTCCCAAGATAAAGCAATCTCTTGTTTCATATCTAAAGATGGTTGACGCAGCTCCCGAGACAATTTTGACATACGTTTCCACTGTTTGAGAATGATAAGGAAAATCTAAAATTCAGGTGTTTCCCCTGTTTGTACTTTTTTTTAAAAGTTCTTCATCCGTCAAGAGAGGATCCATTTTTTATAGTCTATAATTTCAATATATTCGCATTTTTTCAAGTTACTTTCCTATTGGTCCAGAAAATCTTTTAGTACGCGTAGTTTTTTCGGTCAGATGTTGAAATAAGTACCTAAAAAAGTTCATTGACATGTAATAAGCAAATTATCCATAGTAAAGTTTTCACAGTCTTGCTTCCAGCCCCACCAGTGGCCGAGAGGTTCTGCTCTCGAAGCTGGTAGACAGGAGGTGCTGGGTTCGATCCCAATCGCGCCCGTCGGCCTAATCGTCCGGAGTTTTCGTGGTTTTCTTCGGTCCTTGGTTTTCCAAGCGTAAATACGGGTTAGGTTCCCTTATAAAGACCCCCACGGAGGGCGCTCCCCGCTCCCTTAGGGCCTATATCCCTCATGATGATAATTGGCCGTCATAAACACAACCAACCAACTCCAGATTTGCGTCCTGCATTGATGGCGTTTCTGTTTCACCCAAAAAATTCCAAACTTGAAATGTCCGTATTATTATTTGGAAAATACACCAAAATTGCAGTGGCTATATTAATATTCTTATTTAATGATTTATTGTTATACCTTTTTTTTTCATTTGCTTAAGTTATTATAGTGTTATCCTTTCTGCCATCAAAATACAAACCTTCTAAAATTAACTAATTTCGTCTTTCTTGTTCTTTCAAATACTTCCTTTTCTTTTTCTTTGTCTTCTGCAAGTCCTTCATTCAGTTACCTTTTCTTTATTATCATCAGAAATACCCATATCTTCTAGGGCGCCATTTGAAATAATATTTGCAGTTCTGTCTAATACTCCAGTTCTTTCACCTTCTTGATTGTCAAATTCAGGTTTAGAAGAACTACCGATTGAACTATTTCCTTCCGAACTATTTTCTACATTTGGCAAGTCATTCAATCAAAACATCACTTTTTTGTTTTAAAATAACTTTTTCTTTCTTTGATATTTCCTTTTCCAGTCTTCCTACACATTTCTTTTTGTAGTTTTATATCTATTGATGCTATTGCAATAACCCCATCTCTCTTTGGTCTTTGAGAAAGTGACGTTCTTGTTCTGATACACGATAATATTTAGTGCATTTACACAAAGTAAAGTTTTTTGCATGATTACCTAACAGTTTCAATTTTATATTGGATGTGGGATTATTCTTTCTAATCTTAATATTTTTCTGCAAGTTTTCACATTTCTCATGATAGTCTAATCATTTTTTATGATTTGTGTATCAGAAACCGTTGGAATTGAAGGTCTCAGCAATACACTTTTAATTGTGTGAGCAACAGCTTTAGATATTTCAGAAAAAGTGTGTTCCAGATTGCAGCTGGCAAATTTTAAGTTAAATTGAATTCATAAATAATGTTTCATAACATCTTCATATGTTCGCCAAAGATGACAGTCTAATGTTAATTGTTTTGGTTTGCGAAATACAAGACACTTCAAAAATATTTAGGCTCGTTAGCAGACATTGTCACATTTGATACCAACAGTTTGTTGAAAAATAATCTAAGAAACTGTTAACACATGCTAAATCGGACTAACTTGTTACGAGTCTCAGCCAAATAAATCAGAGACAATGAAAGCCGACGCCCACTACGCTGGTCTCCACAAAAGTCAAATAAAGTGGGACCATTGTTTCCATGGCACTCAAAGTAAATGATTCTCTTTACAGGACATTAACACTTCATTAATTTAATTTTGCAAAATATAAATTTAACAATAAGCTTAAAACAGTTTTCATGCAATTGTTGGCTTTTATTCGTTTTGCGTGGAAAATCAGACGCTTTGAGGAACCGGAAAATATCCTTTTAAAATTTAAAGAAAAATATTTTCTTTTTATGGAGTTAAAAAGGAAAAAAATAATCACTATTAGAATATAAAATTCGAAACTTCGTTTTTTAGTTCCACCCTAATTTATAATATATGTCATAAAGGACAAACGCGTCCGTTCATAACGCTGACGTCATTTTGACTATTGCAACATCAAATGATTAAGTTTATATTTTAATGTAATTGTTTAAGCATCGCACATTTTACATTTTTACATTGTCGAATAGAGAAAAAAAATGTACATTCAAATGAAATTTGTTTGAAAATTGAATCGCAATTTGTTTGAAACATGTACCGCTATTTACTCAATTTTTATAGTTTCTAAAATAGTTTTCACGCATTTTTTTTAAACTCATGTCTATCGCCTGTAGACGATTACATAAGATAAATCCGTTGGTATTTAAATTGATTGTCGAATAGAGAAAAAAATGTACATTCAACTGAAATTTGTTTGAAAATTGAATCGCAATTTGTTTGAAACATGTACCGCTATTTACTCAATTTTTATAGTTTCTAAAATAGTTTTCACGCATTTTTTTTAAACTCATGTCTATCGCCTGTAGACGATTACATAAGATAAATCCGTTGGTATTTAAATTAATTTAAATAGCTCACCATTTGTTTTCAGCTTATATGACAGATTCTGCAGCGAAGGGATAACCCACCAATCGACATAGGCTTCCAGATCCCGCGTTCAGGGGCGCCATTTCAGAACTTTCTTGGGGGAGGGGCAAAGATGGTTTGAGGGAAGTTTTTTGCTAAGAGTAGGATCAGGGTATCTATCCCCCCCCCCCCCCGAACGAGAAACGTAAACTGAATCATGTTTACAAAAATAGTAAAAACTCTGAATACGGAAACTCATGAACAAATGAAATATTTAGTTTTAAACAGGTTTTCCGTCTTAGCAGGTAAAATTTTAATATATTGAATAGGAAAAATTTTCTTTTTAGACTGGATTTTTTTATAGGTTCTATTTTTACAGGTATCCTTAAAGACTGTTAAAGCCATCTACTCTATAGTATAGCTCTGAAAAGAGAAGTATCACAGTAAAACTTGTAAAAACGAAGCCTGTCTATAACAGAATTCTTTCTCAAAGGGGAAAAAAAATCACATTTCGATGAAAAAATATCATAGAATTATACTTGCTAAGACAGAGATCTGTCTAAAATGGAACTTTTTTCTTGTCTCTTCGACTTCTTTTTTTCAGGTTTTACTACAGGGGCAGGGTTTCAAGAGTTTCCTGGCGAAGGACAAGGAAAAAAATTCTTTGCGGAACAGGGAACGTGCAGAACTGCATAAATCTTGTAGAAAATGGGAAAATCCCGCACAATAAAAAAAGCTCTGTGTGATTTTCTCGTCTTAACTTCTTTCACGAACATGTGATTATTCTGCGATATTTTTTTTTTTTTCGTGTATGTCACGATTTTTTTTTTCTTTCGAATTCCTCAAAATCAATTCGCCCATGGATCACAGAAAAAACTCACGAATTTTGCAAATTTATGAAAAGGAAAATCCCAAATCGTCATAGAAAAATCACTAATTTCTCCAAACGACCTTGGAAAATATTTCTAATTTCATCAGAGATCGCGAAAAGAAATGCAGATTTTGTCAAATGATCCTACAAACTAAAATCTCGAATTTTGTAAAAGGATTGCGAAAAAAAATCGCGAATTTCGTCAAAAGATTGCACAAAAAATCATGAAAGCTTAGTCAAACAATCGATGGGAATTTCGACAAAAGATCGTGAAATAAGGTACAAAATTTGGTGTAACTATCGCGCAAAATATTACAAATATTATTTGTCTGTAAAAGAAAAAGATAATCACGAATTTCAACAAATGATCGGGACAAAGAATCGCGAATTTTGTCAAAAGATCGCAGAAACAAATATGGAATTTCGTCAGTTAGTCGCGGAAAAATATTGTGAATTTCGACAAATGTCTGCAGAAAAAAATCGTGAGTTCCGTGAATCGGTAGTGGAAAAAAATCGCAAATTTCGTCAGAAGAACCACGAAAAAAGAATCATGAAATTCAGTCAGTCATGAAATAATCAGCCCACGAACGTCATGAATATTTCACGAAATTTGAAACTTTTGTGATCTAAAGCGATAAGAAAATTTTCATTAGTGATATTCTGCAAGTAAAGGTAAGGTAAAGCGTTAATTGTTTCGGATTGTGTTTTCACTATTTTGAGGTGGGTTCGTGCTAATCCGATTTTCAAAGAAATCTTGAATATTTTTCTGATGAAAAGCTACATATTTGAACATTAATGAATAATATATGTATTTTTTCTTTTTTCTACATAAAAGGTAAAGTTTTATTAAAGATATAATTGTAGACTTCTTTTACAATAATTGTATTAAAATATGGATTAATTTTCTTTCATTTCGGGTCTGGTTACTTTTTAATGGAAATCTTTTTAGCGCTTTTTGTATTTATATGAAATTATAGTGCTGCGTCAGGATAGGTTGACGTATTTTCTTCGTTGCGAATGAGGTACCATACTTTAAGTTTTTCGGATTGTACTTTATCTCTTTCGGTCGGAGTCGAGATGACCTGTTTTTTAACAAGGAAGTCCTGAATATTTTTCAAATGAAAAAAATAGAGATTTCACTATTAATGTTTGCCCACAGTAATAAACCATGTGTTCATTTCTGTACATAAGGGATAAAATTATTGACTACTTTATTATAAACGTATTAAAACATGGAGTAATTTTCTTTTACTTTGGGATTTGGTGCAAGCCTGTCGGTTTTTGGGTTGAAGATATTGTTTTGTCGGGAACGTGCAGGCTCCATTCCTAGGCATTGGAGAATTTTGAGAGTGTACCATATGATACGATTTAATAAAGCAAATAATTAAGTAATTTGATAACATAGCAATGATTGCAGTAAATATAATTTGACACTAATAATCCAAAGAAGTAAAAAAAGTCGGATAATTAAGAACTTGAAATACAATCGACCCTTCAACCTTCCCCTCCCCCCCATCCCAAAAAAATAAAAATAAAAACTCTCTGAAAAAACTCTAAACCTAACTTTCTTGCTCTGAGGGGTTTTCCTGTGATCAAGTTGTACACAGCTGAGAAGCAATTGATAAAAGAAAATGTCTCTCATGTATTTTTAAAAGTAGCCAAAGTACGATATATGTCTCACCTTAAGAAAGATCGAATAGGAACTTTTTTTGATAATTATTAATTTCTATGCATAAGGCATTTATTTAATGCACATGTGTTTATTGCAATCAAACATGATAAATTATTTTAGCGTTTGAGCAATTTTTAAACTTTTGTTTGAATCCGACAATTGATGGTTGATAAATTTTCTGAAAAATCAAATTCCTTCCCCCCTCAAATGGCGCCCCTACCCGCGTTGCTTGTTTATTAAAAAAAAAAATACAATATTATTTAACAATGTTTAAAAATGACTAATTTTCTAACAAGATGAAAGTAATGTTCGCAATTTATGATATGATAAACTAATTTCACGTCTATAAGTGAATTGTTGAATGTTCTCTATTTACAAGTCTATATAAGAGTTGTTAAAAGTTCCATTTACAAGTCTATGAGTAAGGAGAGGTCTTTATGTAAGACGAGAGCAAATTGTAAAAATTTTACGTGCAGATTACGATAGTTATCGTTCGGGATCAGAATCCTCATAATAATTGGTTAGACTCTGGAAAATAACTTGGTTATTTTCCATAATCTTGACACATTCTATTATTTTAGAGTAGAAAGATGGAGTTTTTTTGCACAATATTGAACCACTGCTGTAGTTGTATAGTTCTGGATTTTCGGATATGGAATAAGAAGTTTAATGTGCATTCAGTTAGGTAATGAATTGAGGTACAGTCGTGGAAAAAAAAAGTAAACACCACTTACTAACTCCTCAACAAATTATCGTAGAAGAAAGTTACTGGTACCGAACGATTGGGAATAAAGTCTATTTTTAAATGATGCATATAAAATTTGCTTATGGGGCATCTACATATTAAAACGAACCAAAACTTCATTTTTCTCAATGGCAATACCCAATTTTAACGAGATATTTCAAATCTTCGGTTCAAACTATGCCCAGACACCAAATTTCAAGTCATTTGAATGATAAGTTTTTGAATTATAAACTTTCGAAATTTAGTGCTTCTAATGTTAAATTACATTTTCATATTTTCATTAATATATCCTGAAATTATACACCTTATGTGCTAATTTTTTGTGTAGAAATAATACTAAAATACCCAAATGTAAATACGTTGAATTTGCAATTTTTATAATTTTATGATATGAATTATGAACTATGATATTAATATTCTAATAAATTATGAATTGCAACCTACATTTTTTTATGGATTTAGATGTATTAAGTCCTGCTTTATGGAAATCCGAAATTTTACATTTTCCTTCCAAGTAGTTTTCAATTTATGCTTAATAAACGGCAAAATGATGGTTTAAGGGGCCGACTATGATAGAAGTCACTAGATATTTTGAAATTTCTTATGCTATCCTGTAATCTAGCAGTTTTCAATGACTATTTCAGTGGCACTTAAGATGCCTTGATCAAGAAGGGGGCTCTCTCGGTCAACAATCGAGTACCGAACTTCAATTTGGATACAGCCCCTAAAATACGCTCGTTTTAAAACAATTAATTTCTCGGAAATTTATCGTACGAAATGCATAAAAATTTGTTTTTAGACTAATTGAAGGGTGTAGAGTTCATTTATGCTGTCATAATTATGTGCTGCTATTGAAAAAAACAAAACAAAGTTATGGTTCGTTTTAATATGTAGATGGCCCCCAAGCAAATTTTACATACAGCATTTAAAAGTAGATTTTATTACCAATCGTGTATTACCAGCAACTTTCTTCTACGATAATTTTTTGCAGAGTTAGTAAGGGGTGCTTACTTTTTTTCTCCCACGACTGTACCAAGTTTGCCACAGGTGCAGAATGGAGTCTGGCTTTATTAATTTTATGAAGATAACTTGGAAGAGGTCCATGATTGGTTGCAAATATGTATCTAGAGAACAGGAATTCTGCTTTTTCAGAATTTAGTGTCGCCCCCGACATTTCCATTACTTCATTTTCTTCTGGAGGACTTGTGGTTTCTATTATTATGAAACAGCCATTATAAATGAAGAGTTAGGTGAAGATGAAAGAGCAGTCGTAAAAAGTTAGAACTCTGATTTCCTGGTCAGAATAGAAAAAAAATGGGCGTAATTAAAAAAAAAATAATAAAAAAAATATGGCCATTTTTTTCCTTTTTTTAAAATTTTACACTCGGCGAGGCCTAGGTTTTTTTTCCTCAATTTAACCAATGAGCGAGCTGCAAGGCCATGGACTTGTTATTGTACGCGGCATAAAATAGAGGTGAATCGTCCGAGACGATATTACGCGGGAAATCGAGTTATGGAATAAAAAAAAGAGGAAAAAAAGAAATGGTATAAAAATGATGTGCTTTTAATAGAATGAATTCGGCTTTAAGATTTGGGGAATAAAAAGGTTTTTTGAAGAAATAAATAAATACGAAAAGTGATTCTAGACATTATTTAAAGGGGAATAAATTAGGAATTTACGCAATTTAAAATAAAAAGAGATTTTGATACTGGAAATTTTTATTTTTCGTAATGGTTTGCGTATAACTTTTTTGAACTGGGCTGTCATCGAGAATTTTGAACAACCTTTTAGGTAGATTTCGTAAGAAATACTACCTATTGCAGTCGTTACCATGATGCGACTTTTGAAAAATTCCTTCATAGCTTTTCATTATGGGACCCCAGGAACCCCCCCCCCCCCACCTAAAAAGTTTATATATATATATATATATATGTGTATATATGTACTAAATTTTGTCCGCACGATAAAAGCCGCAATTATGCACGGATCTTCTTCAAACTCGCCAACAACTTTGAGATAGATAATATCTCGGCGAGGATTGAAAATGGGCAAAATCGGCCCAAGGGAATGGAAATGGGGAGGGTTCAAAATTTTGAATACCGTCTTAACACGATTCTGATAAAAACAGCTCTTACACAACAATGGCAGGAAAAAATAAATATTTTTCGTTATAGCAGTTGCCAACAATTAAAAAAAGGCAATAAAATTCTCATCACTACAATTGCATTTCTATTGCAAGATTTTCACATGAAAAGTTAAATTAAATAAATAATTTGACGAATTGAAAACAAATTGAATATTAAGTCATAAGTTTTCTAGAGCAAGATTTCCGCACGAAAACTCAAAATGAAATAAATAGTTTGACGTATTAAAAAAAAATATTGCGTCATATTGGAAATAAAATGGACCGCAGCAGGTGAATATGTAACGTCATGTGAGTTTGAAGAAACGGATTAAAACATGATAAAAACCCGACTATGGAAATATTAACTTATTTTAACACTTTGAGGTTCTCTGAATTTGCTTTAGCTATTTTTTAAACCTATTCCACATACATGCGTGTGTGTATTCGTGTATATTAGAATTTTCACAAAATGTTTAGCTCCTTGGAGTTCATTCTTAGTGAAGGAACTGTGTTTATCTCTAATCTTGATTTAAATTTTGTTGGTGAATTTAGTACTTAACTTCGAAATCTATCTCCGCCTGTAGGCCCGAGCCGGCAGGGATTTTTTAATTAGAGGTATGCGAGATTACACAATTACATAATTTTTTTTGAAAGATGAGAGTGCGGTCGGCTTCCTCCGAGAAACCGGATAATCTCTTGAAAATGATTTCCGTCTCACTCGACACATTTGGGCTTAAATGGCAATTTAGGGCGACGTGCAATTTTTTTTTGACAACGATAACTTTGGGGCTTTTTTGGCAGTTCTGTTATTAAATCAGATGTTTAACAAATTATATCTGTATTTCATTTATTAAAAATTTCTTTAATTCTGTTTATTGTCAAAATATTTACTATTTTTAATTTTGTGCAATTTGTATTTACTTACCTTGCACAAAGTAGTATTGCATGAGACTTTCAATCAGAAAATTCAAGCAATCATTTTGCTAAAGTGCGATTTCATTGTTTCTTGTAGCTCAAGTTACTTTTGTAAACGATAAAACACTACGTTCAAGAAACAGCAAATCGCTTTTATCATTCTTCGGGAGTTACAACTTTTATTTTCATCTTTCTTTTGTCATTTCTCTGTCATAGGATGTAGCGTGAAAGATTTATGTTTTGTCCATTCTGCTACTTCATAAAGATAACGGAGGTATTTTGTACTTAACCTACGTCGTATAATGTAAGAGTACATTAAAATATTTTACTTCCGTCTGGTATTTCAGCTGTTAGTATATGTTCCTAATTATAAATTGCTTAAAAGTAAGAAAATTCTGATATCTATATTTTAAAGGTCGAACGAGACCGTGAATAACGCTGACGCCATTTTGACGGTGGCAACACCAAACGATTAAATTAAATTTTTACTTTAACTTTTTTTAACTTCTAAACATCGCATATTTTAAATTTTTACAACGTTGAATAGGGGAAAAAATGTTCTTTTAAATAAACATTTGTTTGAAAACTATATCGCAATTTGTTTGAAAACTGTATCGATGTTCACTAAATTTTTATTGTTCTGAAAATAATTTTCAGGCATGTTTTTTTAAATCTAGGTCTATCGCATGCAGATGATTACGTAAGATAAATCCGTTTGTACTTAAATTAATGTAAATATTTCAGCATTTGTTTCCAGCTATTTAGTTATCCAGCTATTATTAATACATAACGAAATTAAAACATTCATCAATCAATAAATAAAAAGATAAAATTCAAATAAAGTACAAATTTAAGACATGTGATCACTTAAAACCACTAAAATGATCAGAATAAAAAAGTTTCATTTTAAATAGTGATCTTTGGTGATTTCTTATGCTGTTATCTTCTGGCGCGAGGCCAATACAATACTATCGCTTTTAATATACTTCAAAACTTTATTTAACCCTTTGATGTTGATTCCACTACAGTGTGGCATTTAATTTTAATACACAAATGTCACATTGACACCAGTATTTTTAAACAAAACTTTCGGTTTCTTATGTACACGAATAAATGCATTTACGTATTTACAAATAAATTTTATCTTAAATTCAGGTCCCATTGTGATGTTTGAGGATTAAAAAAACAAAAAAAGATTTGCCTGTGCAGGAGATGAGTATATCGACAGTTAATAATTAAGGGGACCGGGGAAGCGAAATTCAACTAAAAATCGATTTTTACTTTTTTATATCATTAAATAGTTTAAACTTTTATCTTTTCAACAATGTGTTACACATGTTTATATATAAAAAAAAGTGTTGGATTTTTTCATTCTTTCTAAGAGCATTTCACAGCAGTGGGCTACTTTTTTAAAATTCAGATTTCTTGATTGGCACCACTTTTCTGAAGTGGTAAAATTTCCATTATTTTCGTCTTATTTAATATGTTATTAAATAAGGCGAATTTCACTATTTCAAAAAAGTGGTGCCAATGAAGAAATCAGAATTTAAAAAGAGTAATCTTCTGTTAACACTGCTTCACAGCTATAATTGAATTTTTCTCAAAACTTCGATTTTCCAGATTTGTGTTCCTTTTTTTTCAATATCACCCCATTTTCGGCCGAAGGTGCGTAAACGCACCATTTCAATAAATATTTTTTAATTAACACTGTGACGTATATTTTTCAGTAATTTTATTTTTCTGTTATTTTTAAAGGTTCTGAAGGCATCTATAAAATATTACTAATTCAATTGGTGTAAACACTCTCTGTTGAGAAATTTTCAAAATATGCTAGTTTTTTTTTTTTTTTTTTTTTTCTTTTTTAACTTGAAACGGTTATTGACAAATTCGACTTTTTGAAAATGTATAATTAATCCACTTGAGAATAATCATATGGTTTTATAATGGATTAAAGTTACAAGTTCTATAAATAAAATAAAGATAAAACAAATGTCATTAAAAACTTAAAATTTTTTATTTAAATTTAATGGTGGTTAACGCACAATTGGCCGAATGCATGAAAAATAGGCAAAACTTGAAAACCCACTTTTTATGCAAGGTTTCAGAGTTTTATTGTAAGTTTGGAGTGATTGTATGTTGATTTTGGTTGTGGAGTATTTTCTCAACATTTATCAATTGACGAAGAGATGGTGCCTTATTTCGGAAGGCATTCATCAAAGATATTTATAAAGGAGAAGCCAGTAAGGTTAGAATTCAAACTTTGGTGTTTGTGTTCACCTGACGGATATTTTTTCCAATGCATTCCTTGTGAAGGTGCTGAGACTAGCAGTGATCTACAAAAGCCATTTGGGAACAAGTGTTGTTCTGAAGTTACTTAGCGTTGTTCCTAAACCTGGAATGCACAAAATTTATTTTGTTAACTTTTTTTCTTCCTACTGTTTATTCGAAATTTTGAAAGAAAAGCGTTTTTTTTGCATCTGGAACAGCTCACGAAAATCGCTTAGCTGGTTGTATATTGGAAGACTCCAAAAATACGGAATTAAAACCTCGTGGTTCCTACGATTTTGCATTCAAGAAGGATGCGGAAACATGCGCTATCAGATGGAACAACAATGCTGTGGTAACAATTGTTACTAATAATGGGACCAATTTGCCCCTTGCAGATGCCAAACGATGCAGTCGCAAAGAAAGAAAGGAAGTTGTGATTTCACAACTGAACATTATTTCGGATTACAATAAGCATATAAGAGGTATTGACCTACATGACAATGCCACAGCTAATTACCGCATAAAGATCAAGCTAAGAAATGGTGGTGGCCATTATTTACAAATATCGTTGATAGCATTATAGTAAATTCATGGAAGCTGCATAGAATTTCTACTAACACAAAAATGGCACTTATGGGCTTTAGATCTTACATAGCGATTGCCCTATTAAAATATGACTGCAAGAAGAATCTATGTGTTGAAAATACTTTACAAATGACACAACCTGATAAAGATCGTCCATCCTCCACAGCTCCACTGAAAGAAATACGGACCAATAGAATCGGACATACCATAAGTGAACATGAAAAAGAAGCCCGTAGACCAGTGGTTCCCAACCTTTTTTTGGCAGCGCCCCACCTACGCATCTCTAAAATCATGATGTCCCCCCTCCCTTCTATATCATATAAATCTTATTGCATAAAAAGGAAACTTCTATTTTTCTGGAAGGATCCGATAATAGCATTGACTCTGATAAGTGATTTCGCATTCTTAAATTTATCAACATCAGATTTTTTTTTAAATTACAAGTATGTTTTTAACGTAACTCTATGAAAGCAATGAGGCCATTGATCTTCGCATTTACATCTACAAAAATTTTATTGTTTTTTGGAAAATTACCTTTAATTTAAAACTGATAAATATTCAACATTTTTATCTTTGTAAAATTTCTTGAAATTTCTCTCACATTTTGTATTACATCTGATAGAATTGATTCATTTTATAATGGATTTTAGTACTTCATTAAGAGCAAGTGACATTTGTATATTACCGAAACTGTATGGATAACATAATTCACAAGTAACATTTCCGGATTCGTGCTTTTATCCATTTTAAGTAGCTATATTTCTTTCCCCTCATAACATACTTCTCTGATAGCGAGCTTTCTTTTTCACATTATTATTATTTGACCACCATGTTTTCTCTGATTTGAAATTTAAAAATTCATATGCCATGTAGTATGTTTATATATTGTGTATGTGGTGTTCAGAAGAGCCGTAAGAAGTTTACTTTCTACCCATTTCCTTCCGTAATACGCATAGGGATTTATTAATTTCATAAAAATAGTACCTCATAGATAATGCAAAACATTTTTTTTCAAATAGTCAATTTTAGATGTGCCCTACAAAATTTCATATGTAAAAGTTCTTTCATGGGGTATATTACACTATGAATAGATGTTTAATTTTTTTTTTTTTTTTTTTTTTTTTTAATAAATAGTAAAAAAAGAGGTGTGTTTTACTAAAATACTATTAAAACCAGAAAAATTAAAGGGATTTTGTAATATATAAAAGGTGTCAAAATATTTAAAAAATAACAATTCACATAATTATTCCGGTGACAGTTTATTTTGAACTTTTAAATGAGTATGTTTGAAAATTAATTTTTATTCAGTTATTTTTAAATTTTTTCATCTATTATTTCTTTTTTTAGACTATGACACTACTTTCATTAGGGGAAAAAAAAAAAAAAAACCCAGAAAATTTGTTAATAAGAAATCTGAAATTGCCCCCCTGAAAAGTCATATTGCCCCCCGCCCCACGTTGGGAACCACTGCCGTAGACAATGTAAAGTGTGCAAAAACACACGGTTTATTTGCGCCTCAATTACAAAGTCCATTTGTATCTACAATGTTTCGAAAATTTCCATTATAAAATATAAAAATTCGACTATAATATAATTATTCAACTGAGTGATTTGTTCATTGATTTGTCCAATGGGACAAATTTTCGATATTTTGAATTTTTAAATTTCAATTTTTGTGAATTTTTAAATTTCATTGAATTGTCCAATGGGACAAAAAATTTCTTAAATAAAATATTATTTTTTGTGCACGAAACTTTTTTTGTGTCTTAATGGATGTAATTTAAGAAAAATCTAGTAGTACCTTCAATGAAAATAGTACCACATTTTATAAAATTTCTATGCTTGGCCTAAAATGGGTTAAACTTAAGAACTCAGCTTTTTCTAAATACTTATATTATGTTATAGTGCATACTTTAACGCAGGGATTTAATGATTTGTTGAGAATTATTTATTTTAGGCAGTGAAATCTTACCAAAAATGCTAATTTAAAAATGTCTTTCAATAAATAATTAATAATTAATTTTCAGTTTCTTTTAGAAAGAAAACGGTCTGTTAAAATACGTAAAGCATGTTATTCAAACTACTCTAAAAAATAAAGACCTCTATCTTTCACCATTTCTGAGAAAAAAGGTACATAAAATTGGTGTATTTTAATAGGGCCGAGATAGAGCTTAGCCCTTAAATTAATTACTATTTTTATATAAATATAATTTTTGGTATTGTTAGTGCGTATTCTAAAAAAATATTAAATGTAAAATATCTCATATAATTATCAATTAAATTAATCGTTTTCCTCCATATTCTGTAAAACTTTGAAGCCCGGGTATATTCCCTTGTTTTCATAAAAAAACAAATATTAATTTATATTTTTATGCATCTTCAATACTGCCGTTTTGAAGATTTCTCTCCTAGATAAAGGGGGGAAAATCTGTGGCTGGGGTTTTGGCGTGGAATTTTTTTCTAGAGGGAAAATTAAATTTCAGTCTTGTAGAAATCCAGTGAGATTTTCAGATTTATTTGAGTTTTATTAAATTTCCTTTTAAACAAAACAAATCATGTTTTCATATTTGACAATTTGTGAGCAAATTGTCTTTTAGGGACTGGAAGTTATTCATTCTACATAGCAGAATACCGCTGACTTTTAACCTACGATATAGACAAGGTATAGGCTCTTTCGATTTATTCAGGACTGCACTCTCAGAAAAAATTGTAAATTTATGAGCGTTTGCCCTTCAATTTTCACGGACAACAGCTTTATTTGATGGAAATCCATTAAATAAGCTGCCTTACCCCTTAGATACTCAGGAATTAGATACTTAGAAATTAAGGAAAATCCACATATTCTTACAGTTCTACAGTTGCCCGTTCTGACAGCAAAAATACGGTACGACCCCATACATTTTCCTCTGCTAGGGTGTAACCCTTCATTTTAGTCGTTTTTAGAAAAACAATGTCACTTAACCGCGACCATAACATATTTTTTAAGCCGCTAAAAAGCGATTATGTGATGATTATCTAACGTGCTACGTGCTATGGAACAGTAAGTAAAGTGTTATTAAGTGTTATTGTGTTTTAAAGTGCATTATATCTTTGTCCCGTAAAATTACTGGCTGCACAAAATGATGGGCATGGATTTAATTTTTTTACGGGGTATGACTGGAATCTCTGCTGTCGGTCTCTTCCCGTAATTTTTCAGGGATATTTTTAACAGTGTGTCGAATGTGGCGTCCACGGGTGCAATGGTGCCCTTTGAGGGTTTTTCTTTTTTGGCGCCCTTTCTCATGTTTGCTGTTACTGACATTTCGTAAAAATAAAAATCCATTTTAAAGGTTGCTTTCTTAGAAATCAATAATATTTTCATGATTTTTCGTTTAATTATAAGCGCGATTAAGGGTCCTTAAATTTTAAGAAAATTTAAGATATCTCCTCTTCCAGAATAATGTACCCCTAAATTTACTAAAATTCATGTTTTATTTTTTTTCTGCAAATTATTATTATTTAATTTCTTAAATGGTAAGATTCTTATGGTCTTACAGTCAAGTCTCAGTGTTGCCAATTTAAAGCGTTATTTATTCAAAATATCTGCGACTATTTCCGTATCTTAATTTTGTTCGTAATCTTAAATTCGTAATCTTAATTTTGTTTAACTTCACACATTCGGTAATTAAATAAAACAAAGATTACTATTCAAACATAGAAGTAGATATTGTGAATAATAATAATAATAATAATAATAATAATAGATAAAAGGATAACACTGATAAAAACTATGTATATCGCTATCATTACACGGAAAAAACTGTTTTGTTAAAATTACTAAATTTTGGTTCATATAGCTCCATCCAAATATTTTGGTTGGAATGACCAAATTTTGGGTGGACAAACCAAACGATTTGTTGAATTAACAAAATAGTTTGGTTAATCTAACCAAAATTTAATCATTCCAACCAAAATATTTAGATGGAGCTATATGAACCAAAATTTAGTAATTTCAACCAAACAATTTTTTCCGTGTACTTACAGTGAGATAATATTGTTGCATATTTTGTGTCATGTGAACAATGGCGCCATTTATTGTTTGCTAACTGCTGAGGTACGCCCCGGCTGACCGAAAGGTTGGCTAATGCTGCTGTCTATAATACATGATTAATATAGGAAGCGCTACTGATTTTGAGAAGTTTTCATCTCAATCTAACGGGATTTGTATAGGTGTTTAGAGAAAAATCTTTCATAGAGGTTGCCTTCTTCTTAAAATTTTGATACACCGTTACGAGAAAATAGAATTTAACAGAGTACTTTTGCGTGATCCCATAAAAGAAGCACAGGCATTATACAAACCTCTCTTTACCTAAAAAAAAAGCTTTCAGAATAGGTTTTTGTTGCAAATTATATTGAGGTATATGTTGTAGCTTATGCTGGCTTGACCTTTTATGTTTCATGTCCTAAAAGTGCTTTATTTAATTCATAGAATATATAATTCTAATTAAAAGTGATCCAAGCGACAGATATTACAAGATAAAAAGTCATTTCGGCATGTGCTGGGAGGAAAAGGTAGCTTTCACATTTCTTGGTTTTAAAATTTTGCAAGGTATACTTGAAGCTAAATTTACTCAAACTTTAAGAAGCTAAAATGCGACAAACCAGATAAGAGAATATTCGTCAATACTCAATTTGAATGGGAAATGAGCCAAATTAGTAAGCTATAGCCAAGTTGGCATAATTTATGGTTACGTATTTTTGATCGTCAAACTTGGCTATATTTCGCCAAGTGTCGCCAAGCTTGGCGATAATTTTTAGCTAACGGATATTAATAATATTTAAGGATTGCGCGGCAGTGCACGGTGCAAATGGCCGTCATTTTGAAACAAGATAGCGGATGAAGCTGGCCAACGAACTCGGTCGAGACACTGGTATGAACTGTGCATACAATCAATCTTATCCAAATCAGTTTATAAATACTAGAATTACAGCATGACGAAAATCAGATTTTTTCAAAATGTCAGCCACCCTAGAAATTCAAAGTGCTATATCTCAGCCATTTTTTAAAATAAAGACGAAACAAAACGTGCTTAGGATTCCTTGTATTAAGGTCAAACTCTTAAGAAAAAAAAATATTTTTCAACTTTTAATTTATTCGCATCGCATTTTAATTTTTAAATTTTTTTAAATGGCTGCCATTTTGAAACAAGATGGCATATGAAGCTGGCCAACGAACTCGGTCGAGACATTGGTATGTACTATGCTTACAATTAATTTCATCTAAATTGGTTAATAAATACGAGAGTTATCGCATGACAAAAATCAGACATATATATATATATATATACAGTAGCGATCAAAAGTATTTTGACAACCTTATATTCTATCTTATTTTATTTAATATAAAAATGTAAAAGAAAATATATTCCCTATAATTGAGAACACTATGACTGCAGTTATTCAAATGTATCAAGTTTCAACTTGTTTGTTTACATTCGGCGCCAACGAAGAAATATGACTCCTCCTTAGCTCAAAAGTATTTTGACAATTAGTTTGCATTTAATTGTTGAAGGTGTCAGTGGCACTATAGCTTCGATTAGTGTTTATATCGACTTATTGTGATTATTTTTAAATGCCGAAACGTAAAAAATATTGAAGTGATTCTAGAAAAGTCGCTGTAAATGCACTTAAGAAAGGTAGACTGCAAACAGAATTAGCTCGTTCTTTTAACGGGTCTCGGCAACATGTTATTACATGGAATAAAGTTTTTAATAAACAGAAATACATCAAAAATAAGCCTCAAAGTGGCCATCCGAAAGAAACAATGTTGACTGTATTCTAAAAATGATATCTACAAGTGATTGTCGTAAGTCCGCTGTGATAATAAAAAATGAATTGAAAGAAAATTACGGCATAGACATACACGTTTCATCAGTCAAACGACGCCTAAACCTCTATGGTTTACATGGCAGAAGACCAGCAAAAACACGTTTGTTATCTACTAAGAATAGGAAGGCTAGAGTCGCATTTGTAAAACGGCATAACCCTTTCAGGGGCAAAGCAATTCCATAGCTAAAGTGTTGAATTTAATGACTGACACCGGAATTTGAAAACAAATTTATTTGTAAATAACAAAAAGCTATATTTTACACACATAATAAATCGAACTTTTTTAACCAAAATTCCGGTGTCAATCAATTATTTCAACACTTTAGCAATGGAATTGCTTTGTCCCTGAAAGGGTTATGCCGTTTTACAAATGCGACTCTAGCCTTCCTATTCTTAGTAGATAACAAACGTGTTTTTGCTTGTCTTCTGCCATGTAAACCATAGAGGTTTAGGGGTCGTTTGACTGATGAAACGTGTATTTCTATGCCGTAATTTTCTTTCAATTCATTTTTTATTATTACAGCGGACTTAACACAATCACTTGTAGACATCATTTTTAGAATACAGTCAACATTGCAAGTTGTTTTTTTCGGATGGCCACTTTGAGGCTTATTTTCGATGTATTTCTGTTTATTAAAAACTTTATTCCATGTAATAACAAGTTGCCGAGACCCGTTAAAAGAACGAGCTAATTCTGCTTGCAGTCTACCTTTCTTAAGTGCATTTACAGCGGCATTTCTACAATCACTTCAATATTTTTTACATTTCGGCATTTAAAAATAATCACAATATGTCGATATAAACACTAATCGAAGCTATAGCGCCACTGACACCTTCAACAATTAAATGCAAACTAATTGTCAAAATACTTTTGAGCTAAGGAGGAGTCATATTTCTTCGATGGCGCCGAATGTAAACAAACAAGTTGAAACTTGATACATTTGAATAACTGCAGTCATAGTGTTCTCAATTATAGGGAATATATTTTCTTTTACATTTTTATATTAAATAAAATAAGAGAGGATATAAGGTTGTCAAAATACTTTTGAGCGCTACTGTATATATATATATAAGTCACATTTGAACGGATTGTGGTTTTGTGAGTCTGTGGGTCATGATCGGTTAAAATATGCCAAAATTTTCCGGAAGTGCTTTCCTCCGGACGACTGCAATAGGTAGCTTTTTACTTTTTGTAATGAAAGCTACCTAAAACTGCTAGGAACTATGTGATAATTAGCAGCATTTTAGCAAAATATTTTAAACTTTTAGTACCTGTTTTCTTAAATGAACCGCGAGTCATTCGAATAAAAGGTGTGAATAGTGTATTGGAAGTAACTGTGTGAAATTGAATTCATATTATTACGATTTGATAGCAGAAAAAAACACTGGCCTTTGAAAATCACACTATTTATTTTACAAATGTTCCTGAAAATCAAAATTATACAAGCATACGTAAACACTATTTCACAAAAAGGCAAATGTCTGAAACGTACAGCTAAGCAGCTATAGAACAAACAGCATAAGGCGAATGAAAATTACAGTAGTAAATAACTCCAAAAATTACCTCAAAGTCTCATTTGCGTTGTGTAATATTCACATAAAGTATCATAGTTGGTTTAATTCTGTTCTCTCTTTGCCTCATATAGAACTTCTATTCATACTCTCGCGAGTATAGTCTCGAAATTTCTAGACCCTTACAAAATCCGCCTCTGCCAATCACAGACGGAACAGCTCTGCTTCCACGTGTGCGGCATTTGAAGATATTAAGGTCGAATAATAGTACCGCCTACTGCTGAGGGAAAGCACCAATAGCTTATGTCTCCTCCCACAAGTATGTATTAAAATTTCTTAATGTGGGATTTGCTTATAGAAGGCTCAAAAATGGTGTTTTTTCTTTTTTTTTCTTTTTGGAATAGGAATGAAGATATTAGCTTCGTGTTTTTTGGATGGTATTTATTATGATTTCAATAACATTTAAAAATATTTTTAATTAAAAATTTATGTTTTGGCTCGAATTATGTGGGTGGATGTCCTAACATGCGCGCCGTGCACTTCCAATTTAGGGCGTGAACCGATAGATCACCAGAGTCATCTGCAATCAATTTTCGTTAAGGATTATGAAAGTAGATAAGATTGTATAGAACTTCAACCAATTTGAGGTAAAAAAGTAGAAAATCTCCAAAGTGTCGGCCATTTGAAATAAAAATCTATTTTTGACTCCTTTTTTTCTCACTTAGGTGTACTTCTAAAAATGTTTATTTTTTATAAAAGTGGCTGAAACTGGTCCAAGCTCCATTAAATTATGTTCCCTTAAAAAAATATATATAGCAAGATCGGTTTAATAGCTTTTGTCGATATAGGCAAATGCCTTACTTCCGAATGTTTTAATGTTCGAGATATCAGGTTTTTTTTTATGCCAAAGTTCATAGGGTGTCATGTTATTTTCGTTATCTTTTGTTGGTAGTCGGTTAATGAGGTAGGTGGCGGACATGACCGCTTCCTCCCAGAATTGTTTAGGTAGTTGAGTGTCTGACAACATGGTTTTAGCCATTTCCACTATCGTTCTATTCTTTCTCTCCGAGACGCCGTTCTGCTGACTACAATAGGGAACACTTAATTGACGCTCTATCCCATTTTCGATCAGGCAGTTTTCGAATTCATCACTGATATATTCTTTTGCACTATCGGATCTTATCGATTTTATCAACTTGCCAAATTTATTTTTTGTTAGTGATATGTATTCCTTCAATTTGATAACGGCTTCCGATTTGTGTGCTATTAAGTATGTTATTGCATACCTGCTATAATCATCTATGAATGTTAAGAAGTATCTTTTCCCTCCTATCGTTTCTGTTTGCATGGGGCCACAAATGGCGGAATGTGCAAGGGTACCGATTTCTTTGCTTCTGTTTGTGGCTACTTTAGGGTAGGGCAGAACGGAAAGTTTCCCTTCAATGCACTTGGTGCATGGCGTGTCGTATTTACAATTATTAATTGTTATCCCATCGGCTGATTTATGGTTAACTAGGTATTTAATATCATCAAAATTTTTGTGTCCGAGTCTTCGGTGCCACATTGATATACAGTTTGTATTGTTACAGAAAGTTTGAGTACTTATAGTATAACCGTAATCATCTTCAGCGTTTAACACGTAAAGGTTATCGTTTAATTTAACTGTCAAGATTATATTATCATCTTTGACAAATAAGCATGCATTTTTCTCGAAAATTACCTTTATGTTACTTTCAGTGGCTTTCTTAATTGACAATAAATTGCTTTTTAGTTCTGGGCAATACAGTACATCCTTTAGTTCTGGACAGTATAATACATTTCTTAGTGTAATGTAGTGGTTTTTGTGTGTTTTTAGTTTTACATCGCCCATACCTTGCGAATTAATCCTTTTTCCATTAGCGATTGTTATATTCCCAAAGTTCCCGGCTGTGAATGTAGCAAAATTTGTTTTTGCGGATGTAACATGCCTGGTACAACCGGAGCCAATTATGTAAGTATTTGAATCTGTTGTTTGTGTCTGGTTAATTTTTGCTGACTCAATTTCAAAATTATTTTCCACTGGGAAGGGAGGAATGATCGATTTGTTGACCTCATCCACTATATTTGTTTTGCTATTAAAGCAAAAATTCGAGGAGTCGGTTTTGCTACCATTATATTGATTTTTGTGGTTTCCCGAATTGGCTTTAAAGTTGGCATTGTTGTTGGAGAATTTATTCCTGTTATAATTTTCATGTTTTTGGTAGTTATTTTTCTGTTTTTTTTAATTTGTAGCATTCTGAACGGACGTGTCCTTCTCGTTGGCAGAAGTGGCAATACTTTTTACTTCCTTTATTTACTATTTTGTACGCAGTGTCCTTTAAATGTGTATTAGTGTTCTTGTTTTCAATTCTATGAGAATATTCATCAATTAATTTGTTTTTCACAAATTCAAGGTTTAAGTTCTTTTCGTCTCTAGCCTCCACACTTGTTATAAGAGGAGCGTAAGACTGAGGCAAGCTACAAAGCATGAGTGTCACTATGTGTGAATCATTTATTAGCTCTCCAATATTAGAGAGTTTATCGCGGATCGTTAAAATGTTATTGATATGCGAATTTAGATCTTCGCCTCATTTAACCTTTGGGAGTAAAGTTTCCTCAAGAGGAATAACTTTGACAATAAATTCGCCCTTTGGTTAACATTTTTCAGTTTCTCCCATATGTCTTTTGGGGATGTCAAATTTCTAATATGTACAATTTGTGTATCGTCAATGCACAAACGAATGATGGCTTTCGCCTTAGCAGCATTTTTTGTGTAACTATCATCGGGTGTGCTAGGTGGAGATTCTTTTACGTATTTAAATAAACCATCTTTAATTAATAAATTTTCTAACTTAAAACGCCGATGATTATAATTACTATCATTTAATTTTTCAACTGCTGTAATTTCTTTAGAAGCAGCCATGGCGTGTTATACAAGTATTACATATTCTTTGATAATATATATATTTCACATAAAATAGTTCAGTGTTTTATATAAGAAGTTTTATAACTTTCTTAATTTCTTAGTATATATATAAGTGTAATCAATCATACATTCATAAAAATCAATCATATATTCATAATAATACTTTTTATGATATTATATATATCAGTTTTATTATATAACACCTTTTTTTTGTGATATTATATATATCATATATATCTGTTTTAGTATTTATAAACAGTATCAACTTCCAATTGTGCACTTTTATTTTCATATATATCTTTCAATAATATCATATTCATATATTATGAGTGCATCTTTTTTCATTTCATCACAATCAAATAAATAAATTTTATCACTGGGTTTTTATTTATTTATTTATTTTCCCCTCCTTATCAGAACTTATAATCTGATAAAATACGTTGGAAGGGGTGAGTTCGAGACAGCTTTGTGCTGAGAACCCAGTTTAAATATTAAGTTATCGTATTAAATAGTTAAATAACAATAATGGAATATAAAATGAGTTTTTTTACCTTTCTGGTAAGCCCATGTAGAATTCTTTTCATCTTACGTGAATCACCTAAAAATATTTATTTTATTTTATTTGAACATAAGTGCTAATCGTGTGAGGGATATATCTTCATCGAAGAGTCATTTTCGCAAAAGGAAAAACTTTTAATGAACACACGCAAAAATGGTCAGATACTGGTTACACTGCAAAATAGAAGAAATAAGATTAGTAAAAGATAATGTAGGATATGAAATCCACGTAGGAGAAGTAACTCTCCTTTTAAACAATAGATTGCGCACACAAAATTTGTGCGCCCTGGTTTGACCACCGTCAGTCCTTCAAGTAAAGAAAAAACTGGGGCCCTTGAAAGTTACAGCAGAGTCAATAGTCCAGAACAAAGGTAAAATTGCTTAATCATCAAGTCTCTTTATATTCTTTCACGAACACAGTTGAGTCTGATTAAAAGTCAAGATTCCTTTAAATGTCTTTAGTGCTGCCATCTCACGCTTTATTTACAAAACGGTATTTAAATGTCCAGTGCTTCGTAATCTTACGAAATGTTGCTCAGGAAGTGGCGACATGTTTTACCATATCTCACAAACAAATAGAGTGTTACAAACAGATAGTTGTGTTGCATAATGCTACAGGTAAATTGTCGTGTTACACGCGAGGGGATGTTTGGCATAAAACACTAACGTGCCGAGACGTTTTCCATCATAAACAAATTTTAAATTTCACATTTTCTCAAAAAGAAAAGAACATTTGAATAAAAAAACCAATTGTTAAAATGTTTTTCAACAACTTTTGGCCTTAAAATGGAAAACAAATATATATATGTGCTGTAGTGACACTTTGGAGCTTAAAAAGTCAGCTGGCGAAAATCGTTTTTGATATGGGTTTCCGAATGCAGTAATACCCCGACTTACGTCACCCACAGGGATGAGAGCGCTAAAACCCAAATGGCCGATTACTACCACTAAATTTTAATAGTATTTCAAGCATTATTTACTGACAGAATTTCTGAGATTTAATAAAGCAAAGAATGCTATTAAAATTTAGTAGTGGTAATAATCGGTCATTTGGGTCGGAACGCTCCCATGCCTGGGGGTGAGGTAAGTCGGGGTATTACTGTACTTTCGCACAGGCGTTTGGCCGTATGGTTATGTTAAGAAGAAAATAGATGCATTTCAGAAATGAAGCAGTCGAATCAGATATTTCCAAGCTTTATTTACATATTCGGGAACAGTCAGCAGGAGAAATGCTCAATCTAATCGATGATAAAATGATTACCTAATCATCTCTAAGTGGTAGCCGGAGGTTCAGAAAAAAACCCTTCGAATGAACTTCGAAGTCTGGAAGACCATCTCATATCTTATTTCATCTCAAAATCGACTCCCAAATTTTTCTTTCGTATCTGGCTGCGCATATGTATTTTACTTACTCTGGCGCAAAGCGACAATCAAGGTCAGCTGACTTCTCTTTTCCAATTATAATCGCTTTGAGAGTGACTTATTAATAGTTCCGGTGGATTAATCTTGAGGTGATTCAATTTCCGTAGCGCGAAAAATTTTGTCTAGAATTTTCTATATACTCGAGTCAGGTACAAAATGTGTAAATAAAAAATAATCTCTGCGATCGAGAGTGCTGGCTAAAAATAGATTTTACACTGCCAGACGATAATTTTAACAGAAAAGGAAAAATGAATTATTGAAGCGGAATAAAAATTAGAATATTAAAGCATTGAAATATTATAATAGGCACCCTGATATTTTAATAAAAGAATGATTTTAAATAAATAGGTTTTTTAGAACGGGATAATTTATGAATTGTGACATTTTAGCAATTAAATAAAGAATTTAGAGGGATTTGATATACACGGGAAATCATAGTGTAATTTACTAGGGATTTAAAAAAATAAAAGGGTTTTATTTAAGGAATATAAGTAGCTAGCGCCATTTATAGATTTGAGCAATTTAGAATAAATATTATTAGGTGGATTATTATCTTATACCATTACATATAGAGATTGATAGATTAGTTTAAGAATAAGTTTGTAATTTAATAAGCCGGTATAATACATGGAATATTATTAAAAGAAGAATTTGTATAGAATAATGTTAACTTTAGTGAAAACTTTGTAAATTTTGTAATATATATAAGGTAATTCGGGGGAAAACGCCACATATAAGGATGTTTTGCTTAGCAGGGCCAAAATTGAAATAATAAGATAAATAAAAATATAATATGATGATCTTTGATAGTTAATTGGTTATATACTTGTACACACATTAATTCGTTTCCCAGTGTTTAAATGATTTATAGATTTAATGTTAAATAAACTCTTGTAATTGTGGCATGTTCCTCCATATATACGGGGAAGATGCCACCTGTTATGGGGGAAGATGTCACACCACAGAAAATAAGAAAAGTAAGACTAATATTGGAACATTACCTGTGAATTAACAATAACTGTGGTCAAACAAACAAATTTGTAAACTGAAATCATTTTTTTCAAATTTGCTTTGCCAAAACTAATAACGGCACAAGCCTGCACAACATTTAATTTAGTGCAAATGATCACCATTGCAATCTTCATACAACCATTTCTTGTATTTGATGCACTGAATCCAACCACACTTGAGACCCTTTTTTAGCGTAAAAGTATCCTTTACATACAGCACAAAAATCATCATCATTATCCTCATTAAAACGATCACCACTGGTAACCAGAGGAATTTCTTCACTTCAGACGCGCTTACACGTCCCTTTTACTTCTGTTTTTTCGGAGGTTTATTTTTATTTATTTTACCTTTTCTCTAACTTTTCTTTTATCTTTTCCCGCATAGTTTTTCTCTGATGCACTTAAGACCTCTACTGCTTGTTTCTTACGCCCAGATTGTTTAGGTTTTCTGACCTGAGGAATAGGACTGATTGCTTCTAGACAAGAAATCCCTTTTTCTATGCTGGTGGAGGCAACTGCTGGTGACAATCCACTACCACTAGATCTGCTGTTGGAAGCAACTGCTGGTGAAGGTCCACATGATCTGTTGGTGGAATCAACTGCAGGTGTTGTCACATGCGTCGCTTGTGGAAGCCACAGCGGCTATCTTTCATTAATGGAACCCTCAGAGATATCAAACGCATGTTTTGGGATTGTTTGTGGGTTATAGGGATAAATCTTAGTAACTGAAAACCCAGAAGCGCCATTTCCTTCTGTGGCTGCCTTGCTCCAAGCTGTATTCAGAAGAGATCAGAACTGAAGTCTTGAGAGTTTACGATGTGGCTTGCTGTGGATCCAGGTGTTCAGGGATCGTCTCCAATATGTTTTTAATGGTTTGAAAAATGAGTGATCAAGTATCAGTAAGTACTGGGTAATGTGATTTGGAGGACAGAAAAGAATTAATTATTTTTTTTTCTTCATTTTAGCTTATTTCTGAACCATGTTGCGTCTTTTCCCAAGTATAGGGGGAAGATGCCACACACATTTATTTCCGTATTGCTTCAAGGTTTTGAGAGCTTCTGCTTGCTTTGTATGTGTAACAGAATGTGAATAACTCACTTATATTGCTAATATCTCATTTAAAATAAAACATCCGTTTATAAACTTTAAATATGAGCAACAGATTATTATAAGGGCTTTACTCACCCGGTTAAATGTTCCCAATATCCAAAAATAACGGCAATTAAAGGCGACAAATTAAGGTAAATTCACAAACCACGTGCACACTGGAACAAGACTCGTCACACCAGCCGTTTATTAATTGCATCTGTTGACACATAAAAGTATTAGGAACAAACTTGCGTCTTCCCCCGAATTACCTTATACTAGATAGTACCCGTCAAGATTTGACGGGAAATAACTTGAATGTTCTATTAGAAAAATTCTTGAATTTTGATTGAGTTGCTTTTAAATTAATTATTGAAATTGTGACAAATTTTTATATTGCATAAGTGATTCCTATTTCTTGAAGGTGAGTTCGAGGGTGCTGTCAGTCTAACCTATTGAATGAAGTGAAAGAACTTTAAGTTTATAATTTACAACCAATTATGCTTGCCTTTTATCAGAAATGTACCAAAAAATATTGGGCAGAGCATTTATTTTTACTCACTACAGTCTCATTTTTTTTTGTTGAAAAAATAACAATATCTATTTTTTTTTAACTACATGACCTTTAAAAGCTGCCATAAATTTAATTTATATCAGTCGCATTCACTAAAAGCCTAAATTTGAAACTTGATGCAATTAACGATTTTTAATATATATATTTTGTTACTAAAATTTTATTTTACATTTTTTTTTTCATTTTTTAAATATTAAACCATGGATATCAATAAAATTTATTTTATAGTTTTTATATGAATATTTTCCTTTCTTTCCGTTTTATTTTATTTTATTTTTATTTTTTTTTACGGAAAAGAATGGCGAACTTTTCCTTCTGACTCACACACTTATATATTCTTGATAATGATAAAAAAAAATAAACAACAGTTGTAGATCAGCTCAATTTATTTAATTGATAATTACATGCAAAATATTTTAGGTTAAATATTTTAAATATAAAATTATGTTTTCAAAATATTTTTGAGTGTTAAATTTTATTTAATGATAAACCATTCAAATAATAATAAAATTAAAATCATATAACTTCTCCTCTTAATAAAATATGTCATTATCGAAATGAATTATAGCCAAAAATGGTACAGAAATAATTTTGCCGGGCGTTGGGCTCGAACCTGCGTCTTCTACAAAAGTTCGGAGCTTTAAACTGGGGCTTTAGACCACTCTGCTAACCAGACCTGCTCTACCTTTCCTCTAAATGGAAGGTCTAGTAAATTTAACTTCACGCATGCGCAAATGCGTGAATTTTTTAGTCTTATCTTACAGAATCAGGTTTAACATATATTTTTTATCTATTATTATCAGGTTTTAATATATATGATATATATATACAAAAAATCTGTAAAATTGAATCTATTAGATAATACAATCTATTCCGGAGAAAAATTTTCAAACTCCAATGTCGAGCT
Organism: Maratus speciosus; assembly: GCA_963932465.1. NCBI lineage: Eukaryota > Metazoa > Arthropoda > Arachnida > Araneae > Salticidae > Maratus > Maratus speciosus. The sequence goes on along the minus strand of OZ010786.1, from coordinate 452,953,070 downwards.
TCGAAGCAAAAATCCTTCGAAAAGGAGGGAAATGCTTTACCACGGAGCCATCTAGCCCGCTCGAAAAAGACTGAAATTAAGGTTTTGTGTTAAAATCTAAATCGCAGAAATGGGCGGATGTCATTAAATTAATTCGTTTAACTAAAATAATATAAGGGTATTTCAAAATTTTATTATTCTTCGTGTGACCGGAGGTATTTAGCTATAAGTTTTCGAAATTTTAAGTCTTTAACTTACACAGTTTTCGAGAACAAACTGTGTGATAGACAGGCAGAGAACTGAGACGAATAGGGTTTTGTCAGATGAACGAACCCTAAAAATCGTAATTAATTTAATTTGCCATGAGTGTAGCCTAATTAAATTTTATCGCTATGGGATTTTTATAGCTGACATTTTAGTTAAGGGCAAAAGAATTTGGATACCGTCAACTGGAAAAACTTTGTCCCAAACCTCTCTGTTTTATGGCATGTTCAGCATCTCCGTTCTCTTATCTTATTTAAAAAATTAATATCATGTTAATTTTTTGTTTGCTTAGAACATATGTAACCACACCATTATCAGAAATTTGGCGCAACTAAATTTTTTTGTACCAAAAAGTATTTTTGAATGTTTTGGGGTAATGTTACCTTGAATTGGGGTAACGTGGGCCCATGTGTTAAAACGAATGTTATAGGGCCTACAACATGATGTGGACCAATGTTACACTATTGAAAAAGACGGGAGAGAGAGGGTAAGAAGTGTATATATGTAAAAAGATAGTAAATTAGCATATATTTTAATAAAAAAATTATTACAAAACTCATAAATATTGCTTAGCGTGGATTGTCCAGGTCTGGGACTGAATGCTGGTTTCTCTTAGACAGAAATTTAGGTGGACTAATTTTTGCAACAATATCATTCCATTCATACACCGTGGAGTCTGATCGCCGTGGTCAACGCCAACACTTTAACTTCTTTTCCATGCAGTCAACAACACAACCCTCCTTTGATTTCAAAGTAATCCTTCTGGGATAGATATTGCCATTAAACAGCACAAGTACAAAATTTCTAATGTTACAGCATAGCTGCCAACCTTTACGCTTTTTTCCTACCACTAAAATTTTCTTGTTAATATTGACTTATTTAATGGTCGAAATCTCACGATTAAACATGGCGAAAATCTCTTCTAAATTTTAGTGGTAGCAAAAAAGCGTAAAGGTTGGCAGCTATGCGTTACAGTCATCTTTGCCAATAGCTTTCTTGTTTGATTCGGTTGAAACCAATACACTGGATGAATTTTCAGCAAAATTATTGTTTGTATAAGCACAAATATCTACTTTCATAAGTATACTGAAAATAAACAAAAAAGTGCCTCAAAAATATCAATGTTTAAATTCAATAAAATAAGAAAAAGACCCTCTTCAATTATAACATTTTTTATGCATTGACAGGAAGTCTATACAAAAAATTAAATGTTAATTTGTAGGGCCAATGTTGCACCAAATGTTGGACCAAAGTTACTCCAACTAGAAAAACACTTTTTCATTTTTATCTGAGGAAAGCAAAAGCATAATTATTTGTTAAACCTTGATTTACACTAATGAAGTTATAATAACGCGTACTTACTAAGCTCCAAATGAATTAATTTACAGCTTGGCAGACAAAAGTTGTAAGAGCAAAATTCTCATCGTCTTCAAACATTTTTGTTTGACTGGTGCTGCCACGATGGAACCTGGGTAAATTACTTACAATGGGATGCCATCCTCAAGCTAGTGCTGCCACATATATTGTGAGACCAAAACTTTGTCTATAACTCAAGCGATGTAGGTAATATAGCAGATTTAATCTTTTTTCTTTTGGGTCAAAGTTACCTTTAAAGGGTCAAAGTTACTCCAGTTCACGGTATATATTAATGTAATGGTAGTTGGAAAATTAGCTACAGTTGTACTGGTAATTGAAAGTTTTAAAATTTATTAGATTACAGTTGTAGTTTTTACCTTCATTATTAACAGTACGTTAGTGTCATGATAATTAAGAAACATTGATACACAGCCACCATGTTTTCTACATATAGTTTTTATCACGATTATACGTTTATTATTTAATACTAAAACTTCCCTTATCTTATTCTGTTCCATTTAAATTTATTGTACCAAATTAATTTATACCTTTTTTTAACATTCTGTAAATCTTTATAAACTCATAGCTAGTGTAATAAAGTAACAATATTCTCCTGCTCACAATAATTAGTTCCTGTTAATTGTTTTCGTCTGCTTTTAAATGGATTTCGCCTGTTAAATTAGAAATCCATTTAAATTTACAATTCAAAATGAAACTGAAAACGATTGTTTTTAATTAAACTTTTTCCTACGGATGTAAAATAAACATGGGAAATTTTCTTGGAAATTCCCTTTTCACCTGTCACCGGAAAAGTAAAGTGCGGGAAAAAAAAATTCTCCCTAAGAAAAAGCGGTATTCATTTAGATTGAATTAAGTTATTTAATAGGGATTTAATCAGGAAATGAGCGAAACACTAAAATGGTGAGAGTAATTTATTTGATTTGAAATGTTTACTTAGGAGTGACAAAAGTAGATTTGTTTACCTTTAAAAATCGTTTGGTCATGAAAGATCTGCTTAAAATATAATAATAAAAGATAACAGCTAAGTCTAAGAAAAGGTTATCTTTCTTATTTAACAGAAAAACAATGTTTAAGCATGTATATAAGCAAGGATTGGCCCTAATTTGCCTGGCTTACAATAGCTTATATTAGGCCTAGTTTGACTAGATTAGCTTATATTAGGCTTAATTAGCCTATTTTCGGTTTATCTAGCTTATTTATCTAGATCCATCTCCGATCTAACTATGGGACAAGTATAAGCAAGGATTACCCGTAGTTTTCGAAAGTTGCGCAACTGGCTTACATTAGTCTGTATTAAGTTTAGTTTGACTATATTAGCCTATATTAGGCATAATTAGCTTATTTGCGATCTATCTAACCTATATATCTAGATCCATCTCCGGACTATCTATTGGGGAAATATCAGCAAGGATTAGCACTAATTTGAGAAAGTTACGCAACTGGCCTACACGATCCTATATTAGGCCTAGTTTGAATATATTAGCCTGCTAATTGTACGATCTATAAGTAACATAAATATGTGAAAGCAGGTGAAGCCTGTGTGAATAGGAGATATTAAATTAATAATTTTATTATGAAACCATAATTCATAAACTATTTTATTAAACGGTTTCTTTTCTCTTCTAAAATACTACTTAATCTGCAGATCAGATATCTGCAGAGGTAAATCTGCTGATTCCTAAGACATTTAAATGAAGGGTGCCATTATTCAAATCATGCAGCAATATTATCTCACAGTAGTTATAGCATGGAGAAACCTAATTACTGCAAAGGCAAATTTCCACCAGTATTTTTGGAAACTTATCATCTCCTTATTTAAATTAAAATTTTAAACAATGCAAAACATCACTATTAGGAAATACTAGAGGAAATTTGCCTCTGCTGTAATCAGTCATGAGTGGTAGTAATCTTACCCCTAACACACTTCTGATACGATGCAAATACATCTCACAATGATAGTCATAAGACTGTGGAACACTATGTAGAAATTCTTTGCAGAGGTAATATAAATCGTAGTAAATTTAGAATTACACTTTTCTAAAAGGGGTCTAGCTCAAAAGTTTTGTAGAGGAGGGAGACAGGCGCCTACAAAAATAAAACAAAAACATGTAAATGCTTTTGATTTTAAGGGGTTTGTAAGATTTGTAATGGATTTTTATCCATACAAAAAATTAGTAACAAGAAACATTTAAAAGGAGTCAAAAATCCATTCAAAGATCACCATGGCGCCCACGGATGCCGCTTTGGACTGTCTAAAGGATGATTCAACTTTATTTACTTGCTGATTTATTTTTGAAATTCTTTCAGGATGATATGTGATAGGAAACTAACTTTAGTAAAAGATTCTTTGCAGCAAAC